>CM060966.1:81260102-81622602 GCA_030765045.1 Tenodera sinensis
TATTATTATTATTATTATTATTATTATTATTATTATTATTATTAATTACTATATTATAGAAAGTAATTTTAAAATTAGGGGATATAATTCAGTAGTTAGAGCTTAGTGTGATAAAATTCAGAAACAGCTTAGTTCTTCAACCTCAAACGGTTCGCAATTTACTTCAAATAAATCATTATTATTCTGGTGTCGCTCAGTCTTACTTCGCCCACACATACCCTAAGAAAACTAGATTAGAGATGGCGTAAAGGATGACATTTTTTTCTTTTTTTAAGTTAATGTCCTCCAACATAGTGTCACACTGGACGGTGAATGAATGAAATTGGTGAAATGATACTCAAGTGAGCCCGAGGTCCATAGGTCGTCAACGCATGCATTTCTTCATGAAATATGAAATTTGAGGTTTTGCCTGTCTCTAGTAATCATGAAAACAAAGACCACGTATGAACATAAGAATTTTTTTGCTTAGGAAATGAGCGATGTAATGGAAAATGTAATACTTGTAATCAATTTTCTCAACACAAGTATGCATTATACGATGTATGCTTCGAATTCAATTGTAAATCTATATCCAAAGTGGTATCAAGTTAAACAGTGTTGATACGCGTTAGTATAGTATAGAGATAGTAATGCCATTGTGAAGGGTATCTTAATAGTATGCATGTTGCAACTAAATATGATAATATTTAATGTAAGTTGTAGTGTGCTTGCAAATGCGAAAGCAGATATTAAATTAGCTGAGAACTGTACTAAAGTGAGTCAACACCCCATTATATGCCTTGCATTAAATTGTTTCTGTAAAATGTGTGGGATATGCGGAAATTCACAGAGAAGCTAATCAACTGTGATAATTGTACCCTATCAAATATCAGAATATCACCAGTTGTGCTGAGAGTGTGACTAATTTGCAAATTCTGACGAAATTTCTCAAAACATGAGGAGTGTGAAGTCTGTAGAACTTCTCATAAGACAAAAACGTTTGAAAATTGAGGATGTATTTCTGACAAGTATAAGAGGTGTTGGGCACATTTTCCGTGCTTCAAGGCTATAATCATAGAGCAGAAACTGTACTCAAATGGGAATGTTAGTACAGGATAAGACATAAAGATCTGACAGCTTTTAAAGTAGTACGAGTATAAACACTGTGTGCTTGCTCAAAGATACATTCTAGCCACGTTGGAAGATTTCTTAATAAGGTCATATCTTAAATATAAGAAGAAAATTACGTCCTCAAGAGGACGTAATACATGTGAAAATTGTAAAGCATAGAGAATAATACATTAATTCTTAGTTAGATCGTAACAAACCTGATATGAAAATATTTGGATATAGGAGGAAGAAGAAGAAGAAGAAGAAGAAGAAGAAGAAGAAAACCGGTGCTAGCCTTCAATAGACACAAAGAGGGTTTGTTCCAACAGTTTTAATATGAACGATAAGTAAAATATTGTAACAGGTAACATTGTGGCAAATCCCACTTCTCACACTAGAGTGACAAATGACAATTTCACTTATTTTTTCTTGCCACTTTATTTCTCTTATAAAATTGAAGCACAAAACACGGTACTCTTTTTTTTCTTTTTTTATCGTAGGCACAAGTTACAACCCATGCCATAACCGGGATTTGAACCACGGACCCTCCGGTCTCCGTCCGGCTGCTCTAACCACTGAGCTGCCATGGCCAACGTGCCCACAGGACATCAAATTCTCCAACTCACTAGCATTTTCCCAGTGAACCACACAATGAGATCTAAAATACATAGGAGATAACATACCCTAATTTTACATATGAGATAATATACCCTATTTTAGAGCAGAGACCGGAAGTTCCGTGGTTGAAATTCCGGCTATGGTATTGAATTTTTCAGTCTCAACTTACCCCTTCACAAGCTTGTCCTATACACGGCTGGCGTAGAACCTTGACAAAAAGCGCAAATACTACTCGACTGTTCACACAAACACCTCTAACGATTCACTCACTAAAATTGTTCCACGCTGCAAAGTCTCCGACGTGACGATTAAATGTCCAAATCTGTCTCTAACGACACATTGACTCAAATTTCTCTTATCGACGATTGCACAGACAAACACACACATACACGCACACCACACATTTAAAACTAATTGCTAACAGCTCGTTCTACACTTAACCCCGTAGAACTCACTCCTCCCTCTCTCTCACCGCCGCCGCATTCGCTTATATGGGTAGCCGAGAATGACATAGCATGGATTTTTTTCTCTAAATTCATCTTTTATAAACAAGCCGGCAGTTGAAAGTTTCTCGAACAGTCTGGAATATTCTCTTTGTTCCGGCCCACTCCATTGTTACGTATTTACTCGCCGCGCTTTAGTATGAGGTAGCTTGATCTTGAGAGTCTATGACGGATGAGCAGTCACGCTGAATAAGGCTCTGTATATTATAACTTAACATTGCCAAGTGCTAATTAATCTTTTCACCTTGCTTAATTCTTGCAGTTACCTATAAATAACCAACCACTAGGTGGAAAATTAAGCATACCTCGCCTGCATATTACTTTAAATGTTTTGAAACAGTTTTATCATTTCCCTACTTGAATTTTCCGGGTTGGATAGTCCCCGTGGGAAACTTACTCACCTGACAATCCCTCCCCTAACCAAAAACAGAGGCTCATTACTCCGACAGGCTCCCATCATGGCCTCACAGTATTAGCGTTGTTTTATAAAAGGGTCAGTAAACCCCTTTTGTGTAGAAAGCTCACTCCTTAATCCTTAATGTAACAGCTGCCAAATAACTATACGCATTCTTTTGAAATATATCCTATTCCATGTAGTTCCCTATGTCGCTCGTTGTAATGGGAGGCGTTAACACACAGGTTAATGTCACAATGCAGCTGCGTTTGAAATAATGACTAGCTATTAACAGAAGCAGACATATATTCTGGAGTAGTACAGCGATGCTAGATGCATCAGATATATAGATATAAATATTTAATTCGTTGGCAAAAGAGAAGAAGGAAAATGAACGCTGAATGTCTCCAACTCGATCATATGATTCCATTATTATAGATACCTTTATTTCGTGACCATATTGCGAAGGTGAACTAGTTCGTCAGAATTGGACAGACATTTGACACCAATTATGTACTCCATGTACCAATATCCATTTGATGGATCGGTTTAATTGCGTAATAGCTTTGAGCAATCTCTTTCCCTTTTCTTTTTTTCCCGTTCTTTTTTCTTTTTTGAAAGAATTTAACTGTAATGTGAACTTTGGGATCACAAAATTACTCTAGCTCTTTTTTGGTCAATCGCATGTAAAATATTACATATGTCCTGTTGGCTTAGTCATGTTTTGTACCACCTGCTTAAGTAACTTTGCTCCATAATATCAGTTGAGAAGCCGCTGTTTTGTTCCTTCTATTTACTTTAGCTTGGATGAAGCGTTGAGATTTTCTAATAAATATCCAACCAGAACTAGCGACTGAGAGAAAATTGCTGTCGGACTAGTCAGTGCAGGGAAATTTGAGCACAGAACCCCTGAATGTGAGCCACAGACAGCGCCCTGGCTATCTCCCTCTTGAACTAGAACTAGAAAGAATTAGAAACAATTTTTAAATATGTCATATAAAAATTTTATTATTAGGTATTTTCCATAATGATTTTAGTATGTACATGAAACTGATGCTTATTTGCATTGTTGATTGCACTTCTTTCACCTTGGTGCATTTGGGGAGACATAAGCAATTGTAGCAGGCTTGACGATAATATTCTCAGATACGATCTCGATTCGTTAAACGGCGCCTCTCCCTCTCATAGGCAAGCAGCTTAATATTTTATCCATATTCCACAACTGGGATAGGATTCTCATTCTCTTTGATTTTAACTCTGACTTCTTGTTTTTGTGTTTCTTCTGCTTTACGGTTTAGCCGTTTTTAGCTCCGGCTCCAAAATCTTGTGTCCATCTTTTCTTCAGACATCCTGGTTAGTCAGTCAGTCAACTCTGAATCTAACTCTAATCTAAATACTACTATCTCAAACTCTCTCCCTCCCACTTCCTCTGTCCATGCATACACATATGTTCGCATAGACGTTTTTCTAAAACGTCCGTAAACTTCATATTGAAAATTTTGTAACAAATGTAATACAGCTAGGGGCTCTAATGACCAAGTTGTTGACGGGCCCTTAAACTCGATACACTCACTCACTGTAATACAGCCAGACACACCACAGTTCAGAAGCCAGGCAGTCGGCCTTCAGCTGTCACCGCTGCCAACTCCGCCGACAGCGCGCCTCTTGTAGATGCCCCCTTCCCCGCGACACGGCCACTTCAGTGCCGTCGCCGTCGTTACCCTGCATTAGCAGATTCTACTACAGGAGAGCCAACGTCACTGGAGCTCCCTGGTGAGCTAGCAGAATAAGGTACAGGAACGGCGCTACCCCCTTCGTACGCCTAGTGTTTCGGGACCGGGAGAATTCACCGCAGTCATCACCATGGTACTCAACCTCTACGGCCGGCTCATTCGCATTGTGTGCAGCCGGACTGAATGAGACAGACCATGCCGCAGATGCTGCGAGTATTCTCACGAAACGAGCACCTGTACGGCACCAGCCAGGTGACCTACTGCAGCACAGTTGTGCTGATATTCTCCTACCATCAGCACAACCCCACGCGGCGTCGGAGGGTTTGCGCCAGAACGGACCACTTAACCGGGCAGGCCTCGTCCACGAGCCACCACATCCTACGCCGATCCCACTTCAGGAGCACAGCTGCAGGCTATCGAGGCATCCGTTCACCACGTCCAGAACATAGCCACCGGGAGTTTGCCAGGACTAGAACATCTTCAGCCAAGCATAGCACAACTCAACACCAAGGTCAAAACCCTCAGACGGACGAACCACAAGCGTCAAGCAACGGTCACCTGTCAACTGGCACATCACACAGTCGGGTTTCAACGCTGCAGCTCGGTTACTTCACCAACTCAGAGTAGCAACAATAAAATTTGGACAACACCGAGTTTCTCGAGTCCATCCAGCGCAAGCTGTACCACAAAGCCAACACCACTATTCACGAGACTTGTTCACAGACAGACCCTGGTATGCCCAGGAGCGTGACACCTCATCATACGGCACAGCATAGGACGACGGCGCGTCGACGGAGCTCCTGGAATGGAGAACTTCGCAGTACGATGCCAACAACGCTGGAAGAGCCCTGCTGGAATGCGGAGTCCAGTTTAGGCGCATGCTGCGCAACAAGGAAAGACAACTTCACCAATACTAAGCGCAGTAGTGCACAGTATTAAGAATAAAAAAAAAAAAAAAATACCACCTTAACTTCCTCCCTTCCTCACCGTATCCTCACCTTCACTCCCAGTGCCGGCCGTGGCCACCTTTCCTTCTACCCGCTTCCACCTATTGAGCGGCAGCTGCAAGTACGCAAATAACGGAGATGCTTTTAGCGGGACTCCACACCCTCTCCTTTGATCCTAAACAATTTCTCCAACAACTCCCATCTTTGTTAAGTTTGATCCCTTCCTCCTTCCTTTCCCGGCGAAATAAGCCAATCTTGTACTTCCAGCTCTTTTTCTTTCTCCCCTTTCCAATAATAATAATAATAATAATAATAATAATAATAATAATAATAATAATAATAATAATAATAATAATAATAATAATAATAATAATAATAATAATAATAATAATAATAATAATAATAATAATAATAATAATAATAATAATAATAATAATAATAATAATAATAATAATAATAATAATAATAATAATAATAATAATAATAATCATAATATTAATCATAATAATAATAATAATAATAATAATAATAATAATAATAATAATAATAATAATAATAATAATAATAATAATAATAATAATAATAATAATAATAATAATAATAATAATAATATTAATAATATAAATAATAATATTAATAATAATAAATATTAATAATAATTAATAATAATAAATAATAATAATAGTAATAATAATAGTAATAATAATAGTAATAATGGTAGTAATAATAATAGTAATAATGGTAGTAATAATAATAGTAATAATAATAGTAATAATAATAGTAATAATAATATTAATAATAATATTAATAATAATAAATATTAATAATAATAAATAATAATAATAATAGTAATAATAATAGTAATAATAATAGTAATAATAGTTATAATAATAGTAATAATGGTAGTAATAATAATAGTTACAATAATAGTAATAATAATAATAATAATAATAATAATAATAATAATAATAATAATAATAATAATAATAATAATAATAATAATAATAATAATAATAATAATAATAATAATAATAATAATAATAATAATAATAATAATAATAATAATAATAATAATAATAATAATAATAATAATAATAATAATAATAATAATAATAATAATAATAATAATAATAAATAAATAGTTCCCCGTACATAACCTAACGTAACGAACTTAAATAGGGAAACTAGAAGTTTAAAATTATGTGCCCTTACTTCTAACCCTATACGGCTTTGTAAAAGGGAAGACTATTCACTTATTATTACGTATTTTTGTTTTAGGGAACATTTTTAATCCATTCCTTGTGTAAGACCACTATCGGTTTACGACGATGTAAGAAATGGATTCCTTGTCAAAATGATTTAGTAAAACATCGAAGATCATCTAATGTTTTGAGATAAAAGAGATCGAGCGAGATGATACTGTGAAAATATGTGCGACTCACATTGAGGAGCCCGACCCAACTGGCCCCTGGGCGAGGGCTAGAAGGATAATTTCATATGCAAACTTTCCTATCATCGTTTTCATCACTACATTTAATTTCCTTCCTCTTCAACGCTATGCCAGGCATTGGGCTGATCATCTGCATCTGCTATGATCTAAAGCTTGCTTGCCCCTCGACAGGCTACTGACCCCAGGCATTGGCTGTTAGGTCGTTGGAAGTGTGGCTCCTACAAGGTGGAGGGTAAACCGTTTAAGAAGAAAAGCAAGAAGAGGCGATAAAGAGGCTTGTTGGAATAAATTTCACTCAGATACAAAGAAATACCTGTCAGAGTAAACATACAACTTATACGAGATATTTGAATTTAAAGTTTAAAAACAATTGAAGACGAAATTAAATGTAACTCATATTCATTCAACATACAATCCAAATAAGAAATAGTATTTCATAAAGGATCAGCCAAGGTTCCAGTAGACACGCACACATGAACTCTCTCTTTCTGTCTGTCTGTCTGTCTGTCTGTCTGTCTATCACTCAGACCAGAGGCCCTCACCCTCAAACCCGTATTGCCAACTAAGTAGTAAGGACTAGAGTGCTTTAAATAATTATGTAATACATTATAATAATTTGACAAATTATAAGTTGATAATTACCAATATATGAAATACCTACTTAATCTCTAACCTCATAGCTATTTCTCCCAGTATCAAAGCTATTATTTACAAAGACGAATTTTATGCTTAAACACTTTCTGGAAACCTAATTGCCTCATTTTTCACTCGAAATATATGTCTCCTAATTTCAATGCTGCAACTGAATAGCACATAATGGCGCGAAGGGAAGCAGGGACGCTGGAACCAAAGAAGAACGTAAAAATGAGATGAAAGTGATAATACAGCAGTAGATAGTACCACATCAACGTTGTTTTGAGGAGTTTCTTGCTTAATTTGGAGGCGCGAAAGCCTAACTCAAGTGGGTAAGCACTCTCATTGAAACCTGCGTAAGTGAAGAAATCCGAAGTCCCTTGGAATGGGGAGCAAAACAATCTGCGCGGGGCACGGAAGTGGTAGGAGAGTCACAGAGATAAAGTGCTAATCGCTTTGTAATGTGTATTTTTGTAACATCAGGAACAAGATGTCATGTCCTTTAACATTTTAACAAACATACTTCAATTTTTTTTAAACTGTAATATCAGTGCAGTTGCCAGTTAACGAAACGGTGGATCAAATAAGTAGTACGTTTTGATCGTCACTTTGTTTATTGGTTTTCCTGATAGTCTGCTTTTTAGCCGCCATAATTCAGCTCTAATGTCCATGAACTCCGTATACTTTTTCCTAAATTCAGTTACTCTACTTCTACTTATTCCATCTCAATTTATAAACTCCTGCTTCTATGCTGTATTCGTATGAAATTTTCATAATCCCATTATGATATGAAAAGTTGTTCACAAAGTAAGGCGTATCAGTCAGTAATGAAACTATAACACTGAAAGCTTTTATATACAACTTTTGTAACATAGAAAATATGATAGCTCAACCGTCGTAAAAAAAGCCTTAGTGCCTTAAATGCAGCTAGTAAAACGCGCCAACGTACGAGATAGTGTTCTTTCATATAGTTCGCTTTAATATCCCTTTAATGTGTCAGCTATAATCGTTTATATCAGCAATGTGACACACGAACTCAGAATATAAATTATATGTATGTTAAAACGGTTAACTGGTGCACGTATCTCAATACTCAGACAGAGCGTGTGTTTATTGCATTAATGTTGAACAGGAGGGTAATTCACATAGAGCTAATAACAGAACATCACGTAAGATATTACCAGGAAAACTTATTTGCATTTTCTTGCATTTTATAAACTTGACAAATTCTAGGTAATGATTTTATGGCATGTAAAAATGTGAACTATTTTAAATTTAACACCATGAATACCGACACGCACAATGTTGTGACAGTAATGGTAAATATATGAGGCAATTTATTGATATGTTCAACGTTAAGGTTTTTAAAGGTGTCAACAATATCAATGTGAGAACAATTCAAATTTGTATCTTAATTACGGCAGCCATTATATACCTTCAGCTGGAATATGATGTACTGTAATCTCCTAGACATTTATTGATTATTACTTATACTAACATTATGTACATAGCTTCACGTTGCATTGTCAAAATTGTGTCCTGAATGTATTATTTTTCAGAAGCTGCAAAGGAAGGTAACATAAAGGCTGGATAAAAAGTATTGAGAACTTTTTTTCTCTAAGATGAGTTTATTGATAGATGTACTTGTAGTTACAAACCTTCAAAATAATCGGCCCCGTTATTTATGACCTTTCGCCAAATGTTTCGAATTTTTTTCTCTAAGATGAGTTTATTGATAGATGTACTTGTAGTTACAAACCTTCAAAATAATCGGCCCCGTTATTTATGACCTTTCGCCAAATGTTTCGAAAGCATCATGAACATCTACTTCAGTAGATGTCCTTTATTGACCACCCTATAGCATGGATAATGTCATTTCTGCCAACGCCGGATCCCTCGTAGTGCTTGTTTCACTTTGGCAAAGGGATCACAATCACAGGGACTCATATCGAGTGGATTCTACACTAAGTATCTCAGATTTTAAAACAAACAAAGCGGGACACTTCAATAAAAAGGATGTTATAATTTATACTCACCTAAGGAGGCCTATATGGTATTTTCAGTCGCTCCACTGCTAGAAGGTAATGTTGCCGTCTCTGCTGGGTTTTGTGAGCTGTATTTTACAGATCCACGAATCAAAGTCAAAATTTTATGATTTTTAAAAGAAAGTCAAAAGTATAGTCGCTGAAATGATGTTTTACCGTAATTACGGCTTTCAGCCCATCAATGTCTATGTGATTTCACTCTTTTGTTCAAACTCCATTCACAAGGGCGAATATACATTCTACAGCAAACCGGAATACAAAATGAGAATTCTAGCACTTAAGGTTTTTAAATGTTTTCTTGTATAGTTGGCCAGCTGTTTGCGTTTCCAGTTCGGTTTCTTTTATTCTAGCTTTGCGGTAGTTTGACACTTAATAAAGCGATCGCTTTGTAAGGTACTGGAAAGCTGACTTTCAGCGGTAACTTGACATAAACAAAGCGGTCGCTTTGTAAAGAACTGGAATGTCGACCTTCGGCCGAACTATAGCAACCGGCTTTCTTTTAATGTTATCGTTATTGTTACCTTCGTAATTAGTTGGTTATTGGTTTAGTAGCAGCTTCCTGACTTCAATTAAACCGAGTCGCATTAGCAAAGACGTTCCGCACAGTTGGGCAGGCGATAAAGAATGCTTTCATATGACGGTTGTATGAAATGAAAACGCGAAAACTATCATATTACTTTGGTTGTGACTATTTTTGTTTCCTATGGTTTTACTGCTCATGTCACAATTCAAGGCACCAATTTCTCAAATTCCCACCAGAGGAAACTACACTCAGTTAACGAAGGCATAAAGCAAAACAAGAATTTAATAGAAAAGTAACATTAAAAAGCGGTACAAAGGTAGGTTCTTTGAGACATATAGGCGGGACACGGGGCATATGTTTCAAAATCGGCACTGCCCACTAAAAGCGGGACATCTGGGATCCGTATGTTACACAATCTCCCATTGCCAGCGCTGCAAGAAGTCCAGGACAGCAGTAGCGGTATGACATCCTGCATTGTCATGAAAAATGACGGGGTGCTGTTCCACGACATTCGTCGCTTTCGCCTGAGTGCTGAACGAAGATGTGTTGTAGGAATGTGCAGTAATAGGTAGCGTCTAATGTCACCCTTGATGGTGCTACGCCTCAATGAACTTCACTTTTACAGCGCTTTGTGTAGCGCGCACTTTCTCTGGATGAGAGGAACCGAGGTGCCTCTATTCACTGGATTGGCGTTTCAAGTTTGGCTCATACGGGCGAGCCAGGCTTCGTCCATAGTGGCGACATTTCATGGAACAGCACACAATCAGTCTTCATGACAAAGCAGGATGCCACACCGCTGCTGCTGTCCAGGACCTCTAGCGGCGCTGGCAATGGAAGATTCTGGAACGTCCACCGTATTGACTTTATATGGGTTCCTGTGATTACGATCTCTTTACCAAGGTGCTTCCTCACCTTGAGCCTTTATATTTACTCGCCATACTGCTATGTGGTGTGAAGTTGCACCGCCTGCCGGTGACAAAATATGCTGAATAAGTGTACAGTGTTGAAAGCAACTTATAGATGAGTTTCGTTGCAATGCGATCTAAATTCTCTGAAAATCAATGAAGCAAGGAATCTATACTAATGTTCTGGTTTCAGATGTGGCGGTTGGTGTTGGCGGTGCTGGCGCGCAGTGTGGTTGCCCAGCAGGTAGCACCTTGCACCTTCAATTCTATGTGCTCATGCAAATTCGGAGGTGACACAAGGAGTTTACACTTCAGCACACCAAAGACGATGGACAGCGTCAAGGATATCATTTGCGTCGGAGTTCCTTTCTCCAAGTTGCCAGGTAAGCTACTATGATAACCTAGCTTATAGGTAAAGGATACTTGATTTATAACTCAACGAATGGATGTTTGACACATTATTCAGTTGCGAATGATTAACGAGCAAAATGACTTCTCGGTGATGTGTGAGGCTCGCATTAGGGAGGTCGTGAGTTCGATTCTCGTGGCCGGCTTTCCTGACCCATGTTTTTTTTTTTTTTGTTTGTTTGTTTTTAAAGGGTTGTTCCCCGTGTCGCTAGGTAAACCGGGAAAGGATAACTACACCCCCCCTCCCGGATTAGGTGCCCCTCCATTTCACCGCACCTCATTCCATCTTTCATCTGTGCAGTTGTTTCAGGGTTCAAAGTGGTGGGAGTTTCCACGTGCTAGGCAAGTGCTTGTTCTCTGTGTACACAGTCCTCTAGATTGGAGGGTTCTCCGAGTTCCGAGCCCCCTAGGGGACCTAGAGACCCTAGGGGGTTGAGGAACCGGAGTACAAGACGCCACCGGGAAGTTCAAGTCTGTAGTTATTGGAGACCCTGCCCTCTACTCTGAATTCCGTACCATGTGATATGTTTTATATTCTTACGAATATAACTGTGTTTCGTATATATGAAGTAAAACAAAACAAAGGTCACTTCTGCAACATGCAATGATTTTATACAAATATTCTTTTAACTTAGCTTGCTCCACCTTGCTTGCTATTTCTGTATTAGTATTTTTATAAAACTTGTGGATTTTTTTGTAAAATTGCTGCATGTTTTTCTGTTACTTTAAGTGCATTTAGTAACTAAGCTTACGTGACTATGAAAAGAAAGCGTGTTTACTTTATTTTAAGGAATAAGATTGTATGTTTAAGTTTCTCAGTTGAAATTTAATTTTATCATATATAATTTGTGATAAAATTTATAACACGGATGCTCACAATAAAAATTTGTGAGTATACTCTGTAATTCTCCATGGATGCCAATTCTGTGAGATAATTATTATGACTAATATAACATTTAATGGCGGGTGGCAGCTGGTCAACACAACATCCAATAAGGGTCTTGCCACGCTTTGCGGTGTTGTATAGTTAAACGCGCTGTGGTATTACGCTATAAAGGAGGTGGTATAAATCTGATTATTTGATACAGGGTTGTATTTCAGTCGGTGCTTCTGGCCCTCGAAGGAGGGCTGAGACCGACTAGAATAAGTTCACCATGGAAATGCACAGGATGGCGCAACCCAGGCTGTCATACTATAGTGAGGTAGATATAGATGCCATTGAAAACTTCACTGCCTCGCTACACATGGCCAAAAGAAGCGCTACCACATACACCACAAGACCACCCGGTTTTTGCACGTACCCCGAGGTAGAGAAACTCATTGCGAGGAGACGACGCTTGACAAGACTGTGGCGGTACACCCGTCAGCCTGAATACAAAGTGCTAGCAAAATGGCTATGCAACATCATTCGAAAGCAAATTAAACTTAACGAAATTGAACAGTGGGAAAACAAAATGCTGAGTACCACCCATTCGGACTCTTCCCTGTGGAAATCATTAAAGGCATTTAAGGTCTCCACGAGCGTCAACTCCGCAACTGAGGCGCTGCACACTCATGGTGGCCTGCACTTCTCCGAAGAGGAGAAAGCCGAGGTCTTCGCTGACTGTCTTGAAGATAGATTCAGCGAGAACCCAGTTACCAACCGTGATTTACAACGGGAGGTACAGACATGGGTACAAACCTGGGTGGCGCAGAAGCAAAAGCAACAGCTATCCCAAATAACACCGCAGGAAGTTTACAAGCTCATTAGGAAATTACCTAATGGGAAAGCTGCCGGCCCGGACAAAGTGACTAATGAGGAACTTAAGCATCTCCCAAGAAAAGCTCTGGTGCAACTGACCAAAATATTTACGCCTGTTTGCAGCAAGGCTATTTCCCCTCTACTTGGAAACGAGCCAAGGTAATTATGCTCCCAAAGCAAGGGAAAAGCACCAGACAACCGCAAAACTACCGCCCCATTAGTCTCTTGTCTACTATTGGTAAATTGCTCGAAAAACTTATACTTTCTCGACTCCAAAAACATGTTTCGGAATCCCATGAACTCTCAAATTCACAGTTTGGCTTTCGAAAAGGACATTCTACTGAGTTACAGCTTCTCAGGCTAACAGATGACGTAACAGAGCAATTTAACAATGGGACTTCAACGTTGGTGCTATTTCTGGACGTAGAAGCCGCATTTGACCAGTGCTGGCACAATGGCCTTATTTACAAACTGCACCACAATTTCCCGGCTCTTCAAAATTATCTATACTTGCTGCACAATTTTCTAGAAAAACGGCAGTTTTCCTTCCAAGTGGGCCGCTCCCCCTCTCGGGAGCGAGTGATGCGGGCTGGCGTCCCACAAGGGGCAACAATGTCACCTTTTTTGTACATACTATTCACTAATGACTTTCCAGTGGACGCCAGATGCAAGGTCGCCATGTATGCTGACGACACTGCAATATACAACCACCACAGAAATCCACGTTTCGGCCTTGCAGAAATGCAACGTTATGTAAATAACTTTCTCTCATGGCAACATGACTTGAAAATCAAAATTAATCCCAACAAATGCCAGCTGATACATTTTGCTAAGCGGCGTCACACTTTGGCAATGGACCTAACGATCGGTGGTCAAATATTACACTGCCGTCAGCAAGTTAAATACCTAGGGGTCACCTTGGACCGCACAATGTGTTGGTCCACCCACATAAAAAATAGCGCCAACAAAGGCAGACAGCGGCTAAAGTTATGCGCCCCCATCTTCCGCAGCAAACAGCTGCAATTGAAGTCCAAACTCGTCCTGTACAAAACTTTCATCCTGTCAGTGGTTCTATACGCGTGTGTGGCCTGGGCAAATGCCTCAAAAACTGCCTTAAAACAGCTTCAAACCCTCCAAAACCTCTCCCTCCGGAAAATCCTCTCCGCTCCTCTTTTAACCACTAACCAAACCCTTCACCTGGAAACCCAGATCCTTTCCATCCCTGAGGCAATAACCAAGAAAGCCACAGCAGCATGGGCGCGCATCAGAAGTCACAACAACTACGTGATTGCCAATATTGGCAAAGGTGAGCCGAAGCATCGTAAACATACACGTATCAAAATGTTTTAGACGTCGGTCGGCTCACCGACTGATGTGCGCCCACGCAACCACAGGTCCCAGGCCACACACGCGCTACCTCTGAGGCCTGCACCCCAGGGAACCAGTCAGGAGCTGCAACCTGCCCGCCCAGGAAAACCGCGGAACTGTATATAGTGTAAATAACGTGTGTAAATAGTGACTGTTATAATGTGCTGCGACGCATAACTTGCTGTGCCCAGCAAACATGTGCGAGTGGGACGATCAATCTGGAGTGCCCACTTGGAGTGCGTGTGTGTGTGTGCGCGCGTGTGTGTGAGGGGGCATATCTCATGATATGCCAGAGTGAATGCGGGAGTGCATGTGTGTAAATAAATTGTAATATATGTGTATAAAGAAGAAAAGACAAAAACAAAAACATTTCAAAATATAAAACAAAAACAATACTGAAGGGAACTGTTCTCGGTGACCCAAAGAGGGCCACTGTATGGGCTTCCTGAGAAACCCGCTGCATATATCCTGTAAATATAAATAATTGTAAGTACAATGTAAATTTAAGTCTATGCGCTGGGCCTACTGTACCAGCACCAGGCAATATTCCTTAATAAAATAAAAAATCTGATTATTTGTACAGGAAAGAGAATAGTAATGTTCAGCGATCATTCACCATTAAATTTTGTGTCGGCCATAATTTTGGTTTTCAATAGTTACTAATAAGTAAATCAATCTTCAATTATTTAAAATATTAGTAGTTTAGATGCTTTTAACAATATCTCAAGTGTTGTTTGTAGATATCGCAGTTTAGAATATGTATGTGAATCTAAATTTTGTTGCTGTATTTCAAACAATTAACGTTTTATCATTCTTGTTAAATATTACTCGAAAATTATTTATTGTGCTTTAATACGTGTTTCTGTTATTTGTAAGTAATGTTTGAGATTCGAATCAATACGTGTGCAATTAGTTACTGTTTACCGCATGGTGAATTCCCTCTATTCAACAAATTTTTCGAAGGTGCTAATAAGTTATAAATTCATGGATTTACTTCACATAAAAGCTTTGATTACTTGATATCGTCTTCTGTAGTCGAGCACTGCATAATAGTTTCACACGTGTATCTTCTGCTAGCTTCCTTTATGCCTCGACCATAAACTGTCTACATCGTACAAAGAAACATTAGCGAGTGTGTGACGCGTTTCTCCACAGTCACTTCCTGTTCGTGAACAGGGCTGACGAACGTTACTCCGTAGATGTGAAGAGAAGGTTCCCCTTCTATAACTACAGTATGTTTTAACTGGAGCCGGTTTTCGCTTTGTTTCACCCGCCTTTCCGCTTTCGTGGTCACGAAGGGAGGGGAAGTAGGGGAATGTGTTAACACTTGCTGAGTAACGTCCATCAAGTCTGTTATAGAATACTCCTATTATATTATTATTACCAGGTTGAGTGTATTCATTGCTATATTCTCCACTACTTAGTGTTTTATTGAGTTTATAATATTAAATAATTCCGCTTCTTGAGATATCAGCTCAATGATTAAGTTCATGCCGGCACGTTGCCATAGTATCTGAGTGATTAAGCAAGTGGGCGGAGACTGAAATATCCATATTTAAAATCCAAGTTATGACTGACTTTTTCAGCCTTATTCTACCTTTCCAATGTTTGTCCTACACACTGATAATGTAAAAGAACAATTAATTCCCTTTCTTACTTTTCTGAATACTCTTTGTAATGTTTATAGTGCTGCCAATCTTCATGTTTCTCGCGATGTCATTGAAGCAGATGGAATTTAAAACGAGTGCATAACCACCAATTATTGAACATTTGAGATTGTAGCGATCGCAAAATGCATATGGGAACTATTTATGCAAACTTTTGTATCAATGAAGTAAAATAGATGGAGGAATAAGCTTCTGTAAAAAATTTGTAATGTCTATATTAAAATACACGATAATGATAAAGCCATTGAATGTAACACAGGAGCCTTTATTATTATTATTATTATTATTATTATTATTATTATTATTATTATTATTATTATTATTATTATTATTATTATTATTATTATTATTTATTATCATCATCATCATCGTCATCGTCATCGTCATCGTCATCGTCATCGTCATCGTCATCGTCATCGTCATCGTCATCGTCATCGTCATCGTCATCGTCATCGCCATCGCCATCGCCATCGTCATCGCCATCGCCATCGCCATCGCCATCGCCATCGCCATCGCCATCGCCATCGCCATCGCCATCGCCATCGCCATCGCCATCGCCATCGCCATCGCCATCGCCATCGCCATCGCCATCGCCATCGCCATCGTCATCGTCATCATCATCATCATCATCATCATCATCATCATCATCATCATCATCATCATCATTATTATTATTATTATTATTATTATTATTATTACTATTATTATCACATTATTTATTTTTTTATTTATTTTTTATTTATTTATTTTATTTTTATTTATTTACTTATTTTTTTGCCTTTGTTAAGGCCCTATATAACTTTGCTTTTTCCTTACTCTTTCGTTGGAAAAACCTGCTTTCAAGGCTCCTTGATAAACAAGGAATATTTTTAGATGGTCTTTGCAGATATGTATTGGTGCCCGCGACTGTACTCATGTATATGTTGGCGTGCGTGTCCGTTCTGTGAACAGAATAGTTAAAAAACAAAAATTGATTGCACATCAAACTTGATATTTACAGTTTCTGTCTCAAAATGATTGAGGCGGATATTTTACCATCTTCAAATTTATATGTATGATAGGATGTAGCAAGATACGGAACGGTAGCTCAACACCTCAATTAATTAAATATTTTGTGCCTTACGTCCCTGATGGGACTTCTCAGGACGGAGGGCTGACATAAGAGGATACGAAGGGTGATCTGACCCGAGGAAAGTCGACAACAGAGGGTAGGGTTCCTAACGACTACAGTTTTGAACTCCCCAGTGGCGCTCGTACACCGAATCCCCTCCCTACCTGGGATATAGAGACCTCACCTGATCCGGAAATGACGAATTAAAGAGAGAAAGCACGCTATACACGCTTTAAAATGTTCTTACTTTCTTTTCGGGGGATGCCCCGTCAGGGGCATGAGCACAAAATATCATCGGGCACGGTGCTATGTTCATCTCCAAACCTCGTCGTAGAGTGACCTGTGTAGCTGTAGCACTATTCAAACACATCACCTAGAGCTCTGATTTCTAATGCTACGAATAATCCGGGTAAAGAAGGCCTGTGCTTTGCCAAAGAAAAGAACTGAGCATCAGCCAGTAGTGCTCCAGTGTTAGCATGTGTGCAGGTCCCTGTATCGCGTTATTTTTATTGCTACTCCCTTGCATCATTATACCAGTTTACTTTTATGATTTACTTTTGGACTTAACCAATTCAAGCAGTGGTTTTAAGTACTAAATGCCTGTAGCACATTGAGCATCAACAGCTCATTCTTTGGGGGTTGGTTGTTGGTAGTTCTTTGTCGGTAGTCGGTGATTTAGTTTGTGCAACAGCTAACAGAAAACGATATTCAGCAGAACTATGCCTTACTATACAACGATAAGCTGTCTCCAACAACATCTGCGCTTCATCAGCGAAGTTCTTTGGTGAGAGGAATATAGCCTCGTCAGTACTGGCAGTGTAAACCGACACAACATACCGCACTGGGCAGATCGCAATCACGATGGATCCCTGGGAATCATACCAAGAATTGGTGGAAACTGGGTGTATGGTGTGGTAATTTATCGCAACGTCTTAATGGACCGGTTCTCCTGGAGGGCGATCTCAACGGAGAAAGTATCTTGATGCATCTGCAGAATCAACTAATGGACGCACGATGAGCTTTAAGATATAACGCTGGCACTGACAACACATCACTGGTTACATTTGGATGAGTACCGCACATTATGATTTAATGGTGCAGGTTTCCTCAATTTTGTCTATCCGTGGCAGACATACATCCTGGCCCCCTCGTTCATCTATCGCAGCAGGTCAAGAAACGCGGTTATCCGCAGACGCATACTCACTGCTTGCCGACGTCTGGCACCAGAGATGATTCGGTGGGTACACGGAGATACAGAGCGGCGTCTTCACCATTGCATACGAATGGAGAGAATCTCAAATGAAATCGAAGGATAAAGAACGACGGTATCAAGGTCTATGTTACACATACTGTGTTCCGTTATTCAATAATTTGAATTTCAAATTAAAACAGATTGGGAGTTGGAAGGTTCAAGCACAAATCCAAAAGTAATAATTGACTGACAATCATGTACCAGTGTACGAAGGAAACAAAATAGGAATTTTGTATACTGCAAAACCTGCCTTGAATATTGATCGTCTAGCAAACCATTTGCGCTGTGTACGGAAGCAAATTAATTGAATTCACTGATAGTATTTTCATTAATCGTTTTAGGAATCATCACAATATATTTTGACGAATGCACACCACCACACCTAAAGAGCCACATTGCTGAGTAAAGTATACTTTGGTTACCCTTATGTAGTATGTAACCAACCTTACCGGCACGCCTTGCGCGTTTGTGACGTATAACTTCAAGTAGTGGACGTTGATTAGGAAATATGCCCACTAAACCTGTGGCCCAACTAAATTAGAAAAAGATATGGAAGATTCTCTTAAAATTCAGTGACACAACGGTCGTAAAGCAACGTAGAAAATTTAACAGACCCTTCTGTTTCTGTATATTTCGAATACAGAATCCTATGTTGTGCAGTGTCTAAAAATGGGTGCGTTGGATTTTCATTGTTCCATTTAATGTGAGAGGTCATATTATTAAATCTGTAACTTGTGTTACTTATTTAGTTTTAAACCTCTGTTACCGTTTTAGCTTCCTCTGCAGTCCGTCTACTCTATTATGAAAGCGTTTTCACTACTTACCGTGGTCTATTTCTGGAACGTTAGTTGCTGCGCATTTCCTGGAGTCATTTATGTATTTTGCAGCATGCTTTGCGCTTAATGTTATATAATGAGCTTTTTATTTTTCAGATTCTTTTTGTAGCTCCCAAGGGATCATCATTGACCTTTTGGGTTAATCTTTACTTGCTTTTGCTTTTAAGCGCATTACCTATTTAAAAAGGTTTCTTGCCACTTCTTTCATAAACTACATTTTCAGCGCATACATAAATATTAAACATTTCATATCATCGTTTACCTTCCGGACCAACTGCAGGTATCAATTATGGTATTAATATTCCCATTGAGTACTCCGTTAGTAATATGTTACTCGCAGATTCGGGGGTCTAAGCTGCCCAAATAAATTCCCTCAATCCTCTCGAGAATTTATCGGTTAGGTCAGATGTCTTATGATATTGTGATAATTATGGACGTGCATTGGTGTATGATGTAAGTGGAGAATTCTCAAATTACACTCTATTACGTATGGTTTACATGCATATGACTTAATATACCCACTTTCCAACAGATTATTCCTATAAATGTTTGTACTTAGTTCTACCTCACATTAATCGCAATGAACGTCTGCACAAATGGTGCATGGGGAATACAGGAGGCTGGAGTGTCATATGCTAGTATTGAAATTACACTCTTTATATGACCATCAGAACTATCATTATCATCATCATTGTCATCCCCATATATTATACTTTTGGCCTGATATATTTATTGTTGATTTTACAAAACAGAGTAAAATGTACATAAAATAACATTCACGCTGTTAAGACCAGAGATAATTGAGATTCAAACTATTAAAATTGTTCTCTCCATCGTTTACATGGTCTTCTTCAGTTGTCCCATCACTAAGCTACCTAGCTACGCACCGATCCTGCGCACTAGGGAACTTTGTAAGACTCAGTATTCATTTTCCCTGATTGTCATAATGAATGGTCGTCATTACTACGGAGCCGCCAAAGTAGCCGTTCCCCCACTTCTTCACCATGAACACAGCGCATTCCTTTCTGCGCAATACAGCTGTTCGCTGTTAGCGCCGTCTCTTGAAGCCTTGTAAGTACACGGGAAGTGAGTACTGAGGTAGCAGATGCTAAGATTTTTTTGTGTAATCTGTGGAACGCGAGCCAGATATAGCTTAAGACTATCACTGACTGGTCCATCCTCACGGTCAAATATTCTAGTCCCTCGCTCTTACATATGAGCAGCCTACTCTTCTTTTCAGCCTTAAACTTTACTCTTAAGCTCTTTCATAGTGTTCTCATTTGTTCCATCCGTTTGTAAGCGTTCTTTCCAGTTTTTTCTATGTTCTATAATTTTGTCCTTTAATTTAAAATTACTTAGCGTTGCTTAATTTGTTCCACCTTATTATATCCTGGACAGCTCATAGGAATCTTAGTTCTATCACATATTCCTATAACTTTTTCACAATTCCGTACCTCGGGACCTTATAAAAACAATGGTATTGTCAACAATTTGTAAAGCTTCACCTCTTCCTGTTTCAATAAAAATACTAAACTTAAAAATATAAGAATATCAAAAATTCAAGCAAGTAACAAACATTTTCCTCCATATGATTTACACTAGAAATATTTGACATAAATGGTATAACTAAATGAGGTCCTAATTAGCCTGTGATAAGTTGTTGCCTGTCTCTTGTGGTATGTAAACTATATATAAGTGTACAAATTAATTCGCAATGAGGATGACATTGTTGTACTTATATTTATTTTCATTTCATAATAAAATACAAGTTCTAAACACCCAGTTTAGTTTCATCTCAAATAAAGCTGTACTGAATGACCTCATAGCTTTCCTCCTAATGAACATGCTTAATAAAGAGTTAATTTTAATAATTTCACAGGTTATTCGTAGAGAATTATAAATATGCACTTCTTTCCTTCCAAATATCCTAAACACCTAGTATTTAAATGAAAGTTTATGGTCTTTCTTTAAAAATAAAAATCAATAACCAATTCTCTAGTTCAACTCTTAGAAAATACTGAACACTGGCTGAAATGCTGAAATGACTGACAGTGCGCAACATTTGACACTTATCCCTACAGCCGTTAAGCTTAGGTTGCACTAATTTAATAGCATTACCTCCCTTTGGAGACGTTTCAAAATGATTACTTAAGACACTTATAGTTTAATTAACTCTCTAAGGATTTTATAAAGAAGAAAGAGTGGACAAACTACATAAATAAAAATAACGATAAAACACTATGCAAAAGTACTGCTGAAGAACCACAAATACCACTGAAGGAAAGTGCACGTGAAGTAGTAATTACAGAATTTTGAGTTAAAAAACAGAAACACTAATATTGCGTTTAACAAATTTAAGCGAGAATTAACTAATTGTCCTTATGATCATTATTTGTAGAAAAATAACCCCAAGATCTCGTTTTACCTATATACCTACTCATGAGCAGGCATAGGAATTCGTAAGCATTTGGCTTCGAGTTACCTACACTCAAACCATTTCATTGCAAAGAATCCTGTAGCGATAATGGTTTGTGTGTAGATAACAGAGGCCAAGAGTCACTGACAGGCATTAAAACCGACTCTTATACTGTTGCAAACACTAAAAGATTGCGAGGAATGGTTTTCATGCTTAGAAATTCCAATGCCTGCTCATGAGTAATGCATGCATACTGTCATATACAGTGGTGCGATCCAGGCCGCGTCATTAAACGAGCGCTCTAGACGTAACATACCTGTGAATGGCAATAGGTAAAATTAACGTCCTCCAACGTAGTGTCATATCGTGTATATGTGTATGTCTCTCTGTATATGTGTGCGTGTGTCTATGTGTGTCAGTGTGCCTGTCTGTGCACATTAGGTATAACTTAGAAATTAAAATTTAAGCATGTTTGTCATTTAAGCAGAGCTATTTTCAAGGAAGCGGTACTGAGATTTTCTACAAAATACCCACAGGCCTTACATGGAAGTGTTTGTCGTTATTTTGGATTTTCTGAAAAATTGTTTTAGCGATTTTCTCTCGCAGCCATGCAAAGAGCGTGGATTTTCAGCACCATCAAATAAACATCCACTTAAAACGTGAATACTTCTATAGTCTAATAAGGTTTTATACCTAAAACAAAATAATTATGAGCTTGTGCAGCGAAAGTTCACCCGAATTGGCAAGAAGTAAATACAACAATAAGCCTTTGTGAGGATGATTTGCAGAAGAGTGAGTAGAGGAAGTAATATTGTATGCGCGGCATAGCTCAAATAGTATTAAGTAATAAGCCAGAGAACCATTGGCTCTCGGTGTGCTGAAGAAAAAGATACCCATTGCCTTTTGACGGAAATAGTCTGCACCAAAATTTGATTTGAAACAATTCCCAACCGCTTATAAGCGTAGGGTTTGACTTTCAGTATTGCCATAGTTGAAGAGTAGAGTAAGCTGGTGCTTGCCGAGATCTGAGTGAATTGAATGCTGCGAGAGAAGCTACGAAAGAAAGAGTCCCTCCCCTTTCCTATCAAAATGCATATCCTGTATGAGATCAATCAGAATCGCGATATATATTCCATTTCTATTCCGAAGGGAAAGAAAAAGCCTTGCCTAAAGCAATGAAAAGAAGGGGTGTCTTTGACAGTTCTACCGGACATCGATTGACCTCTTATGGCACTACTGCTGATGGACTGAATGTATGGAATGTTTCAGGTATATACTATAGGTAATGGAGTTAGCTTTATACAGCCTTATTTCACCCGGGGTTTACCTTCAATAACACCAATTTAAGTGGGGCGACTTAGAGCAAGAGAGGTACAAAGGCCAAAGGCGGTATATATTTTGTGTATTAGGTAGCACTGTAAACTGTGTGATAATAACACTTACTTATATCGATACGATGGCGACATTTTTAATATATCGATACTTACGGTATCTGTGACGTCCCTTCGTTTTACCTGAATATTTGGTATCTCTGTGTAATCTGTATTAGAACCTCAGTGATCACAATGGAACCAGTGAAAGTAGATGAAATTATACTAAGTGAAAAGGTAAAATATTTATTAGTTATCAATGGATTTAAATTTCGCTTCCATAAGGTGTTTGCTAATGGTAAAGAACGATGGTGTTGTACCAACAAAAACTCTAGAAGCTTTGTTAAGTGTGATTTCTTACGGATATACGGTCTGAATTTTCGACTTCACCGCGCAGAACCACAAATGCATGTGAATCACTTCATTCATAACCTAATTCACAATTGAGGAGCGTTTTTTCAAAACTCGATGGATGCGTTTCTGAGAAAAACGGTTTTTTCTATTTATTGTCAATACTAATTGGTTAGCACAGCAAATATATAAATCATTCAATTCTCCTTTCTGGTACTGTTTCACTGAATGTGAAAGGAAACAAATAACATAGTTTAACAGGTGCAAATTTGGGGTTTGAAGATGCGGAGTTTTTTCAAAAATTGATAGATGCTGATCAACTTTTCAGCGTGAGCGATAAATTAAGACATGGAATTTCGTTATTTTTGTCATTTATTGTTTTTGTTGCTTTTTATTTATGCATTTATTATTTTTTTATTTATTTTCACCTCTTTATAATACATAATGTACTATACAACCAACATATTAATGTTTATAAGGATTATTTTATGAGGTATAAACTTGGAAACTACGTCTACATTCGCAATAACATATATTTTGTTTTATTTATATAAAATTGAATACACACAAACAAATTTCAAACAATATGAATAAGTAAGCTTTCACCTTTATTAGTGCTTGTGCATTCTGTACATGGTTCTTAGTTCGCTTTTCTTTTCCACATCTGCCTCTGTCTTAATCTTCATCAGTCCCATTTTGCAGGTTGAGCAGGTGTCAGTATGTGGTGTACGGAATGAAAGATTGAGAAGAAGTTGTAAAATATGTTTTTATATTTTGACAATGAGCAGACTGGTAGATTTCTTAATCTTCTTTCGTTGCAGAATTTTGTCCACATCTCTCTAATATTAAGTTCTAGAGGTAAATATCCTCTCCTTGATTTTGCTCTTCCATAGTGGCTTTCTCTACATTTGTACTTCTTAATACGTATCTTGCTTTATAGCAGCAGTAATGCCCTTCTGTAATATTCCTGTTCTGTCACCTCCTCTGGCTTCCTTTGGCGCATTCCCAGATAAGTGAAATTTTCTAGCCAGGAGAGATAATCTAACTTTTGACACCCCTGTGATTCCTTGGAAGATTTAGTTTTACTATTTCGTGGGGTGCACTCGAGACTATCTGAACAAGTAATTGCTGGAGTATGAGTTTTTCTTGACTTGCAGTTTGATTTCCTTTCCTCGTTTTTTGCAATTTCTACCTTCAGTGCATTCTACGACTGGTACAGTTTCACAATCTGAGCTCCTGTCCATTGTGCATAGTACAGTGCAGTGTCTCAACTAAGAATAAAAATGCCATGTAAGTGTAACAAAGCTTGTAGAAGCACCTGCCTGCTGTGCAAGGGGTCCCGGGTTCGATTCCCGGCAGGGGTGTAGGAATTTTTCTCCAGCCAAGATTATTGTTCATCCTTCCCTGAGTCTGGAAGAATGAATGAAAGTGTGAATGTGTGTGTGAATTCAACGTATAAAAACCCCAAAAGACCGAGAAACCCACTGTTAAACGAGTAACACCATTGCCAATAGGCAAGGTCGCCGATATGACCTCTGCAGTTAAAGGCGGGATATAAATTGAACAAAAGGCTTGCAGAAATGAATGTGAAATCCAAACGCACAACCTGAGTTCGCAGTTATTTCCAACAAAGTAGCAGTGTACAAAGCTTGCAGAAATGATTGCGAATTCCCAGAATCCCAACAGTGAGATGGCAGTCAATGCCAACATGCGTTTCATAGAATTGAGGTTGCTACACTTTGGATTATAAAATCATAAAATTGCACCTTTGCTTAACTGAGTAAGTGCATCTATCGAGTTTTGAAAAAACTACTGATAATCCCTAGCTTCTACACAGGACAAGAATCGAATTTTGCAAAATCTGATTTCACAGAAGGATTCAGAAGGTGAAAATTATGCCGATACTATATATAACTCAATTTCGTAAAATTTTGCATCTATCGAGTTTTGAAAAAACGCTCCTCAATTTTACTCGTTACATCCGAAAATGTTTAATTTTATCTTATAAATGTCTTTAAAGATATACAAGCTGAGACATATTAAAATAGAAGTTGCAACACCACAAGAATTTAAAAATCAGCGACAAGGACAAAAATGTCCATTATCTCAAGTGTTTTAGATCAGTATAGGAATAATATGATTTCCAGCAGACATTCATCACGTCGGTATGCAACTATCTGCTACAAAATACCAACTTTTAGCTTTGAAAAAACAATAACGTAGTCATATAGCTAAAATTTTAACTCAACTATATACGCACGATATGTGTAGGTTTCAATTTATTTGTATGACAATTACTTCACATTTATGTCGTTTTTCTTCTCAAAACTCTTATATGGCTTGGGGCATACTACCCAACGATATTTAGGGTAATTTTCTGACCGCGGGAAGCAACACTTATGTCCCCAATTCACCTTACAAAAATAATTTCTGGGTATAACTTAAAATATTATCCATCAATTCAGGTCATTTAGGTAATATAAAATAAATCTAATATTTAATTAGCAATGAGTTGTTAAAACAAATTTAATACTTTTAGTTATAGAATGTTGAATTTGACGTTTCTAAAGTAGGTGTGGCGATTTAAATGCCACTTTACTGCGCATTTCAACATCCCATTTTTCTTTATAAAATGTACATTTTCTCCGGAACTATTGGATAGAAGAGCATGAATTGTTTGTATTTATTATTAGATATATGATTTTGAAACAACCTAGAACTTTACTCATTATACTAAATACTGCGTGTAAAGGTTGAATGAAGAAACTTAAAAAATTAATTGAAAAATAATTAAAACACAGTTTGTAAATATTATACGTTCAGCTTATCAAGCATGTGCATGAGATTATTCGAATAAATATTGGTATGATTATGAGTTTCCATTCTACAGTAAATTACCTTCATATTTTTTTTATTCATGGATGAAATATATTTTAAAACAACCTATATTAGGTGTAAATCATTGAAATATATGTAGTGGTTACACAGTTATGATGATGATAATAAGCAAACAAAATGTCATACCAATTGGATATATCTACTCAGGGATATGATTTTTACTGTCAATGGAGGAAAAATACATTTTGCAGGTTAACGCCAACTTAAGTGCTTTCCATGATTCTTCCAAAGCATATGAATACAATATGCATTAACATTCATTAACATCTAAATATTCAGCAATTCTTTTAGAAATGCAAGAATAGATAACAAGATAATACATGCAAGAATAGATATCGATAGATAGCGTCATCATACTACAGTTGTACTATCAACATTCACAACATACGCGGGAACTAAAGTGTTTTAATGTAGAAAGATATGCAAATGACAGTTTTAAACATTATTTAAGCGTTAACTTAGAAATGACAAAAATTCATTTAATAACTTGATGCCAGCTTCTATTCAATGCACTCATATTTTACTAATAAAATCCTCATTTACAACAACTCTTATTTTGTTCCTATATGGCATTTTCGTTGGTCTGGGTGACTCAGTTGGTTAGATGCTGGCCTACCGATCGGGTTCAAATCCGGCCCAAACTGATGGTTTTTAAATGTGCTTGAAAACGACAGCTCCATGTCAGTAGATTTACTGACATTATAGAAACTCCTGCGGAAAAAATTCCGGCACACAGGCGACGCTCATGTGATCCTGCAATTGACAGCGTCGTTAAACTATATATATGTTATATACGATATTAATATATATATATATATATATATATATATATATATATATATATATATATATATGTATATTTTATTATTATTAAATCTGACCTTATATAAAGGTTTGCCCTGTGACACAGAATAGCTTTCATGTGTTTGAAATGAATACATAAAAAGGTTAATAAAAAACATGTTCTGCGCAAATATAAATTTGCTGTACTTTCTAGCTTAGACGAACTTGTTTACACCTAGTAGTTAAAATGCGATGTTTAGTATTGATATTTATTACACAATATCGTTTTATTTGTTGTTTAATATTGACATTTCTATAAGTATATCTAGCCTGACATATTGAGTAGTTCTTAACTTTTATTTTAATGCTTTTACTTGAAGGAAATTTGTTCCAGTGGCTAGAATCAATGTGTCAAAGGTGTGTAGAATAGACGGGCTTCCTGTGAGAACTTGCATGGAAGGGCTTAGCTTATTTGTTGTAGTTCCAGACTGGGCTACCCAAACAGAGGCCGGAAAACGCTCTTCCTCCGTTACAAAGTTGTCTACAGGCACTCAGTAAATTAATTTATCGTCGAGTTAATCGTTACTCTTCACAGAGATCAGACTCAAAAGAATCACTAAATTCTTTTAGGCTGCTGTATGGAAGGCCAAAAATACCCTCTTCCAATTTTACCCTTCCTACCCTCCTCCCTCCCAAACTTTAGCAGGTAGTGTAATTTTATTATTGTATTTCACCCCAAATTTCGTCACAATTTCATTGGAAGTAGACGTTTTGCGGACGCATGGAAATTCCGGATTGAAATCCTATCACGTATATTCCGGAATGAATATTATAATTATGCGGGAGAACAAGCGGGTGGACGTAAATAAACTGTTTGTTGGAACTTCGTTGCCAATCTCTTCGAACATGTCATTTTTTAATTATTTGTTTATATATAGTTTGGCTGGAATGAATGAAGGTGTAGTTAATGCAATTATTTTGGTTCCCCTTTTTGCTAAAAAGTGAGTTTTCTCATTGCCCTGAATTCCACAATGGGATGGATGTATTGAGATATTACATAAGGCGGTGATGCCTTATGTAGGTGTTTTATTGAAGTTTGAATTTCAGCAACTCTAGGTGATTCATGCGAGTTAGATGACAGCGCTTGTAACGCCGAGGTAGAATCACTTAGAACCACAATATTCTAAAAGCTGTAATTGCTTAAGGGATACATTTATGGCATGCAATTCACAATACAATTTATTTGAAAGTTGCATTGTACTCCTGCCCCAGTATTGCCGTATCTGTCCATCTTGGCACCGTCGGTGTAAATCATCATCATCATCATCATCATCATCATCATCATCAGCAGCAGCAGCAGCAGCAGCAGCAGCATTATCATCATAATCCCTATAATATTGTGTGAAAGTTGGTTCTAGTTGCAACAATAAATGATACTACGAAATGGAATGTGAAACATTTATTTATTGTTGCATTACCTTAATTACTGTTTTTCTAAACCATCTTTCAGTAATCTTCTTCAAAATTCATGGAGGTATTTTCAAACATATATTAATGTTTTAATAGTATACGATGTTACTTTTATCATGTTTCTTCTTTTCAATTGCACAATTAATACCACTTAAATGTACGACGAAGACTAGAAATCAGCCCCACTCGTTATCGTAGAGATAAACTGAAGATATCTGATAGGGTCAGTATCTTTTTTGATGACGTGCAAAAAACGGTGAATATTTGAGTGAAACAAGTAACAAAAAGTTAAGATTTTAATTTCAACGTAGCATTCGCTATATCAGATTTCACAATGCACCGATGAGAATGCTGATATCACTGAAGCTAAAAATTGTTGAGTTGTTTTGGAGTGACAAATGGCCGTAATGCACGCATATTACAAGGGAGAGTTACTGCTTCCTGAACCTACTTGTTTCTATGTCATCATGCTCAGAAATGCTAATTACAGCATAATTACAGTTGAAAATAACACTATCTTATCGATTTGGTTACTTGCAAATTCTACTTTTACCGACGCGACTAGTTCATATTTCTTCTATTCGTTCATCTTTTATGTATGCATCTTTTTGTTTACAGACCTCTTTCTTCTTACTGTGTAAGAATTTTAAAACTTTGGCATGAAAGTAAACCTTCAACATCCACATACCTTTAAATGAATTTAATAAAAGTGACTCTTTCCAAATTGTTTTGGTTTCGTTTATTTTTCATTCTGCCTCTCTTTACCGTTGATACAGGAAATTTTTAATAATGAAATTTGACGAATCCCACTTGTGACACCAGTGCGATAAAGTCCGCCCGGTTACATTTCTATCACTGTATTTTCTTCTAAGTTTTTGCGCAGTTCTTCTCTGCAGACGATAAAACAATCTACAGTCTTACGTGATATTATAACTCATAAAGTTTGCTTCTTGTAGCCTTGATTCACTCCTTTCACTGTCTCTCAAGCAGACGTATCTTTCACAGCTATCTCGCACTCATTGACGCATTGATCGACACAAAACTGTAACTCTCTCCTCTGCTGTTTCCTCATCTCCTTATATAGCGGGAATGACGAACGTGGACCTTTATCGAGTTACACAAACACGCCGGCCACCGGATGCCTCTCGAAGGTTACAGCCACCCGTTTTTGTGCGCCACGCTCTTTGTTGTCTGTCACGTATACACAAACAGTCACACGAGGCAGCCTGATCTTGAACGCCTATGTTTGTCCGACGGTAAGGAATGTGGTGTGAAGTAGCTTAGCCCCAATTGTGTCCCCTGTGCGCCACGTCACAGTATTATACTGAATGTCATACCTAAAATAATAGCCAAAAAGCAGCGAGGATGTTTTACCTCAATATAAGGTTACTTAATATCCAGTTCGAGGATTTTGACGCACCTAGCCAAACACTAGCATATAAACAAATGTACAAATTGATGCAATGAGCGCTCCAATTTAAATTCAGGCCATGATCTACATTTTTCAAATCGCGTGCTTTCCAAGCTGTATTTTCACCTTCAATTAATAACTGAATGTTCAGTAATCAAAAAAGTAGTTATAAGTTCTTGAATTGTGGATAATGGCTGACGTTCGTAACTAACCACACGGCACAACTGCCTTTGTTGGGTCAAGGCTTACCGCCCGACCGCTGTTTCCTCCAACTGTCAATATAAGTCTAATGAGTTGGGTGCAGTACTGAAGGGTGGGATGTAGTAGGCGTTTCGGTCACTTCCATTAGTAAATGCGATTTTCGTAAATACACTGATGTCAGTATGCATTACTTATTACTCTAAAACATCTTAAAATGGATGTATCGTATCAAAAATATCCGCTTTGAGGTTCCCTTAACCTGAGAAGAAAGCATTTTATATAAACATACTGTTGTGTATACATTATCATGCATGCATAGGCGTATTTCTGTACGCGTTTTGAATGAGAGACAGTGACAGGGGAGTGTGGGAAGAGGGAAAGACTGGGAAGGCCTACGCATAGCACTTTCATTGGTGAGAAGCCAAACGGTAAGCAAATTTCATATTTAAGCCTAGCATTTTTTAGCAATGAAGACCTGAAAATACCAACCCTAAATAAGCAAAAGCAATTGAGCGCGCAAGTGTACCTTACTGTTATTTATTCAAAACGGCTGTTAATATTTTATTAGAACATGGTTTGTTTCTGGTACTGGCCCCACAAATAGAATACTCATGTAGAATTTTCGGTGCAATTCTCCTAAATGAAACCTACTTATACCAACTGAGAAAGCATTAAAAGTAAATAACATGTACTGTAGTAAAAATTCGAGGCCTAATAAATTATATGTGTAGGTGGAAGGGCATTTATTGCATTATTCCTAATATGTACTTCATAGAAGCGTTACAAACAAAAAAGTCTAATGGCATTTTGTTCTTGCATCAACCGATATCGAAAAAATAAATGCTTTTTGTTCCAAATTGAATTCATAACTCCACAAGAACGTACGAATATAATATTTTCTTACTTGTAAGATGCGCAGAGTAACTTATTTCTGACATAGCTTCGGTAATAATTATGGGGCATCACAGAGGTTTCGAAATAATTAATCACTTAAAAGAATTGAAGGAATGCTCTGAGGAGCTTTTTGAGACGTGAAGTAACTCGACAACATTGCGGAATTGAACTGATTTCTGGATGTAAACAGGTCGGTCGCTGAGAGGGTGGTGTAATGTTTTGGGAGCTAACGCTTCTGATTGGTCTACACTCGCACAGTAAACATGGAAGGCCACGGGATGTTATTTGTTTACCTTCACCAGACTACACGCTGCGGTGGTTAAGTATTGACCTAGTGAAAGTGACACCCACACAATCTGCAGTGTTTGCAGCGTGTTTTCGAGAAAAACTAAAATATCTCCGTAGGAAATGGTCAGAGACAAAAACGTAAGATACAATTTATGTTCCAAGATCTATCGCTGGTTTAAATTAATGTAATGATTTCCCTTTCTCCCTGTATGCACATATTAATATATGTATGTGTACGTTTACATATACAGGATGTCCTATAAACATTGACAGCGATTAGCATGTTGTGCGGGACGGCAAACTGATCGGTTTTCAAATAGAAATCCCTGTCCGAAATGCAGGCTTTGGACACATTAGCGCATCGAAGTGTGATACGGGCGTGCGTTCACATTTCGTCAATAAACCCAACATCCAGTTCACTACATTACATTTGGACTGTGTACTTCCTACTCACTGCAGAGCCTCTATTAAATCATTTATTTAGTCAACTCAACTTATGGTATAGAAGGTTCGATCTAATTTTCACTTTGGCACGTGTGTCCACATTTAAACAATTTATTTTATAGTCAACTCAAGTTATGATATAAAAGATCGAGACTTATTTTCACTTTGGCACGTGTTTCTACATTTAAACCATTTATGCAAAGGCTGATACTATCCAGGAGGATTAAATCAAGCACTTTTTTGTTTAACTGCGTGCTCCTTTAAAATGAAATTTATATTTACTTTATACTCAAAAAGCTGCAAGTGTATTCAGAATTTCACGATATTACATTTAGATACACACCTACATGTTAGTGCTTAAACAGCGAGTATTTTAACTTTTCAAATTTCCTGTTTCCCTAATTCATGTTTTCAAACCACTTGAGATCTAGAGCTTCGTCGAACGGATCTTTATAGAAGAGTACAACCGGAGGGGATTCCACACTTAACCTATATTGAGACTATTATGAGGAAATGGGAGAGCCCAGCGGACGAGCCATAGCCCGGGTAGGGGGCGCGAGTCTACATGAGGGCCTTTAAATGGACTGAAGATTGTACATAGCGGTTTCTTTATGCAGCCGCCAGGTCGAATAGATCTAGTCACTAAATATCTGCACCCAAGACTAATCTTAATACAACGGAAAAGAATTATGCTAACATCCCGAAGGTAATTTAATATTTAGTCATTAAATATGGCTAATTAAACTAATTGTAACAATAAATTCAAAGAAGATTTTACATTATCTTAACAAGTTTAAAAACCGTCATTAAACTATTCTTGGATCCAACTTCAAAATAATATTTTAATAATACGTTATAATACATAAAATGTGTTTACTTATAAATGACCTATTAATATAAAATATACATTGTTTGAATCAGTACTTAATAGGTTCTCGAAAATGAGTGTTGTTTATGGTTTGGAAAAATAAGCTTTAACGAAGGAAAATCAGTAATACAATGAGGTTATTTTAGGAAAAGAAGAAGTAACGTTTAAAATTAGCTGATAGTTGTTAAAATAAGGCGATTAGTTTAGATATTTGGAAGAAAAATTTCATAGAGCCATTTTAATTTGAAATTGAGTGTAATAATTTCACACCTCTGTAATGTTCAATTTAGGTCCTGGTGTTATAACTTTAGACATTTAGCACCAAGGAAAGATTACATACATATATTTAGCAAACTTAAACATAATTAAGATTTGACTGCGTAATTGAAAGCCTTTTTTTTCCTTTACAGAACTACCAGAAAGTCAGGTGTCGCATATGGATGTGGTGAACTCAGGCCTGGAAGCTTTGGAGAATGAGGCTTTGGGAAATTCTCAGGTGGAGTCCCTTAGGCTAATGAACAATCGTATACAGCACGTTGGTGACCGCACCTTCAGGTAAGTCTCTGGCAATAAACATGAACACATGTTTTAGTTAGTGACGTCATCATGTAATAAAGCAATTGAATCTCCAAAGGGGGATACTTTTCATCCTGATAGACCTTATCCTCAATACAAGCTCTGACTTATGTTCTGTAAAGCTATTGTTCATAAAATTTGTGGCGCAATATGAGTGCATACTAATACTAGCAAAACGATGGTCCGCTTATGAAGTGGGAATATGGGGATATCAAAATAAATTTTGAAATAGAAGGAAAAAGTAACGCATTTAATGATTAATTCTTAAATAATATTTCATTTAGGAGACTCGTTCAAATACTTCCAATGTATTAAGGATACTGACACTGGGATATAAACAAATAGGCGTGTAGCTGACACAAAATTAAATGGCGGGTGGCTCAACACAGCATCTAATCAGAGGCTTGCAACGCCTTGCAATGGTGCATACTTAAGCACATTGTAAAGCCGTTGATTATATATATATATATATATATATATATATATATATATATATATATATATATATATATCATTTGCACTCACAAAATTTGCTTGCACAACAGGAACAAGAGTAGCAATGGTTAGGTCTCAGCGCCATTAAACTTTCTGTTTGCAATAATTATAATGCATAATGTAATTTCTTAAAAAGTAAGTAGGATCTATTTTAGCTGCCATAAATCAGGTTGTAATTCGGGTTTTTCGTGTCGCAAGCAGGGATCAACTTACTTGAATTGTCTTGACAAAATGATAAAAATTTCCTCTATGGTCTGGTGCTTAAAAGATCCAGTAGTCCCAAGTTAGATTCTCAGCTGGATGATGGAACTGTTTCTTCAGATAGGATTAGATATTCCCCATCCTCCCTGGAGTATGAAATTATCAATGCGAGAGAGAAAAAGAGAGAGGGAGAATGTGTGTATGTGTCTACGTGTGTGTGTGTGTGTGTATGTGTGCCTGTGTGTGTAAATCTAATGTAATACCCCAAGTAATACCAACCCAAATACTAAAAACGCAGACCAGGTAAAACGAGTGCTATTGGACAATTATTCCAAAGCCGCATATTAAAAGATATTAAAAGGCAGTTATATATGACACATTAAAAGCCGTGCATTTTTTTAACATTTCTATGCAAGAGAATTAAATGTGTCCCATATGTTTTGCTTTTGAGATACTGATAGCTCTAGCCTGATTCTGTACAACCTTGTAAATCTTCAAATTCAATTTTAAGTTGCCTCTTATGGAATCTCGACAGCGAGTTTTTGGGTGGAATACAATACTTCCCCTTCTTACCAGTAGAGAAAGTAAAAATGAAGCTCCACATACGAATGTAACCCAGAATTCCATTGTATTACACACCAAGCGGATATCAATATACAGGAAGACCAGAAGCAGGTTGAGAGATGTGTAACCGGAACAGGCTTTAGCCTGTCTATATCCTTGAATATAGAACAACAACCACAACAACAATAAGAATAAGAAGTGTACATTTGAACCAAGAGGAGTAGGGAGCTAAGCCCTTGGTTACTCGTGTGGGTGACAGGTGTCACCCAGCATGTTTGTTTTGATTGATTCCGTGCACACAGAAAACGATCCCAAGGACTTGAATTTGGAAGATCAAAAGATAATTCAACTAGGAAATGGTGTACAAAGTGTTACCACTGGTCTTGTTCTAGCCATTTGAAGGAGGTGTGCGTGAATTGCCTCTAAATGACCGCATTGTATCTAACGAATGCCAGAAGAAATGAAGTGTAAGTTAGTGAAATATGAGTGGAATTCGAATAAAAATAGGCAATACCTCGAAGGGTATCCTCAGGTATATTTCTAAAAGAAGTGCTCTTAATGTGAATATCTTTTAAGCTCAGTTTCAAACAGAATATGTGAAATACACCTGATTTCATGAGTAAATACTATTATAAACATCTGTTTTTTATGAATTTGATTTCCACACATTTTGAATTTGTATATACTTAAAATATGGTTTATTATAGTCCACAAACCCATCTTTATTAACAAAATATTGAAAATTGATGTTTAAAGTAAGGATATAAAATGGGTGACACCTGTCCCCCACGCGAGTAAGCACGTTATAGTTATTCACGCGGGTAACGAAGGGTTAAAATTCAGGTTTCTCTGTCCCTGTTGCACATTTTCTGGTCTTGACAATACTGTTACCATTATGCGATAATTATAACAATATTAGGCTGTTTTCTTTACGTTCCGCATTTGTTGGCCCAAAGCTTGCAGAATTAGAAGTTGCAAACGTGTTTGCTAGAAATAAAGGATTTAAAGATTAAACAACTATGCAGGCCATGGAAGTCCTCTAGGCTGGCCTGTCTCCTTGGAACCAGCATTTCGAACAGTATCTATTATCATGTTAGTTGTTTTACAATCGCAAGATGCCACTCCATGTACACACTTAGTAGCTGCACTGACAGTTCTACTAGATGTTATATTTCACTAAACAGGGAAAATAAAATGTTTACTGACATGTTTGTCTATTTGTATTCACTGTTACAGCTATAGCTCTAATGATGGCAGCAAATGAAGTATATCATATGAAATATGTATAAATATCAAAATAATTAAGCACGATTATAAAATTCAGAAACAAACCACCAAAATAAAAACGTTTAAATTTACAACAACAAATAATACCTCATTGTATAGTTATACAATGTTAAACATCCTTAAGAATATTGAATATGAATAGTCAGTTGCATTACATTGGAATTATAATTATAATTATAATTTAAATACAGAAACTACCTGCATATGGAGCATGTTATAACATAGACGAAAACTAGAGGGATAAACTTCACGAGGTGATTCCCAACAGAAAAAATACAAAAGTTAATATCAAATATGTCCAAACATGGACCGGGAGTCTACAATAAAGCAATTATTATTGGTACACGTTATATCACTTTAATTTATATATTTTACGAACGATATTTAAAGTGACTCCTATGGGAATTTAATTCAAGGGTCCACACGTCGTATCATGGGTTAAAAGTTTGTTCCTCTAAATCCGTATTTTACAAAATTTATAGTTGGATGACTACTGTAAATAACAGTCAGGTTTGAATCTTATAAACTATTGAGTAAGCATACCATAGTGTCAAGCTTTCAAAATATCTACCACTTATTTATATCTCAAAGCTCGGTCCAGTTTTTGTCAATATGTGTTTCAAGGAAAACGTCTTCATTAAAATTAACATCCAAGCATTCTAACATATTTATTGAAATTAGCTTTTTATTTATTTATTTATTCTATATGTTAGAAGGAGTTTATGCTAGCAATTCTCCTAAGTTCACACCCGTTTTAATAAAATCTTCTCTATCTATCTCGAGCTGATTTCTAATTTAGCTGCTGAGTAAAGCTTAAAACTTGGGCATTATTTCCGTAAATAAAATCATTTACTGCCTCTGTCATAAAGTGTATTTAAGAAAAAAGATCGTATTAAAGTGTAATGTAAATTAATACAAAGTTTAAGGATTTCCATTCAGTTATTTTCAATCTAGTGGAATTCGAAATGCTGACCTACAGCATTTCCTGTTCATTAATAATATCATTAATACTTGAAACACCCCAACAATGTGCAAGAGTATTTATTACAATAGGCTGTCGTTAACTGCATTCTCTTAATAGCGAAAATTTCTATTTTGAAGCTACAGATATCACTGCTTCAATGTTTTATGAGCCAGAGGTCAAATGTTAAAATCGCTTTGGGCTCATTCTGCAGCATGGAGCTTGTAATAGTTTGGAATAGCAGCCACGCAGCTAATCATTTCCCAACTCACGCATTAAAACTGTCGACTGAACGTCATTACCGTATATCCCAACTCGATCTCATGTGATTGGTTTAGCTATGTCATTAACGCACATAACAGGCCTTTTTGTATTTTCGGCACCCTCTGGTAATCTTGTGAGTGCGATGATTCACTCGCCCCCTGAGGATACACTGTTAATGTAAAACTAGAGTATAGGGATGAGGGAAAAAATAGCACGTTTGTGTACCTAAATAGATGCGATCCACTTAGCGAATGTAATGCTCGTTTAGGTGTAGTATGGGAATCAGTGGTTCGAGGAGATGTAGCTACTCTTATCAAATGTTTTTATTCGACTACGAATTTAATTTTCTGCGCTTCCTGAATCAATTCTGGTACACACAATAAATCTAATGGAACTTTTACTTTAATGTTCGAGTTTGGACAAATGACAAATGGTTATGTTGAAGTGCTTTAACTAAAAACTACAGAAAAATCCAACAATGGACTGTGCTAATTGGGGCAATGCATGCACGAAGGCATATTTAGGAGGTCGAAGGGAACATGTAGTCAAATGTCAAAATACTGACTTATTGACTTTTGAGAAAAGTATTTGTATACCTTCGCCGGCCTTACTTTAAACTGCAATGTAAACAACATTACATGTCCCTACTGCTGTGTATTCATTGAACCGCACAACTAGCATGTCAGTAGGCGCGAATTAAAATATAGTCCGTTAGCTAACATGAGAAACAGCATTAAATGTAAAATAACTGCAATAATTATTTACAAAAACAGACGAAAATCTTATATTAAGAATAAATGGAACACACTAATGTGCAAATTCATTCTGGTGTACGTGCATACAGCCATAGAAGTGAGGAATGGTGTCTGCCGTAAAGTATGTAAAATGTTGCCAAGGAAATCCATTACAAAGTGGTGAAAATCGAATTGTTTTAAATTTGTTGTATTGTTGTATTACCCATCCTGCCATTATGTAAAGTTAGACAGCGTTCCCAACAAACAGTGGCTGAAGAAGGAATATTATGCAATGGATGCATAACAAAGGGATGGCATCCACAATGGACATGGTGAAAGACAAACTTATATTTCAAGTGAAGGCAGCAAACGTAAACAACAGAGCATTTAAATTAAGTAATGTCAGGTGCTTACTTCAGGATGTTTGTAACACCAGAAAACTGGAAGCCATTAAATACGTCGCCAGATTTCCAAAACGCTCCTTCTACCACCACATGAATTATACTCATTTGCTTTTATTTTTACAGTTCCAGGTAATGCAAAGTGTGTGATATTTGTTTGCACGATAATGATTACTTCCAGACTTCGTAAAATGTAAGCAATGGGATTCAGTAGTTTATTTCGCATTTTAATGTTGCTTTAAACAATTCCCAAATCGTAACTGCCCACTAAGTTTTATTTGAGGAGGGTTTAGTCATTTAAATGTGAACTGCATATGACACAATTGTAATTAATAATATTTATAATTGTTTTGTTCTTTATTTTAGCTAAGAGTGTAGAATATGTTCGTTTTATTACTTCTACGGCAGTGGTGCTAGCATGCAATGCAGAATTTAAAAGCCAGAGGCCTACTCACGTGGTGATGACGCACACATTGTCACGCCAATTGTAAGGGCCCGCGGAGGAACACAATTTTGCACTTTGTTTACATTGCAGTTTAGAGTAAGGCCGGCGAAGACATAGAACATATTTACAAGAAGCCTTTATAGTAGGTAACATTTCGATGGAGTCAACGTTTAAGCAGTTAACACTAATTATTTTCTCTGCCATCTACCTATAGTAGGAAGAGAAAATACTCAGTCGATATTGAGATTTTGTTGCAAATAACTTTTAGTCTCCCTGAATAAAAGCAATTAAAGAAGGGTAAGAAAAAGCGAATTTAGGAAACAATTTTGTGTATATGTTTCTGTCTACGACGAACAGCATAACGATGCCCCCCTTCAAGGTAGTCCCCAGGAAACCGGAGAACCCGGAGGAAACCCGCCCCAGCACCGCTTCGTTCACGAATCCCATATGCGGTTGCCTGGGATCGAACCCGAGCCGCTTTGGTGAGAAGCGAATGGGCTTACCACTCGGCTACGGCGCGGCCAGAGGTAGAGTAGAGGTAGGCGTAAAGGTAGAAGTAGGGTATGTCCAGAGCGTTCAACGCTGAACCTATGCAGGCGTTGTCAAATTTTTGGGAGAAAGGGACGAAAAGAGAGTGCTCTACGGGAGCTCTGAGGGAATCCGGGTAAGCAGCGAGCCGAGATAAGGGTGCCTAATGTGTGCTGGTGATTCTTCAGCTTGGCACCAGGGTTCGCCAAGCAGACACCAACCGCATGGGTTTCACAGTGCTCCCACCGGGCAGTCCTGGTAGCTACAAGGCCACCCATTCGTCGAAAACAGCAGTTACAGAGCGCAAATCCCCGACACGGCAGCACTAACTCGTCCGTCGTCAACACTTCCGACCTTGATAGACTGGATTGGGAGGAAGCTGAAAGGGCTGGGTACTGCGGTAATGACACCCGAGCGGGGGAACCAACATCCTCGCTCGACTCGAACTGCCTCTGGAGCCTCTGAATGATATTGAGGGACCGAAGCTTCGGAGAATGTAATTATCATTCCCAGTATTTATCTGGTGACCCAAGAAAACCTCCAAATAAAACCATGTGTCAGGCCGAGGGGATCGAACCCACGACCTCCACAATGTGAGTCAAACACGTTACTGCGGAGCCATCTTGCTCGGTTACTTGTCTCAGTCAGTGTCATAATGATTTGCTATAAGCTGTATTTCCAAATAAAAAAGACGACTCTATAAAGATAATTTTAAAGTAAAATTGATGGGAAGAAAGCTCGTAAAAATGCACACAGTTACGACCTCACAGATAGCTACATATATTGACAGTTTATTTCACTTTCTTTGCATGTTGAAACCTTGTTGCTTCTAGGTGTTTTCTGCTGAAAGGGCTTGACGCACTAAAATGGAAGCGAAAATGTCGCCGTTTGCGCATAGGCGGTAATTGAAAGAAACATTTACGGCTGTACTTGTGTGAAGGAAGGCTCGTTAAATAAGAACCCTTGGCGGCAGTCAACTGCATTGAGAGCCGTCCTCTTAAGTGTTCTCGATTGTTTACTCTCGAAGTGAGAACAAAAGAGTACTGGGTTAGAGGGCGGAATAAAGAAAAAAAGTGAAGTTAGTTTAGTTAAACAACAAGGTTTGGCTGCAATGAACTTTTATAGTGGCAACTTGGCAGTGAAGATAATCAGGAAGGTTGAGCGATGAAGACTAGACTCCCATGAGGATATAGTACAAACCCTCGTTAAAGTAAACGAACGAAGTCTCCATTTTTACAGTACCCTTTGGGTTTCATTTTATCGTTACTACCACCTTCTATCAGTCTACGTTTACCGCACTTAATCCTTTGACTGAAGTTGTATATATCAGAATATAATTTCTGAACGTTTCCAAAAGTTATTTTTCATTTTCTGAATTGTGGAAATCGAGATTTCTTTTGTATACCCGTAGGCGATGAATTCTCACTTCATACAACCCAGCAGCTTTATTTCGTCTAATAGTTTCTATATGCAAGTGCAGGAGCTTTGCTGTCTACACGAATATTCGATAACGGAATTTCTCTAGAAATAGACACTTTGAAGTCCCCTCCATCCAAAAAGATACTTTTAGAGGTAGATCCACCGATCCGCGCATGCGTGAACATATGATGAGCAACATATAAATGTTGGATAGTTACCATATTTGTATTTAAGTTCAAACAATTTTAAGAATACGACTTGAAAATCCTCTCACCACAAGCTACTGTTTACGCCGAAAATACTTCGTTATTTTTATTGTATTGTAATTTATTGTATTCCACCCAAAAATTCGATGTCGAAATTTCACCGGAAATATATGTTTTGAGGACCCCTGAATCCAAAAAAAGCATTTTTGAAAAAAGGTCCGTGTGTGTGTGTCAGTCTGTGTGAGCCTATGTGTCAGTCTGTGTATCAGTCTGTGGACAGCATAACTAAAAAATGAAAAGTCTTTCAAGGATGCGACACGAACATTTTGAAGAAAATAGCCCCACCCTAAACTACCCTTTACATGGAAAATTTTTCGAAAATTTTTATTTTCTTGAAAATGGCTCTAATGATTTTAAATAAAATGTCATACGATTGAGTTATTCTTAGGACAAATGAAATGTATATTTTAAATTTTCTGGCTATAGCCTATGTAGTCCTGTTTAGTCTGGATGAGTTTTGAATAACTCGTAAACTCTAAGAGATAGACAAAATCTTACTATCCAAGAAATGTACGAGTAGGTCTTGCTAAAATACACAATTTATGTCTGAATATTTTTTTTTTCTTTTGGTAGAGTGAACCATTTAGGTGATATTCCTTGTTGTGTGTGTCAGTTTCGGAAAACTTAGAACTTTCGTGCAATGGAACATCGTTGTTCGTTTTTATATGTTAAGCGTGCAAAGAGAACGGGACCTAAAAGCTATCGCTCAAAGCCTACTGTATTCCCATATTCCCTTTGCAAATATAAGGAAATAAGCAGTAAGATAATTTGTATAAATATTTATCTCATCTAACACGAAGAAGATATAGGAATAAGAGTTTATAAGAATGGTTAGTACAAGAGTAGAGAAAGTCATGTGAGTGCAACACATCAGATTTTTTATTTATTCTAAACTACTCTAGCGATGTTTATTATAATACAATATGCTTTAATTACAAATAAAATACACCTGCATTTTAAATTTCCTGCTCACAGTCTGATATGTCCTCTATGTTTTAAAGAAGTTTGGTACACTTTGGTGTAGCTGTTAAACTGTCAGAAGAGAAAGACAAAGTTTCGTACATACAAAATATAATTGTTACTAAACATACAATTCATATGCACTAATAACTGTTTGTGGTATTAAGCATTTTCAAGATTAACTGGTTTGACTTTTTAAAGCTTTATACCCTCTTTCGGCATTGGGTCGCAATTGGTTTGTTTGTCGTGTCACCAGAGTAAAATTCAAAAACCAGCACCCGCTTTTTAAGGACTGTTGAACCCTTAGTTGCTGATTTTAATTTAATACTCTAAAAATGACTATTGTGTTTGAGTAGACAAAAGGTCTAAAATTTAGATTCCTGAAGGTTAATATTCAAGGATTTGGCTTAACTGTTGAAGGAACTCAGAATCGTTATAAGTAATTTCATAAGTAGATAACCGAAATGCTCGGAAAAGAAGGCAGTTACTGTCACCATTCCCAGGGTTGACGAGTAAGCACAAACCTTTTAATTCTTGGGATCATTTAGGGAATTTTGACGCTCTTTCCACGGATTATTTTTCGTGATTTTATTATTCTATGGAGAAAGGGATTGTATCAGATGCAGAAGTAATCAAACTCTTGAAATCATGGCCAAATAAGCCCGTTATGAATATAACTCAATTACCCAAACAATTCAGAAGGTAAGGCAAAACCTCGTAAAAACTCTAATTGAAATTTAAACCCGTAATGTTCAAACAGACGCGTTGCCCCCACACCACGTATCTAGATGCTGAACATGCATTCATGTTTAACCTCGACACGCCAGAAACTGCTCTTTCCAGTGGTGACTTATTGTGAGGCACATGATAAGTACTATCATTAACGCAGGAGACTCATCTAGAAGAGGAAACTCCGAAATAAAACCGCGAAGAGGACTCTAGTTAGCCGTAGTGAAGGCAACCCTGACAGAAAAATCCTGGTCCTCCAGGCTGGGGGTTCTGGCGATCGGGTTGGTGTCCCACCCAGATAAAAAGTCTCTCACTCCTAAAGCTCGGAAGCGGATTTACCGAAGACGACCAGGACACGAAACATAGTTAAGAGGAAAGGAATAGCGGAAGAATTAAATACTGTCACATGGAACATGAGAGGAATAACCAATAAACAGCATGAATTAGGGAAAGAACTATTGCGAGGAAATGTAGATACAACATTGATTTCAGAAATTAAGAAAAAAATCGAAAGGATCAATATAAATATCTGCTATTTTATAGTGCATTCCCACAGATTAGACGGGCTACTTCTGGAACAGCAATTTTGCTTAATTAAAAACATACAAAGAGAATACACGGTTATAATTTCGTAAATGAAAGAATAGTCAACTTAATGTTGCAGTCTGAAAGAAGATACCTCACCACTGTAAGCATTTGTGCGGCAGAAGAACGAAGAGAAGAAAAAAATAAACAGTTTTATCAAGACCTAGAAACTCATCTGGATACCATTAATAAGAATAATTAACTAAGACAGACTCGTTTGTTTTTGGTCTTCGGTGGAAACAAAGTCATTATAACAGCAAAAAGCCTTGTACATTAGAACCACCTTTAAGTGTTAGGAATAATAATAACAAAAAATAATTTTTTCAAAACTGATGGCTTTTAGATAGGCGTATATAATGAGTAGGTAATGAGTATATATAAATTATTGATATAAGCGATTTCAATCTCATTTGTCTGTCATTAATAAAATAAACTAAACGAACTTAAACTCCTCACTGACCACTGTGATTATCGTTCTTGTTATAGAAATATTCTCTTCTTATTCCTCTAAATCTCGTATCATATAATACAACGCCAATGCCTAGGTGAAGAATAGTGAAGAGTGTTTCGTCGTTGACTGTGAAATTCAGAACTGCTAGCTGCCGGGGGTTCGATGATCGTCTTTCGCATGTTTATTTTATGAAATAGAAAATTAGCAAAGGTGTTTAATTCTCTAGTTTTTTTTATCAGGAATGGAGAATCGGATGAAGGCACACTGCTAAAAATAGCGTTGTGTGGTGCTTGGAAATAAGGGGACATGGCAACTTTGCTAAGTGCAAAGGTTGCTTAACCCTCAAGTGTTCTACAGCTGCATTCTGTTCTATTTAATGTATCATTAACTACATTATTCACTGGCATCCAAATCTTGTAATTTACAATATTGCACGCTTATATATTTTAATGCCGTAATAGTCTACGAAATTCATAGAGATGCTTTTGAATGTGAATATTTAAAGGGAAATATTAATTTCGGAAGGAGTGATTGACAATTGAGGTAGGTGTGTTGCCTACTTCGGCAATTGCAATTAATATCATATGAAGCATTCAGTTGTAAAATTGCAATCGTACTTCAGCATTCACAAGACAGCGTGAAAAGTTGCAACGGTATGCGGAATAAAAATACCTAAAGGAGAAGCTTTATCAGAAATAGACTGCATTAGTTTGTGTAATATATTTTTCACGGGTTATATAGATAATGATGTTCCCGTTAAGAAAGCCCACATTGTTGATTCGATACACGAAGTTGTTCTAAGTGATTAAACTCACGACTGTAAGGCTAGCACCCAACACTGGAATCATTTTACGTAGTTTAAGTCCACAACTTAACAGAAACACCATAAGAACATATTTTCTGCAGGTGCACTGAAGTTGAATCTGCAATGTTTGCCCCGTTAATGTATGTAGAAGGATTGCTGAAATATTGTTTTTCAAACCTGCGAGGTGAGTTGCGAGGTGACATGACTGCCATCACTTCCGAACAACAAGGGGAGCATATGAGTAATTTAATTCTCATACATCTATGCAAGTACGCCTGAGAATTAGTTGACCCTTCGCGCAGGTATCTCTGAAGCTGGGTATTTAGTTTTGTGAAAGATAGTACCATTCATAATTCACATTGAGAATCATAGGGATCAGAGAGACAAAAACAGTTAGTCGTAGTAATTGTGCAGCCATTAGGTGTTCGCTTGTCAATTTGGCGGTACTTGGTTCCAACACTGCATAACGGCTAAAGTTGTTTTTTCAAACAGATGAATGTACATTTTGAGTAAACCCGCATAAGAATGCTTGAGCGAATAGCACTAATGCAGAGAAGCTTTTATCACTAGCCTGCTGGCTTGTTATTGACATTGACCTATTCCAAAACCCCATGAACTCAAATACTTCATCCTACCCTATATCAAAATCTAGTACCCCTGTGTAACCCCTGAAAGTTTGTCACTTGAACCTTATAAAAATAGAGTTTAACAGAGTGAAGATAAGCGTCTTTTTAAGAGAGATAACTGAAACTAATGTTATCTATATGTTAGTATATGAGTTACTAAGCCTGCCGTGATAAATTCAAGCATATTAACAGCTTGTTGGAGGCTATGGAAAAGTAATCTTCCGGTTGGTTATTAGTCGAAGATATATATCAGGGTGAACTAAGCAATAATGTTGCAATTACAACAAACACTTTTCATGTATTGAAATCAATCTACAATGCAAGACGCATGGGCTAAAGTTTGTCATGAGGATAGTCATCATTAGCACCTTAGGAGTTCAGGTAAAGGCAATTAGACCTGTGTAGCTAAGTAATTAAGCTTACAATGTAACTGAGTCAACCGGAATACCATTAGCTTAAGCTGCATCTGCAAATCGATGTGCGTACGTGAGAAAGTGCGGTCGCTAGAAACGTAGGATATTTCTGAGAATTAGAATGGTAACAGCAATCTTATTTTTTAGTATATTCACAAAGTGAAAATTGTGTTCCACATACGAATTAGCAGCTTTAAAAGTTGGCAACATTTGGTAGAAAAAATTGTTGGGGTAGCAGTATAACGGTAACTTAAGTTAATAAAACGGTGTGTACTTCCAAAAATCGTGTCTTTTCCTTCCTGTCTTTAGTCTTGGTGTTTCTGTGATCGCGACAGCTCTAATGCCCAAAAACTGCTGTCGTGTTTAAATGTAGCGTCACCGATAGGTGAGTTCTAGCTCAGTTTTCTGCAACTCACGGTAAGATTATTACTGAATATACATAAAGTTAAGAGGCCAGTCCTGTTGTAGAGTATATCCCAATGTTCGACTCAAGTGCCTCTGAACGTACGATTGTCATTTCCTTTAGTTCCTCGTCCCCAGCATCGTATATTGGAACTAAATAAACAGCTGGCAGTTTATGCAATATTAAAATGGTCTTTATTCTTGTTTTTCAAATTTTTGTAAATTATATCACACATATACTGAAATGTATGTAATTTGTGCTCTAAATCACGGCCTTCGTCATATAAAAATAAACATACCACATAAGTCAATTTAGATATATTCTCTTTTTAATAGGGTACTTTCCTCTTAGAAGTTTAATTTACCGCTTTCTGTAGATTTTGCTCAGTATAATCTAAGAGAATAACTTGATTATCCGAAAATAGTGTATTTAAATTTAAAGCAACCTAATTTAAAATCAAACAATAAAATGATATATAAAATTAGGTATAATGAAATGATACCCATGTCACACTGTTTTATGATGATACTTATCATGTCCTCTCACCATTTTAATCTTAAATCGCCACGCCCATGTATAATATCTGAAAGTGCAGTAGGTTTGGGTGTAAATGTAATAGAATTTATAACTTCCCTCTGTGAGTAAAGGCTATCCCATCTTTAAAAGCAATATTATTAATTTAATATGAAAGCTCTGTGAATTGTGGTATATAATGATGGTTAGAAAGACCAATACCCAACTGGACAGTGCCCATAGTCACAGAGATACCGACAGGTGCATTTTACATGAGTATGAGAACACCAGCAGTAGGTTATTGGCATTTAGAAACCGATTGCGTGCACGAACAATCAAATTTCAAATCGACCGTGTTAACACATATATTGGGTTAGAAATACCTATGACTAAAAATGGCACAGTCTATGCAATCCCGTTGCCTACAGGTTCATATTAATAACACGACTCTCCTGGCCTATTTCATGTCTTAAAATAGGATCGTGCATTTAGGTGTGGTGGTTAAAATTAATTCAATTTTTAGTTGCTAATCAAGTGTTTGTATTGTGATATGAGTTTAAGGCCTTTCCGTAATATAAGGGCAGTGGAAAATTAAATTTCTTCCCTGGATACTTTTTCCTCTAGTTAAACCAGCAAAGAGTTATTAATATCTGTTACATGGCTATTACGGCAGACACAAAATGTAATGACCTACTATTCCCTTTCCTGTTGTGCAAAAATTTCTATGAGTGCAAATGATATTTATATCACCGGCTTTGCAGCGTAATTTCACATTATCCTAAATAATACAATACAGCAAGGCCTAGTAAGCCTCTGATTGTATTTTATGTTGACCAGCTCCTCCTGCCAGCCTCTATTAAATTTTGCGGCAGCCATAGTCTTCGCAAAATCAGTGTGGGTAGGCTTAGATATTTATGTAAGTCAAAGCTACACATTAACTAAGATTGAGACACAAAAACAAATTTTAGTGATAAGGATTTTTATTTTATATACAGTTCTCCGCGTAGATGACCAGCTGATAATTGTGTCATCGGAAGAAGAAACACCAAAGCCAGCATATACCGGGTTGTAGGAAAGTTATTACATTTATTTAAAACAGTTACAGTACTCATTATCTGGAATACATTTTTAACGTCGATTATTTTCTCTAACCATTTTCTGCGGAAAGTATATACAACCCAAATGCTGGCAATGTTGCGGGATTTGCTAACTAAGGTAGCTGGGGTGTCATTTTCAGTTTCAAAACCATTTGGAGAACACCACTTAATAGTTTACAGTTTTGCTTTCACAGTGACGTCTTATAAGCTTCAATTGTCAAACATATTACACAGTCATTGTGAAAACCAAGTGTAGGACAATCACATGCTAGATGTACTTGTTTTTTCTCCAAAACATCACTTCAGCTCTTCATCGTGTTTGAATTCAGCGATGTGAGGAACACAAAACCGCTAGCCACTCTTCAGGTAAAGGAGAGATAGGGTACGCAGATTGAATGGCATATGTAAGTTGATCTATTTGCAGTGTTGCCAAGTTCTCCAGCCGCATTTAGTCTACAAAAAGGTGTCTGGAATATACTTTAAGTAATAATTTAATTGCTTAAAAACCCTATGCGATATCACAATGTTTCTACCAATACCACCTTCGAAAACGGTTGATCGAAGAACAGAATGCTCTTATACATTTTTTTCTGCAATACTTCTATATATATTGAAAAGAATGCAATAAGTTCCTTCATATGTTGCATGTGTTAACTGAGATAATGCCTTTTTTGGACAAAAAAGTAGAAATTATATAAAAGCTGAAGATTTATAGTTCAAAGTAAAAATGGCAGAAAACAGGTATTTTGAAGGTACGTTACTGAGAATAGTAGACTCGATACGTAAGCTGGCAAGGCTGAAACGAACGTCTGGCGTGTAAATTGTTTGTTCTGGTTATTGAAATGAATGCGCTGCTCCAAGTTAAAGTTTCAGCATTAATATTATCTACATTAAGCTTCATCTAACCTTTACCACTTATGAGCAAGAATGTTATTAATTTCAATGCCAGTTAAAAGTTTTCATTGAATAATACCCCAGCTAACCTCAAATTGTTGAAAAACCAACCATGGCCTCCTCTGTTAAGAGGTTGGCAGATAAAGTCAAAGATCAATAATAGCAATGCCAACGGAGGAAACCTAAACAAACAAATGACAAACGAAAACATCAAACAACTGCATAATCTATTGAAATCTAGTGACAACAAGGGCATTCTTTCCCCAAAATAAATAAAAGTACGCATCAGAATGAATTCAAACTCTGTACAAATCTTAATTTTGATAACATAAACAAATTAATAAATAAAACTACGCATCATAATGAATTCGAACATTAAACAGAGTTTAATGTAGACAACTTCAACAAATTATGCGATTGTCCCATACTCGGTAGTTACTGCCTCAAACCCATCTAAAGAACAAGGCTTAATTATTGAATCCTACGACGGAATAAGCAAAAAAGACTAAGTACTCGAGCTCGCAAATGACATCCGGTATGTTTCCGGCATTTCAAACGAAGAGTGTGGGTTTTCCTCTCTAACAAGAAATGTGTGGAAGATCTAACTAGCAAACAGTCTAAGATATATGCAAACAACGTATCACTGGAGATGCGACCCCTTCTTACAAAAAACCAAAGGATAATATTATCCAATGTTTACCCAGTAATTCCTAACTACTCATTGAAGACCAACTAGAACATCTAGATGTTAAACCTATGTCCAAGATATTTCCTATTAAAGCAGGGCAATCCCTTCCTGGATTCTTACATATCCTAAGTTTCCAAAGTTAAAAAAAAAAAGGAAATTGCAAATAGTTTTCGGTATATCTACAATGGCAGACATTTCAGCAATTTCATTCACCATGTTTTCTCAGAATGATTTACTTGAAAACAACAGTGTACTGTCCTTGGTGGGAACTTCTGAAACGCTCGCTGCACTCTCAGGCATGCTGCATGGAATGTAGGAGTGTTTTTTACCATTTCACCTCCCTGTTCTTGTCAGTCATAGCCCTAATTTATGCGTGCTATCCCTAGTTTCATATGAACAGTTTCAACGAACTAAGCAGTAGTTCCAACAGATAGAGGTTTAAAGTCTTTGCGTATTTAAGAAATTTACAGAAGTTCCAAAGTTAGTAAAATATATTTTTTACCCTATGTGCGCTTTCTAAGTCTTCCCGTGATATTTTTCTCTGACGGAATTTCAGAATTTCAAGAAGTGAATTTGTTTTCAGGAAATCCATAACTACCACTACTGCAATAACATATGCTGGGGTAATTTTCCAACCTCTCCCATACTTCGCATTCATTATCTACTTCTCCAACTTCAAGTTCTTCTTGAAATACTGAATTTATGCTATAGTCAATATTATTATTTTGGAGAAACCAGCCTTGAATATACACACTGACCACCAAATGATTTACTTAAAGCTTCCTGAATTCTGTATCTTATTAAGCCATCTTATTAGTTGTAGGTGTTGAATTGGCAACACTATATTGCTGGAAATCCGCGATAACGATGGATACGTCCATTAGTATTTTTCGAGAATTAATTTAGGGCAATATAACACAATTGTAAAAATATAATGTGCAATACATATGTGTGAAATGCATAACACCATTTTGGAAGTACAAAGGACTCGGTTTGGTCTCGTCATTTCGAACTACTCCACAACAAATAGCTTCGACGCGGCGATTACATGTGCAAAACTGTCTCTGATGGTATGCACTCAAATTTCTCTGAGCACTAACTATACACACACTAACTGCTAACACCTACCTCGTTCAAATCCTAACAACTCCGAAGAACTGCCCTCTGGCCCTTCGTTAGTTATATATAACACATTACGGATTTTTCGTGTAAGCGACCTGTTCATAAACAGGCCCGAAACGTGAACAGCTTTCTCGAACTGTCTAGAATAATCTGCCTTTGTTCCAACCCGCTCCATTGTTATATTGTTTACTCAACGTACAGTGGTATAAGTAACAGCAAGTATCAGAAGTGAATCACTTTATCCTTGAAATTAATTAAACAGGAGACTCCGTTGAAAAACAATTTGATAATGAGAGAGAAAAGCTCAATAACTGTAAGCATTTTCATGAAGGCTCTTCCACGGCATAAAATTCTTGCTAGAAGGCAAGTCGCCAACAACTACACTTGTCCGACATTATTAATGACTACAGGTATTCTTAGAGTGAAGCTTGCTGAATACTTTCAATACGCTAACGAAAATGTTTACCTCAGGAATTAATCATTATTTACTGCGTTATTCTTATGTACAATGAACCGAGCGGGATGGCTCAGGTGATGTCTGCTACCGCATTTGGGAGGTCGTGAGTTCGATCCCCGTGACCGACCTTCCTGACACATGGGATTTTTGGGAGGTTTCCCCGGGTCACCAGGTGAATGCTGAGAAGGATACCCATATTCCTGAAATTTTCTCTCCCTCCATTTCGTTACATTACTCATTTCATTCCACCCTTCATCCCGTTAGGTTTCTTTCAGGGTTGAAAGTTCGGTGAGCTTCGCAGCAGCAGCGGCAGGGGAAACTGGTGCACTCTGGAAATCTCATCCCCCGAATTGGAGGTGCGCCTACTGGTTTCTGGGCCCTCCATCGGCTAGTACAAGCCGGAGGGCGAGGGGAGCCGGTTTTTGAGTCCCGCACTCCTCTTGGGAGAACAAACACGAGTGGTGAGAGAGGAACCGGAGTGCTTGTAACTGAAAAAAGTAGGGACACTGCCATCTGCTCTGTTGTGGCAAAGTTCTGTCGCCCTTAGGGTCCATTCGCCTCATTCATTCTCCTGGGAGTGCCCATCAGGGGCATAGGCACGAAAGATCGCCTTTCGGTGCAGGTGCTAAGTCCCCCTTCGAAAACTGTCATAGTCATAGCCATACGCAAAATGAGTTGCTCATATGTAGCACTCGGTTCATGAAGTACCGGAGCCTTGCAAAACAAGGAGAGAATGCCTACAGTAAATGCTACAAAGTGATAGAATATGTTTCAGAGGAGCGTTTTCCATTCTTGTAAAAGTATAACATTTATATCCTTTCTTGATTCATAGATTGTTTATTGGTAGTTTTAGCTTGTAGCCGAATTTAATTTTAATTATCAGCTTGCATGACTGAGAGGAGCTAAGATAGAGAGACAGAAAGAGAAAACACCCTTTTGTACTTTTTGGTTGTCAATGCTCTCTGAATTCTATGTAGGCCGGATAGATGTGGAAGGAACTGGGGGATAAAGATATCTGGAAGAGAGAGTTAAGGGGATAGAGGAAGAAAGAAAAAAGCTGTTTCCATAAGGAGTAAAAGCCGGGGTTCTTTGAATACTAAGAGAATGATGTTCCTTTGAAAACAGCCCTTAAATATATTACATATGTGGATGATAATACATTGAATTAAGCTAAAACGAGTTCGCGAGGAGGAAAAGTGAATGGCTAGTGCTGAAGGAGGAGCCTGTACAAAGCAATACATACAGCACATGGTGGCTTTGTTTGGCCTCGCGTTAGTAAGTAATTCAAGTTGGAAAATGAAGAGAGACGGCGCTGAAGAGGATAAGAAGATTGCACAGAATGGCTAGGAGTAAAGTCCTACCCATAACTTTCAAGTAAAGAACCCAGGATATGGGATTAAAGTATAGCGAGAACAGCAACTCGGAGCCAAGGCAGAGGAAATGGCGATGACGATTATTATTATGATTACGAGAGATGTAGAAAGAGCATGTAATGGAGAAGGAAGCAACGAGAAAAGGGAGAGAAGGGTATTTTGAACACAACTTTAAAGGAAAGCAGAAGCATTGTTATTAAAACGAATGTAAGGAAGGTCAGAAGAAAAAGTTGCTTTAGGCCGAGGAAATGAAAATATTAAAATATATTCCACAGAATGAGAAATAAGAAGTTTAATTGAACTCTTTGCAGTAAGTTTTCGTATTCCTTTCCATTTCAAGGCAAAACAACAGAGTGGATTCCATTTTATTTTTTCTTGTTATTTTCTTGACACAGTACGTACAGAAGGTTATTCCATTTATTGCATTCCACCCAAAAATTCGTACCCAGATTTCACACGTTTAGAAGTCCCTTCAATAAAGAATCGTTACCTTCGTTACCACGTAAATAGCAGGTAGGTATTGTATTTCACCTGGGCTGGACAATTGGTGTTCAAAGAACACAGATTGATCCCGACCTTGGCTGTGTAGTAGCTAAAAAAATGAAGGTTGCTATCACGTGAGTTGCCCAGGCGCGATAACCTATGAAACTCACATTCGAGGGGTTGAGAGTTCGATCTCCACGTTTGGCCTACGTGATTCATGGTTTTTTTTTTCGGGTGGTTTTCCCGCGTCGCCAGGCGAATGCTGGTTAGGTTACTTTTATCCCCAGAATTTCCTCTCCCTCCGTTCCACTTCACTAAGCATCTCATTCATCCTGTCTTCCGTGTGGGTCTACTTCAGTGTAAAAAGTGTCAGTGGAAGTCTGGGTGCAGCATAGTGAGGTCGAAATGCCATGAGTAACTTAATACCCTGTCACGAAAGTCGGGCTCCGGATCTGGTCCTCAATGTGGCCCTTGAGCCACGGAGCGGTCTGTGTAGGCGGCGCTGTGCGTGAACCGGCGAGGGACCCGTGTACTGGCTATTGTCAAGGAGTTACAACTGGGAAAATTTAGGGAACCTAACCTCTGCTGTACCTACTCTCTGTGGTCTGCCCGCCCTCTGTCTCCTCTCGCCTCACTCCTCTCTCCCGGAGGAACCCATTCGGGGCACAGGACGAAAGATCTCTGCGGTCGAAGCACCGAAGTCCCTCTTCGCGTCTGTCCTACTAGTACTTCTGCTGCTGCCGCCGCCGCTGTTGCCGCTGCTGCTACTACCACTACTACCACCACTACTGCTGCTACCACCACTACCACCACCATACCACCACTACCATCACCACCCCCACCACCACCCCCACCACCACTACTACTACCACCACCACTAACACTACTACCACTACTACTATTACTACTACTACCTATTCACCCACAAATAACATACCAAAATTTCAATAAAAGTAGACATCTTGAGATCCCCATAATCCAAAAAGGCATTTTAGAAAATGTCCGTGTGTGTGCATATATGGATCTTTTCTCTGTAGTGTTTAATGCCCACTTTTACCACATTCAACACTGCCCCGATGACACTGATGAATTTATGATACATGGAAAGAACATGGAGCATCGGTGGAATGGGATGGTGGGAGAAACCGGTGAATCTGGAGGTGAACCCGGCCCTGCGACATTTTGTCCACCACAAATCTCACATATAGTCGCCTGGGATCGAGCTCGAGCCGCTGTGTGTGTGTGTGTGCGTGCGTGCATGTGTGTGAGTCCTCTTACCACTTGATAAATGTGTAAATTTAGAACCAAAACCAACAGAAAAGAATATCTTGTCACCAAAAATACATTTAAAATATATTGTGTACTTCAAAGATTGTACTTTCTGTGTAATAACTTGTTCTGTGTCGTATGATTTGTACATCACCATAAACTTCATCACATTGAATAGGAATTCATAACCTGTTCGCATAAACCTCAAGTTTAACACATTTATGTTACAAATATCCTATAAGTTTGCTACTTCAATCAAAATCTTTAGAACTATTATAGAAGAAAGTCCTATTTTGCCTATTATGCGTAGTTTGTATTCCTTCAGATTTAAGTTCATTTTTTAGCTTTAATTTTTTAAACTTTAGTTTAGCTTTATATAAATTTTTTTATTTATAGGAGAATTGCTTTTGAGTTTAGCTGTTCAAAAGTATATAAAGACACACGGCATTTTATTTTATTTTATTTGGATTCAAGAGGCCTTAAAACATGCATTCTTGTAAATTATGAACATTACATTCTTGGATTTACTTAAAATGGGCAGGGTTACAAATATTTTAGAATTCAAATCAACAGCTCAGAATATTTCGTAAATGTATATTAAACGCTATAACAAGGTTTGCATTTTTGGTACAGTAAGATTTTTCTCTATATCTTAGGCTTACCAGTTATACAAGATTCAGTCAGAGGACGTTAGACTATTCTCACAAAATTCAAACGAGTTTATACAATATTTGTCATCTCATACATATTATGGTATTTTAATGAAGCTCCTTAGAACAGCCTACTTTATAAATTTAAAAGCAGAAACAAATTTGAACTGCGGGGATTTTCTTTAACACTGAACTTGGATATTAAGATTGGTGTTTAATTGACTTTTCACTCATGTTATTCACAGAGAGAAACGCACGGACGCACACACGGACATAGACGCACAAACAGATAGACACACACGCAGGTGTGCGGGCCCAATACACGTACATGAATCCTTTTCTGATTTTCCGCTTATATTGGATGGGTCTCAAAAGTTGTATTTGTGGTGAAATCTTTATGTACACTTTTTAGGTGGAATGCAATATTTAATATATTTATCACTGAAAATAGTACAGAAAGTACTGTTATTTATGGACGATATCTGTAATTTAAGAGCAGTTGTACTCCTATTTTGACAGTTTTTAATTTTAAAGTTATCACTGCGTCCAGTTTCTATTTAACACTGGTCAAAATACATGTTGTCACTGATAGGAAAATATAAAATATTTTGTAATTTAGAGGTTGAGCACCGCGTCTATGCAAGCTACCCTATGCATTTGTGTCTTCATTAAGGAGGGGATTATACCTGCACACTTAAACCAACACGGAAGGTACATTTCGAGAATATATTTGCGCTTGGTGGTCAACTGTACGAACAAATAAGACTAAGCTCATAAACTCGTTCTTGAGGCTTCTTGTTGCACGTAAATTCATAAACTTTCTAGTCCCTCCGTAATTGAGAGTTGAGAGTATGGTTACAGTGTAGTTAATCTACTATCCCAATTCTATATGCAATACAGCTGCTCAAGTAAGCATTTATAAGAGAGTTTGCCATACTACTCGGCTCACCCTAAAGACCCAGCTGTCAACTGGCCCTTAAACTCTATTCACTCACTCAATCACTCACGCACGCAAACACTCAGTGACTCACTCGCTCGCCCACTTTCTCAGAACTGCATCACACATTATAATTTTAAATGTCATATAACCAGATACCCAATACAAACTTACGGATAGTAGAAAGATGGCTCTTAAACGATTAAGGAACAACATGTTAGGAAAAAGGGTTAGAAAATGTGAAAATTAAGAGAGTTACGAGCAAAAGTATGTACAGGATGTTGACGGACTTACCCAGGGAAGTCAAGCCTGAAAGTTCCAGAGCTCAAGTCACCCCTGGATTTATAGGCATGGCCAGGTCCCTGAAAAACAGTATAGAGCGAGGGATATGGACACGAGACTCTCCTCTGGCACAGTTCTAAGCATGTGAACGACATAAAACTAAATTAGCCAATCAGCCTGTTGTGAATAATTAGTTATCATTTATGAACTTTTATTTGAATCTTGCCCATAAGTGTGTGATTCCATAATATTGCCTCACTCCATCAAGCATCTTGCTTTCCTGAATCAGTATTTATTGCACCGCGCCACTCATAATAGGCGATGTAAAAGGTTGGTATTGAGTGCTCTTTGTAGTATAAGGTTCTCCTAAGTTCGATTTGATCGCAAGTTCCATCCATAACGCCTAAAAATCCTGAACCCTCTGTACTCTCAAGTTATCATAGTAGCCTAACCACCCCTACGACAACCAGACTCGCTATTGAATACCTACATCTGTGTATTTGTGACTGATGTTGGATGGAACAGCGTGAACTTATGTTTACAAATTATGGACAGCAGAAAGGAACATTTCCAATATCTTATGCTGTGTTGCTATCGTAAGGGCAAAACAGAGTCACAATGCCGGCAGAATATTTGTGCTGTCTACGGGGAAGATGCAGTGACGAATTGAGTATGTCAAAAGAGGTTTAGTTGATTTCGAGCTGGGAATTATTCCCTAAACCAGAAAGTTCGGCAACTACTCTATCGTAGCTGTGCTGCGGGTGAGGTGTGTTCCCAGACGTTTTTAGTGATGAAACGTAACGAGCAATGAACGAACTTATGAGACAACCTTATATCAGTCGGTACCTTGATATTTTTCCAGCGCTACATTTCCCTCTGCTACTTTATTCGCTGCAGTAGAAATGTAACAGCAAAGATGTCTCGTGACTGTCTTACTAGTAATAAGTTGTGATATTTTTATCGTGAAATTACTTTTGCAAGGCAGATGAACCAAATTACTCCAACTGTGAAAAAGGCACACAAGCTTTACTTTGGATGCAAGCTTGGGATCAGGAGAAACTCTCAGACGCCGTATTTCTTAAGGGATGTGTGCTAAGTGAAACTAGTAATACAAACGGCTGACAAAAAGCTAAATTTTCCCTAGAGCATACACATTGATAATTCAAGCAAATTTTCATACGCTGAACGGTTGCCTAAGGGAATAGATAGCAAATTGCTTGTGTGAGGAACATTCAGACACTTGTAATTACAGTCATTACAGCTATAAATAAACTAGTAAGGTTTGTCAGGATTTTACATAAAAACACAGAGACAAAAACAAAATTAATTGAAACGTATTATGGTTATTTCACTATCTGGCTGGAGCCTCTTTGTAGCATACAGAGTCGGTCTGGATGACTCAGTGGGTTAGATGCTGGCGTACCGATCCCAAGGTCGCGGGTTCAAATCCGGCCCACACCGAAGGTTTTTAAGTGTGATTAAAAACGACAGCTCCATGTCAGTAGATTTACTGGCATGTAAAAGAACATCTGCGGGATGATATTCCGGCACACCGGCGACGCTGATGTGATTCTGGCAATTTACAGCGTCGTTAAACAACAAAATAATTAAGAGGTTAGCTTGCTTGCTTGCTTGAATCAGGAGGGGAAAAAAAACCCACCAGCAGTAGTTTGTTGGCATAAATAAGTAATAACAAAATAATTACTTTTTTAATTGTAGTGTACAGACAAATAAGACCCAATTCTTTCGGTCTATTTTCTTATGAGATTGCATACCACCACCACTAATACTACTGTTACTGCTGCTACTAGTACAACAGCAATAACTACCACCACCACCGCCACCACCACCACTACTACTACTGCTACTACTACAGTAGAATCCCGATAACTCGGTATTCCGTGTAACTCGATGATCTTTTTTATTTGTATTTTGTTGTTAAACTTGACCGTAATAATTTCTAATATCTACTATACGATATAAACAGTAAAGGTAGATTTTAATTAGTATATGTATGCATACAACCAACCGCATTCTCCCTCACAGCAACAAAAGGGCAATACATTGACCTTCGATGTCTAGTAAGAAGATGAACATTCTCACGAAAGCATAAGCTTCCTGCTAATAATGTGGATATATAGCACAAACCCTTATTTGGAAGGTTTGAAGATTTATTACTTTACCCAGTACAAAGGTAGTAGACCTGACAATTGCGCTGTGGTTATTGATCGAGTTCACTTTTGTTCACCAAGGGGTGCGAGGTTATCTTTCCGACTTCCGCGTAGTACATAATCATCGCCGGGCTTGTGCAGTAACCACAGTGTCACTCCCATTATCAGTAGTGTCTTGTTTATTTAAAGGAAGGAAACAAAGACATTACCTTATTATCCATTTGTATGTCACTCGCGCAGATCCTAGCAAGGACGTTCGCCACGTCTAAAAATATACTCGTACGTATTAAGCTAAACTTTACTACATTTTCCTAGTTACAGTGCAGCTTCTAAGATTTCAGGATTACTGTTAGTCTTTTGTTGAGTTGTTTGTAAAAATTCCGAACGAGAAGAAAAGACAATCGAACGTGACAATAAAATTGAAATTAAATTGATGTGTTAAAGATACCGAACTTATTAATACGTAATAAATTTTAGAATGTGTTATACTTTTGTTTCTGTATTGCGCTAACATGTGTATTTATGTAATTTGCAGTATTATGAGAGAACGCAGGCTTTCGCGGCTGGAGTCAATATAACTAGAAGTTCCGGGTTGTTAATGCTGTGGTCTTTTGGAGTTAGAGCTTCCAGACGTTTCGTCCTAAATTGCGGCGGACATCTTCAGTGGCGCGGTAATAGCAGCTCGGACAATCAACACCTCAGACGCTACACAAACTTCTCCGAGGAGACCGCACCACCGAAGATGTCCGCCGCAGTTGTGGACGAAACGTCTGGAAACTCTTAACTCCAAAAGACCACACTATAACAGCCCGGAAATAACGTCTACTTATATTGCAGTGCTATGTTACGAGTTGTGATTAACAGACCCCCCTTATTCCGTAAAACTCGACATTTGGAAACTCTCAGTTCACATTAGTTCGAGTTATCGGGATTCCCTAGTACTACTACTAGTAGTACTACTACTATTAATCTTAATAATAATAATAATAATAATAATAATAATAATAATAATAATAATAATAATAATAATAATAATAATAATAATAATAATAATAATAATAATAATAATAATAATAATAATAATAATAATAACAATAACAATAACAACAATAACAACAACAACAACAACAACAATAATAATAATAATAATAATAATAATAATAATAATAATAATAATAATAATAATAATAATAATAATAATAATAATAATAATAATAATAATAATAATAATAATAATAATAATAATCGTCATCATCATAATCATAATCAAAATGATAATGATAACCATGATAATAATGATAATAGTGGTAATAATAACAATAACAGTAGCAGTAACAGTAACAGTAACAGTAGAAGTAGCAGTAACAACAACAACAATAATAACAACAATAACAATAATAATAGTAGTAATAATAGTAATAATAACAATAACAGTAAAGGTAACAAGTTCTCCAACGGTCTTGGCTTTCTGCAATCTGTGTAATTTTAATACACGCAAGATAATTGCATTTTATCGATACTAAAAATGTATATCATTATAATGAACCTGCCCAGAAACAAGCGTAATACATCTTCGTGTATATTCACCTTTAGTTGGTTTTATGTCCTCTCTCAACTTCTACAGGAAGTTTCCTACGTCTTTAGTTACACTGCACACGCGATATCCATGGATTGAAGCCAATTCTCCGGACTCGCAATCAATTATAAATAGGAGACACAATATTAATGTAGTTGTCCTCAAATTATAGGCGTTAAAGGTGCAGACTTGTACCAGGCTCTACTTACACGGCTGAGGTATACCTAGTTGTCGAGGTCAACATAAGAACTTATTAGTATCCTACCATTATCCTCTCACACCAAACTAATTCGTCCAAAACAAAAGCCGTATCAGTACAGTTTGAACATATTTTGTGTAAGGTCTTTCCTCTCTAGAATAAAAAATAATTTGAGTATTTCTGCGAATAACTATTTCGAAAAACGTACCTTAAGATGTTATCAAGAAAACTGACTCACATGACTTTCTCTACCCTTGTGCTAACTATTCTTACAAACTCTTATTCCTCTGTCCCCTGATGGCTCAGATGTCGATGTTCCCTTAAACACCACCTCTATCGTTTTCATGTTAGTCGAGATAAACATTTGTATTTGCAGAAATTATCTTCTTGTATTTAGGTGCAAAGGGGATATGGGAATACAGTAGGCTTTGAATGATAGTCAAATCTTAAAGCCTTGAAATTCCGTTCTCTTTGCATGGGCAGGAGATACAAAACTGATAACGACCTTCCGTTTGAGAAACGTTTAAGTATTGCAAAACTTGCACAAATAATAAGGAATATCTCCGAAATGGTTCGCTCCACAAAAATGCATTTGAACATAACTAGGGTGTTTTAACGAGTTGTGCATTTTTAGTATAGAGATTTGATCTATTTTACGGTTTACCAGTTATGCAAAACTCATCAAGAGTAAATGTGACTACAGGCTATAGCTAGAACATTCCAAATATACAGTTTATTTGTCATAAAAATATCTTAAACTTGTCGCATTTTAATTAAAATTGCTAAAGCCATTTTCGAGAAAATATTTCTTTTTAATTTGTCTTGTAAAGAGAAGTTTAGGATGGTGAAGTTTTCCTCAAAATCTTAGTGTCGCATTCTTGAAAGATATTGACCATAAATACCAAATGTTGTTTTGAACCAACTTTTCGTTTTTGAATTATGCACACTCACGCACACATACATACACATACGCGCGCGCGCGCAGGGCCTAAAATATATTTCGAAATCTCGATATCGAATTTTTGGGTGGAATTCAATAGTACCTCTACTTACCATGCGTAGTAGAGAAAGTAAAAAGATACCAAATAAAAAACAGAAGGAACTATATACAGCTCTGTGGGTGATTGGATGTTCAATACTCATACAAAACTTAGTTTATGAATAGCAAAATGAAGCAAAGAACTGAATCTGTTGTATCTATGGTTATTATGATTATATTGGCCTCTCCAGCTGATTAACAGGGCTGTTAAAATAACTTTTTTTTGTACATTAGCAATACTACTAAAAGCCCAAACAAAGAAGAGGCTTTACCGATTACACTATTTATCCTTCTATGTCAACTCCGATAATTAGACAGAAGTTTTAGCCTGAAATGAAACCAGTGGAATACATCTCCAAATATGTGTAATCTGTCGTTTTATTCATGGCAAAATTTATCATCTAAACCACTTATGCTATCATTGTTGCCTTCCATATAAGAGGGACAATCTGTGCTTAAACTAAAAGTAGATGTCAATGTGTCTTTTCGAGTGCTGTAAATATCTTCTACATTGTGTAACGTGGCGTTGTTCTTACATTTCCAGTTTTTCCCCTCTGAGCACTTCCCGTCTAAATTCCGTTAACCAATGATAGATCTAGCATAGTACAACGAAGTGAAATAACTATTCGATTATTTCCCAGCCTTTGCTGCTCGTGAGAGATTGGCAGAAAATTGATGATCTATTGGAAAAAGGGGGAGGTAGAGAACGGTCTGTCTGGAAGTCATAAAATTTCCCATTTTGCGACGAAGGATGCACCTCCCCATCGTTGACACATTAGCCCAGAGCACGGCCTTGGTTGCAGCTATCAATCTTACGTTACATAGCAGAAATAATTCCCCTCCCTCGCACTTACCGCCGCTACTCGACGTTCCCGAACAGCAGTGCTGAGGATGGGTGGAGCCATAGATCATCCCGTATGGATGGGCAAACATACACAAGTCCCGGAAAAATTAATCCCACCAGGATCCACCGGGGAGGGGATGTACCGCCTGCTCGGAATTTATTTGGCGCCGTAACCCTCAGCCAAGATTTATACCTAAGCTTCAACTTGAGCCGCCATAGTAGTGAGATCTTGTTATTGTGATTGTTCCGTTCAAGAACATGGTATTAGCCGATATATCAGTCTGCTAAAGAGACTGCGACATTCACAAGGTGATTAAACTTATATACTTTTCTGCAAACCCCTTGGATTCAGTAACGAGTGCTTAAGAATGAGTTTCTGATAGAACACTTTGGAATGATTGTTTATAAAAAGAAAACACCGAAACATTAGCATTTTAATGGCACCGAATTTTTCACAAAATGTAGGAAAATAATTCAAAGAAAAAGCTCGCAAACATTACAGAAGCAGAATCAATTTTAGTTTTGCCTTTCTGAAATTTAAATATTAAAATATGACATTTAAATACACTGCATAAGATGAGAAAATAAGTAGTGGAATTCAATTCCCACAATCCCATGTTCTTACACTTCCGCTCTTTTAAAACGCCCTCATAGATAAATGATTCTTTAATTTCATTTACATCCTCTGTTTACGGACTATGGTTTTGGAGCAGGGTTTTCATAATAGTTTAAGGCACACCAAATTTAAACAACGACTTACTATTTTTTGCAGGACGTTTTAGTTCACGTAACAATTTAAATTTGGTTATTGGAGAAAAATATGCACTATTTAAACATTAAAACGTGTAATGTTTTCATCATGTGCTGCATTTAAGCGTGCTCGATTTTGAGTTCTTGAAAATTATTTTCTTAAAAATTTAAGAGCATGATGCAACGAAAATTAATGTTATACTATAATTATACTCATTGACGAAATCTTTAAACGACAATTTAGGTACGTTGGGTGAGTGAGTGAGTGAGCAAGTGATGAGTAAGTGGGTGCTTGAGCGAATAAGTGAGTGCTTGAGCGAATAAGTGGGTAAATAAGCGAGTGAGTGAGTGAATGAGTTTTCGCATCATGCCTTTCCTGTATTGAACTTTAAAATTACTTATAGTGTATACAATCTTGTGATCAAGGCTTTTAAACATGCCTCGCGTAGGCTCTCCTTTATTAGTTGCCCTACTGATTTTGCAAGTAGGGTAGCGACAGTGGTGGTGTTGTGGTCGTGGTGCCGGTGGTGGCGGCGGTGGTGGTGGTTGTGGTGGTGCCAGTGGCGGCGGTGGCTGTGGCGGTGGTGTTGTGGTCGTGGTGCTGGTGGCGGTGGTGGTGGTGGTTGTGGTGGTGGCGGTGGCGGCGGTGGTGGTGATAATGGTGCAGTGATACTAGCGCTCATGGTGAAATGCCGAACATAGACGTACTTAACCAGAGCGCAACCAATAAATAATGCAACTTTTTGAGTTTTCGCTGTCAGTCCACTTAGCTCACATTGTCCCATCACTGACGTTTTCTAGTTTAATCTTTACTGTCACTTCACTTGTGTGGCACTCACTGTAACTGACAAATGTCGTCAGAAACTCATTCGTAGAACGCTACCTTTTCCGCAGTCCCATTTATTAATTCGCTCACTAGCACGTTCGCTTATATAATCACTGGACTTTAAAGAGAGTTCTAGAACATTCGAGGGTCGTAGAGATAGAATGTTACAGTCGGTTAGTCGGTCGGTTGGGGCCTTCTTTACAATAACTGAAGCCCATAGCTTGTCGCATTAACTGGGCGAACCGGTCTGGGCGAACACTTCCGCGATATGAAATAGGCGATTGGGCCACCATCAGTTTCCTTCGGGGTTCGCGCTCACTGGGATATGTCGTATCAATGACATCTTATACTAACGTTGCAGTTTAGACGACCTCCCTTAAACTCTCGTGGGACGATAGAGTATATAGGTTCAACCTCCCCGAATCCAAAAGACCTTTGCTTGCCTTCATTCTGTCACCTGCCGGGTTCAGATTTTCCCTGGTAAGATATTGTGTCTTCTAGCCTGTTCATTAGCGCCCTAGCACAATCCGTTGCCAACCATCAGGAGGCGCACTGAACTAAAGATCTTATGGTAGTCCTAGTTGCTGTCCAAATACCGACAAAAGAAGTCTTCAATTATCCACAATCGAAAGCTCTTATTGGGAATAGCGTAAATCTCCGACAACTTGGTGAAATGGTCTATAGCCAATGTCAGGTAGCTGTGACCATCGTTGAGAAAGAGTACTATCTCGATCTTATCACGTTAGAACGTCGCTTCTACGTTGTACTGCGACATTTAGTCGTGACTGCGAGGTTAGGGCCCGCGACTTGCCGCGTAAATATGTTGCATTTCGGGCACCACCACTCCACGTCGCCTCCAAGATGCAACTATTACAATCGGCAATCGGTCATATTTACACACAGGTGTCCTCCAGTAGTATGGCATGAGTCTCTTCGAATACTTTTATCACCTGTTCCTCGAAAGCAATGGTTATCCCACTTTAGTTCTTAAGTTTCAGACTTCCATGCTCTCTTCAACATACTGCTCCTAACCATCATATCTGTATTTTTTAACTTCCAAGGTCTTTTGTCCCAAAAAACTGCAGTTAGCATTCCGACGACACATAATTCTACAATACTATCCTTCGTCTAGATCTTCGCACAGTCGTCTTCTTAGGTAGTACCGGAACCACATTGGTCCTGGTGATATTCCATGAGACCTTCGTGTCTACAAGTACCCTGCAAGAACGGCGGCAAATCCATCCATTTACTATAAGCATACATCCCTTCCAATTCCAACCACAGTATTCAACGTAAAGTTTAGGGAAGGTGGTAAACCTGAAAATAGGCTTTAAGAATACTCTAGATAGTATTTTTCTTCCTATTACTCATAAGTCAACTGATTAACCTACTCGGTCTCAATGGATACAGCTTCTGTTAAGTATCAAACCTCTAATACCTCCAAAACAGTGATCCTGTCTACGTAGACGATGTAATAAGTCAAAACGAGTACATAGTGATGTTATGAAAGCTCGTTGCTATGCTATTTCTTGGAGAAAAATGAAACTCCATTGTATCTAAAAACTTATACTAATTATACTTAAATTTCTTACTGTATTTCTGTCTATACCGCTTTATCCATTTGATTTTGTTCAAACTGAAATGAAGTTTCAATTTGTGGAAACTCTTTAACTTCTGTTGTTATCAACGTATCGTTTTATATTGGCGTGAAAAATCACTTAGTTTTGTTCACAGGCCTCTTTATCAGACTTGAGGTACTTTTATATGTCGTAAATCTGTGAAAAAGATACACCACCCTCAAGCCTTATACTGTCTTTGATCTAAATCCTGATTATATTATCTGTGACCTAAATAATTGACAAAATGACGGCAGTCACGAATATGAATGAAATTGAATTCCAAGACCAAGACAAAATTCTGGAAGTTGCCGAAAGGGAAACAGAATTAAAAAATTAAAGAATCGAGAAAAGCGTAATCGTTTCACTGACTGAGTAAAGTAAGTACTGTTAGCTAATCATGATAACATAATCTACATTCTGGCTGCACATGTCTGTCAATCTCGCTCGAGGTACCATTTCCCTTAGTTGAAAATAGGCCTGGAATCAATGTCCTATTGTTATGTTACATATTTCAGGTCGGACTAAAAAGCAACGTATGCCGCCGACATTTTACATTACATGACAAGACGAAAAGGTATCGAAAGAGAAATTAAGTAATAATTGGTTACTTCTGTGGGAAGAAGTCGCTGGAGTTCTATTAAGGCTTCTAGTAAGTAACTAAGAATTTGGAGTATAGAGACGAACAGTTCTTCGGGACTCATACTCGGCATTCACTTGATGTGCCCAAACTCATGGAAGGATTGTTGCACGTCGTTGTTAACACAACGTGATGTCAAAAGATCAACGGGTACCAGCACATTCGGCCTGAGTTCAAAGTGCTCAATGTTGTATTGTATCCATTGGTAGAAAATCTTGTGCAACAAATGTTGACAATAATGTTTTATATTTCTCTTTGCATTTACGTGTAACATTGGGCATAGTTGCGGAATGTTTCTTTTCAAAATCCAGCTTAAAATTAAATGTATTGAAACATGGAAGTAAGCGTTTTTCTAACAATTAATATCTAGCCTGTCTATCTCAACAAATTCAATATTTTAAGGCCCGTGATAGCGAAGCTTCAGGCATAGCTTTATCTATGACAAGGCACATTGCATACACAAAACGGCACTCCTAGGAGATTGACATTCGCTCAAGTTGCTAAATGAGTGGAACAAGCGCATGTGGAAAGGTTTTGTTCATCTCTAATGGATCGCTGGACATGAATATTCCTTGTACAATTGCTGCTTGAATTCTAGTCGGAGAGAACCATTTAAAGGTCTTGGATAAGTTTCCTAACCTGGAGATTTTAATAGACACGTAAGTCAACGGTGTACCTTTTCTACCAGCTAAAAACTAGTAACATAGCATAACTGCTCTAAAGTCTGTATTCGACGTAAAATTGTGCAGAATGACATGTTCACATTCCCTAATTTAAGTAAAGCCAGAGATCTGAGTGCAGCTTTACCTATCTCAGTAATCAGGAAGTCGTTGCCAGCCAGATCCTATCTGCAAAAAGGTTTCTTTTCTGCTCCCAACGACTGTAAATGACGAACCAGTTACTTTCTGCACTAGGTGGTTCACTTAAACATTAAAAGTAGCATTATTTTACCAAAAAAGAAAACAAAAATAAATAAAAGAAACGACTGGATTCTAAATGATACAGTTTTTACTGCTCCAATGATTTCAAAAATATTAAAGAAAGGCCTCAGAAGTTTCACATTTCATAATTTTAATATGGAAGAGGTACACAAATAGATTATTATTCGCTTGTACACTTTTGTCTCAATATTATAATGTACAGTGCTTTATGAAGTAAAATTGGCCTGGAGGAAACGAGTTAATTGTAAAACTACGCAAACTATTTCACTGTCAATTATTTATAGTGTATCACTCTGAAATATAACAATGTTAAAGAGAGTAAAGAATGGGGACACCTCGCGCACTCCGACCTCCAGGTAGATCTATGGTAGCTAACATCCCCCAGGAGGAAAGGATGAAGTGAGGGAACCACAAAGTGCTACAGCTACGCAGGCAGATGGGTCAAAGAGACACGCGGAAATCCCTAACTAGTCCTGAGATCTCTTCGTCTCGGAGGGGCTTGAATGCACAAGAATCCGCGCCATCTGTCCGGCACCGCCATACTTGTGTACCTGAAAGCACACGTTAAATGTGATAGGTAAACGGAATGAAGCGAAATTATGGAAAGGAAACCATAGTGTGAAATTAAACACTCCAGCGTACACTTAAATGAAAAGGGAAAACTGCGTAAAAAACCAAGTCAGGGTGCGCCTTTACCGGGAATAGAACTCGGGACCTCTCGAATGCGAGACGCACACGTTGCCGCGGCGTCATCTCGTTTGGTTTAACAAACGTTAAAGTTGGCTTAAGGAAGTACTAATTGTCACATTCACCTTAGCTGCTGTTTGTCGTCAACTGAGATAAATGTCATGCAATAGGCAATGTTCATCTATAAATGAAGGCAATCGTTGGCAAATCGTTTGTGCAAATTGCTCTTTGTAAAGCCAGTATATGCAGCTATTAACTACACTAGCAGTGAGCAGTTAGCCAAAGCCCTTTGGCCGTTATGTATCACCTGTATGAAATGGATCGCACCGTGCCTACATGTGCAATGCATGAGCCATTTTTTTTATACTGCGATACAATTATCATTTGAGGAATGGATGCAATGTAAATATTTATGATACCATTCCTAGAATTGTAATTGTTTATCGTAGCGTGCTGTTGGAGAAAGAATTCATAGATTCATCATGTCACGCTTAGGTATATGAGAGAAAAGTGAGTGAGTGAGTGAGTGAGTGAGTGAGTGAGTGAGTGAGTGAGTGAGTGAGTGTGTGAGTGAGTGAGTGAGTGAGTGAGTGAGTGAGTGAGTGAGTGAGTGAGTGAGTGAGTGAGTGAGTGTGTAGGTTTAATGGCCCGTCGACTACGAGGTCATTTGGGCCCTTAGTTAAACAAGAAAGTCTAAAACACACTCACAAAGTAAAAAGCAGAATTAAAAGGGATGGGTAAAATAGTAAACATTAAAACCCTAAAATGTAAGGATAAAAAGCTTAAAATGCCATAAAACTTCTAAAATCTAAAAACCACCAAGTCTAACTTCCAAAAGATTAATACGTTAAAATGCCATAAAAATATCTTAAAAAGTTAAAAACAGGCGTCAGACCTACTTTTCGAAGCCAATATCAGCGACGAACCACAGAGTCATGGCTACAGACACCGGGTTGTCGCCCAGAATAGAGGCTAATGTAGACCCCAGACCATTAGACTGGCACTCGCGAGCGTATTGCGGGAAATCTAGTAATACATGTGCGACAGAGAGTTGGATATCACATGTCGGACAGACAGGCGCCGGGTCCCCAAGCAAAAGGTGGCCATGGGTGGCTCGCGTGTGCCCTATCCTCAGGCGGGTTAGAATAACTTCAGTCCGCTTGGAATCCCTGCAGTAGGCCAGCCAGGGTTGAACGCCGTTGGAAAAAAAGAAAAAAACGCAAGTGAACGGGTATTATTGACCATAACTTAATTAGTGAGTAAACTGTTCTGTTTTAAGGATTAATGAATAGGGTAGATATTTTCTTTGAAAGATGAAATATAACTATTGGTGTACGTAAAGAGCGAAACATACGTTAATAAAATCAGCTAAAGAAGCAACAGGCAAAAGAGGTAGACAAAGATATGCAAAATGACTGAAAATTTGGAATGAAGAAATACAGAGAATGAGAACGGAAAAGAAGAATCCGAAGAAATCTGTTTACAACCACATTTACAGTCCAATGAGGTATCATTATGAATGTGCAAAATGAAAAAAGAATTCAGGAAACTAAAAAGAGAGGACTGGGATAAATATGTAAATATATTAGAAAAAGATACTCATGATATAAAAATGAAAGACTTATAGAATGCTGAAACACTTAAAGAATGAAAACAGATTGATTAGGACTAAGATGTATAAAAGGGGAATAATTATTGCAGCATTATGGGAAACTATCAAAGAACAGTAAGCCCAGTTGTCTAGGCAACCATAGAACACAATATTAGGCAAAATACAGTATGAAAAAATACAAAATAATTTAATAAGTTCCAAACAAAAAATTCACCAGGACAACTTAACATATAATCTGAGCTTTTGATATTGATATAGGCATTGAATAAAATAAAACATCTGATGTGTGCAACCATTTGATGTTCTTTACCACTGTACAGACTATTTTATATGCCGTTATTCCTTTACTTCACATTAGTCGAGATAAACATTTGCAGAAGTTATCTTATTACTAATTTTCTTGTAGCTACAAGAGAAAGATGGAAATACAGTAGGCACTAAGCGATAGTCAAATATTTTAAAGATCGTCGATATGTGATGGCTTTGAAATGCTCTTGTCTTCGCATCGACTTTCTATTTCAGAAAAATGTAGAAATTGTAAAATTCAGACAAATAACAAGGAAAATCTACCAAACAGTTTACTAAAAAAAATTGATATCAAGTACGTCTTTATAATAAGATCTACATTTGCTGGATAGTAAAGTTTCGTCTATATCTTACAGTTCACCAGCTATGCAAAAACCATCCAAAATGAAGAGGAGACCTCAGAAGAGGCTGCAGAAAAGTTTAAGATTCATTTTTCACAAAAGTATCTTAAACGTATGTTATTTTAATATACCATGTAAAGGGAGCCTGGAGGGATTTTCTTGAAAATAATTGTAACGCATTCTTGAAGGACGCTTAACTTAAATACCAAGTTTGGTATTTCTCCGATTCTTTTTTCAGTTCACAGACGAGCGCGCGCGCGCGCGCGCACACACACACACACACACACACACACACACACACACACACACGGGAAGATTTTCCGAAATGTGATTGTTTGAGATTCATCTATTTCCGGTGAAATCTCGATATAGAATTTATCGGCGGAATGTAATAGTTCCCTTACTATACGTAGCAGAAAAAGTAAAAACACAGACATATAAGTATTTTTAACATGTGCCTGCTAGAAATTATGTCAGGTAGCAAAGTATTGGTTAAAGTAGTCGTTACGGTTCTTCAAAGAGTATTTAAAACGTTACTGCAAGATTAACTGTCATATTATTACAGACGATTGTGGTTATAGAAAGGGACGATCTTGCGCCTATGGTATGTTTATGGTGGAACAGCTAATACAGAAGAGAACGTAGTTTACTTTGCCGATTTTAATTTTAGATTGTGAAGCAGATTTTGATAAGTTGCTCCGAAATTCAAGAGAAAGATGTCCCGATCATTTGAGCAAGATCATTCAGAGTATATAAACTAGAAGAATAACAATTGAAAATTATACTATAATTGGAAGAAAAACAGAGGAAATAAATCAAATAAATCAAACAGTCAGATAAGAATTTCTTTTATCTTTATACATAAAGCAATAAGAGTTGAGAAATTACTCTACTGGAGATATTTAAAAACATAGACCAGGTGGACCACTTCATCCGGCATCGGCGTAAGTAGTTAACCTTTCGTGCGTTAAAACAATTGCAGAACGCCACAGAGCAATTCTAGCCATAGAGAGGGCGGAGATGATAGGCGGTTGAACTAGTGTGTGTAGTGCGTGATAATGGAGAATAACCGTATAAAAAACCGATAAGGTTTCACTTAACTTACAGGATCTTTATTTTCCAGGTTAAAATCTAATAAGGTTAGCTCAGGACATCTTGGTGTGCAAGATATTGCGCCACCTAGGCAGTTATAACTAAAGCCACAATTGTTAGTCAGCTTACCGTGTGCATGGGGCTGTTTCGTTCACTGCTGATGGCTGGCCTCTCGGTCTGGGCGAACACACTCACGGCATAACTGACTCTCCTAAACACGATGTGGTACTAAAAATTGTGGGTTTAGTTACAACTAATTGAAATGGACCTTTACACGTTTATAATAGTAAGGTGGATCACCATCTCGTGGAACCAATGTTTAAAGACAAGGCGGGCCGGGACCCCATCAAGAAAATCCTGAAATTCACCTTGGAGGCATTCCAGATACCGCGGTCCTCTAAGTCTGGCTGGGAGTAAGACAAATCCGATAACATTGACACCAAGGATACACCAAACATTTTGTATATACGTTGGTTGAGGTGAACTTTATACGGATGCCACGCCTGTTCCTACAAAATAATAGTAATGATGATGATAGTGATGATGATGATAATAATAATAATAATAATAATAATAATGATAATGATGATGATAATAATAATAATAATAATAATAATAATAATAATAATAATAATAATAATAATAATAATAATAATAATAATAATAATAATAATAATAATAATAATAATAATAATAATAATAATAATAATAATAATAATAATAATAATAATAATAATAATAATAATAATAATAATAATAATAATAATAATAATAATAATAATAATAATAATAATAATAATAATAATAATAATAATAATAATAATAATAATAATAATAATAATACAGTACCATTAATTGGAAACAAACAAATGCCAATGAAATATTATGTGCCTGTAATTCGCAATGTTAGCCAATAGCACCATATACAGGAGTGAGTTTATTCCCTGGAGAATAAAGATCCTGCAAGTAAAGTGAGACCTTTTGGTTGCTTATACTGTTATTCTTCATTATCACGGACTAAACACCCTAGTTCAATTGTCTCTCAGCGAAGACGTGAGTGGTAGAATATGCCACCTATGGCTAGAACTGTCCCATTGGCATTCTGCAATTATTTTAATGCACGAAGGCTTGTGTACTTAAGCCGATGCCGGATGAAGTAAGTCACATGGTATGCATGCTGAAATCAATTCTATTCGCTGACAATATGGTTATTTTTTTAAAAAATGGAGTTCGGTTCACAGAAAAGTGTTAATTCTCGTACACTGGCAGATATTATGGGGTCATATAATTTGTTTTCAAGATCCAAACAAAAGCAATGGCTTTAAGGGGAAAATCAGCTAAGATGCAAGATAGTAAAACACACACACACACACACACACACACACACACACACACAAACACACACACACACACACACACACAAACACACACACACAGAGTTTTGGTTAAAATTACGCAGATTTTAAGTATCACTTAGTGAAAATGAAAAACTGAATATAAAAATGAAAAAATTAAGTAAAACTAATGGAGCAACGAGAAAACTATTAAAGAGCAATATGTCAAAAGCAACACAAATTGCACTCTGCAAGATAATGAAAATTGCACTGTTAAAATATGGAAGTGAACATTTGACAAAAAATAGGATAATCATGAAAAGAATAGGAACAACAGAGATTGGATTTCTAACAGCAGTGCAATATTATTTTAGACAAAGAAAGTAATATTGTTGTCGCAAACAGTTAAATGAATACACTTAAATGGAGAAATAAAATAATAAAACTAGAAATATGAAGAAATAAAACGAAAGCAGAATGAATAACAAAATTTTTATTAAAATGGCAAAGAACAAGATGCTTTGATATGTTTAATTGAATCCGCAACAGGTTGTAGGAGGAGGAGGAAAAGGAGGAGGAGGAGGAGGAGGAGGAGGAGGAGGAGGGGGAAACAGAAGAAGAACAAGAAGAAGAAGAAGAAGAAGAAGAAGAAGAAGAAGAAGATGATGATGATGATGATGATGATGATGATGAAGCGAAAGAAATATAATTAATAAAGTCAAGTGTAAAGGAAATAATATATTCTGCAGTATAATTGTGTGCAGTGAAATACGTTTTTCCTTGTATGAAATGTTATTGGTACATATGCAATGTCTAACTGTAGGTTGTGTGTTAAGGTAGCCGAGATAAGTAATAGGATTGGTGTGTATATGAAATCAGGATGTTGAATGCTATAAAGAGTTGAGCTTATTGCCCCTAGTGCAGCGGGGAAACCTTATGCTCCTGCGTAAATTCAATTCTCCCAAATTGGGCTTATTCCACAATATCGGATGGAATTTTTTCCTTGAGGAACTATAGAAACAGAATAGCTTCCAACACTTTATTATAAGGAAAAACATTTCATGCATTCCAAGCGATCCTGCATCATGACCCTGCTGCAACTTCAGTTCTTGAACACGTTAAAGAATTGATATCCGTAAAACCAAAATTTAATGTTTTACAGTTACACAGCATAAATGCTTTTGATTATGAGAGTACATTCTTTCTCATAATTGCTTTCTATTTAGTATTTTGTTTCCATGAAAGAAATAGTTATATTCTGAGCTAATGTCAAAGAAACATGCTCTATGGAATTTAGGACTATGTAATTCAAGAAAAGCTTAAGGTAACAATAAAATTATTTTCTAGACCAATATTTCTGTAGGACAGTGATAGCGCGCCTGCCTCAAGCGCGAAGAAACTGGGTTCGATCCCCGGTACCGGAATAAGGATTTTTTCCCTGCTGGAAGGTCTGGCACGGGGTGTACTCACCCTCAGTAGGTTGAGGGGCCAATTGAGGAGCTACTTGTAAAAAAAAAGTTGCGATAACGAAGCGCCACCAATTGCACCAATATCACCTTTCCAATCCTCGAATTCACCTGCATTTCATGTCATCCTTTTCGTCACTATCATATCTGGTGCTAAGCTGACCACTCGCTTTATTCTGTGCGATCCACAGATTCCTATGCTCTCCGACAGGCGTCTGACTCTAGGCGCTGACTTGTAAGCCCTAGGAGCGTAAGTCCTACAAAAGGAGAGGGTAATCAGGAAAAGAAGAAGAAGAAGAAGAAGAAGAAGAAGAAGAAGAAGAAGAAGAAGAACAAGAACAAGAACAAGAAATTCGGGAAATCGAGTTTCAGCACTTTTGGGGAAATGTTTGATTTCTGAGACATTTATTTTCAATACTTTGTTGCATTTGCGATTTGATCTGGATTGCTTAAAAATGTAATAATGGGTTTTAAATATGGAAACATCAAAGCTGTCAATTTATATCTAAATCTCATGAATGTATAAATAACAAACTAATTCTGATGCGTTTTCTTTTGTTACCCATTAGTAGAGGCAGGTATTTATGAAGATTAATTTCTCACTTTTTTTTCTAATATTGGTGAAAGCGGAGATTGATGGAGACTGTTGATGGAGTTTGACGGAAATTGTAGGAAAATAAATTATTTTTATAATTGTATTACTATATTGATATATTTTTAATGACTAAAATGAAATTCTTAATATATTTACAATGCTATGAATAGATTACAATGTAAAGCATATATTTACATTATTTACATTATTTGGGGTAGTAAGGGGTAGTGATGCGCCTCCTATAGCCTCTCCTACCCAATTCCTGCCCGTGGTGCACCCTGCTTTTAACAGATGAGGCTCTGGGGACCGAATCACAGCGGTATAACTGTTTCATCTAAAATGGAGGAAATGTCATTTACATATGTGCTGGCCTATCACAGCACAACACCGTCCCTCAGAGGCACATGAGGGGAAGGTCGGTGGATCTAAATACCACCTATTTAGTCCTCCCGGCTAGGTCCGATGGACCCGTTGACCAACGATAGGTGTGGTCCCCCTTGCAAAATGGGGGTTTAAGTCGGGTGATGTAACTGCCACATTGTAAAACTGGTGCCCGTTAAGAAAACAGTTACATGAAAGCCACTCTATAGTTCAAAAGTATTGGAAAGCACGAATGCTAATGGCTTCATTGCCAGATGCAAGGCACTAGAAAACAACAACATTATATTAAACCCTTGACTTATTCACCTTACAGTATTACAATATTAGTAATTTCTAAGCATCTCCAAACTGAAGCATTGCACATGTTTCCATATATTTCTCTGACATTCCAAGACATCTGTTGGTCACAATTAAATTAAATCTAGTAAAAAATCTTTCAGAATCTGCATTAGAGACAGTGACTACAGACAGTTTTGAAACTTCAAGAAATCTTGGATTTTTATGTTTTAGAAGCATTAAAGCTTCTACAACATCTGCATTGCCAGTTTGCAATTGCTTTTTCAAACTTGCATAATTAAAGAGTACATCTTCACAATTACTTACGAAAGGTATCCGGGAAAGAGTTGCCTTTACTTTGTCAATATTGTTGTATGTCGAAAGAGCAAACCCTGGGTCAAACAAATTGGAAATACAGGAAAGGAGTTTCCCCTCCTCACTTACTAAGAATTTATTTATTTTTGCAATAGCTCTTACACCACGTTCTTTGAATTTTGAAACTATCTCCCTCCTCATTTTTCAGGAAGAGAATTTAAAATGGAAATTTGATCAAAATGAATTCCTGTCATTAAACTGAATTTTGTTTTTACTATTTCTACCCATCCAATAACTTTGTGTGTAACTGGATTATCTTTACATTGAAGTTCTAAAATGGGCCCAGTTATGAACCCACAATTTTTAGCAACTAGCCCGAGTTTTAACCATAGACAATTTTTCAGGAGAAGCTTTTGTCAAAAATACTGTGACTGGATTTGATGGGTTTTCAATGCCTCCTAAAAACTGCACTAGAGAATATAAATACTCATTTAAATACAAAACAGATTCGAACCAGCTTGACCAGCAAGTCAAACCTAGGATTGGATACGTTCTAGTTTCAAATCAGGATACTGAGCTTTCCGATATTCAAGTTATAAATTTTCAGTTTTCTTGAATTTCTCAAAACGTCGTTAAGTTTAGCAACAACTGCATTAAAATCTGGTAAGCATTTTTGATAAAGTTCAATTAAACTAAATTTATAGGCCCACCATGTGAATGACAATAAATGTTCGCCTATTATTATAGTTAAGCATTGTGCACACTTTCATGGAAGGTGCACTATCTGTGACAATTGCCAGTACATTTTCGCATTTCATATTTAAGTTCTTTTAAAATGTCTATAATGGCCTGGCTACAAGTTGCGCTATTTGCTGCTGAGAGAGATGAACAACAACTTAAATACATTTTCTGAACCTGAAGGTACCTTCTAGGGTACCTAACAATACAGCAAAAACGCATCTTCCTTTGCGATCAGTGGTTTCATCACAGAAGATTGCTATGGGCTTATCTGCTACCTCTTCTTTTATACTCACTTTGCCTCTTCAGAGCACCTTGCCATATACATCCTGGGAATATAGGGTCGGTCTGGGTGACTCAGTTGGTTAGACACTGCCCTACTGGTCCCAAGGTCGTGGGTTCAAATCCGGCCCAGACCGATGGCTTTTTAAGTGTGCTTAAAAACGACAGCTCCATGTCAGTAGATTTACTGGCATGTAAAAGAAATCCTGCGGGACGATATTCCGGCACACCTGCAACGCTGATGTGATCCTGGCAGTTGACAGCGTCGTTAAACAACAAAATAATTAATTGTGAATATGGGAGGATGTCGAAAGGTCTGGACCTCCTTTAACATAGTTTGCTAACCACTCTCTCAATGCTGGCTGATCAAGTTTCTCAGTGGGGATCTTAGCCTACAAAATAAATAATAGATACAAATAAATAAAAGTAACTGTCTCATTAAAAGAGCTATTTTCTACTAAATTAGATTATTCATTTTAATTTAGTTATTTAAAAATTGCAAATATACATAAATTTTTCTAGCTGTTCTTTACAATTAAAGGATCTAATTGATTTCGTCAGATTGTTTTTATTTGCAATCATAATCAGAATAGCTCACGACTTTAACAAACTGATCTAGCATAACAGCAGTTATTAAATAAAAAAAAAAAAAAAAAAAAAAAAAAAAAAACATCAACTGTAACTCACCTTAAGCATCATTATTGTTGTGTCCATCATAAATTCTTCCTTGTCTTCTTTGACTCTTCTTGCGACTTGAAATTATTCTTCCAGAGCCAGCTACCTATTCCTGTTGTCAGCATCGCATTTTTCTTTTTCTGTTTTGTAAATTTCACATTTAGCATGCTTAGAACAGGAGTCACTGCGCTTGTAATCTATTCTAATGTTGAAAAATTTACAAAATAGTACCTACTCCATCACTGCAATAAAATCCTTCAGTGCTGTACTGTTCTACACGCAATTTAGCAGAAACTCGAATGGATATATGACCCATGTTCACACTCGTACGTCTTAAACAATACAACCGGTCTAGTCCACGAAACACATTGTATCGTTTTTAGTCATTCCCACTCACATAACAAAATGGACCGCAGGCAGTAGCTACCTCGCAGACCTTGACAAAGCCAGGACTCTCATTTCTTGGAATTGTTAGAATTTTCTTGTAAAAATTCAACTACTAAGAAATAAATTAATTTACTTTGATTGATTAAGATTAGTTATTATTGTATGCTATGAAATTCGCTATAAAATAAACAAATCGTGAAAATTCGTGATTTTGTTGACATTTCGTTATTACGATCCCACTTCGTGATTTATCGCGATTATTTTATTCGCAAATTAGCTTTAGAAACCCTTAATTCATGGATATTTATATGAAACAGTAGCTTATCATAATGTGATTATTGTGATATCCATAAATACCTGCCTCTGCTCATTAGACCTCTATGACCTCCAAAGTAGACGCTGTGAATATATCAATTCCTAGTGCAGATTAGCTGATTCAAATTCTAGTACCTCACAATGCCATGTTATTCTTCTAAAAACCTGGAAATATGTTATTAACATAATGCTATTAAAATGTATTAAGGTCTACTCCATCTGGTTTTCTTAGATTAGAGAAATGTGTATTGGAATAATGCGTTTAGCGCCACCTATATTTTAAAGTAATAACAAAAGTAATTAACTAAAATCTATTTTGTGAAGAATATGACATGTTTCAGCACTGAACTACTAGGTTGTACAAAGGTCAACAGGGTTGCAGTCATTAACTTTGCTTTGTTCATCTGGAAGGATTGCAAGCTTTCTCTATTCCACACACAGAGCAACCGTCCTGCTGTTTAACCTGCACCGAAACAAAAAGGATTCTTTGCACAGAGGGGACCTGAAATGACCGTCGTTTTTTTGTCGGAAATCCCGGATACCGGATTTGCAATCTCCGAACAGCTGCCGTTACCATGCAGCACGTAGGAGCATCAAACGACATTTGCAACTGGCGCTCGTTATAGCACACGCCAAAAGTGGTAAACAATGCTTAGCTAGCAATGTGTAGCAGCCCACGTGGTTTCCATCCATAATTTTACGTTCCTTTGTGGATGGCGTTCATAACCTCTCCCCTCCAAAGAAAGCAAGTAAGTTCAGGTAAAGAAACAAGGAAAAAAGGAATAAGAAGAAGAAATCTAGAGCATACACAAAATTAAAATTGCCTGGCTGGTTACTTTCCTCCCCGGATATGCACGCAAACTGCAAATCAGGCACAAAAACTAGTATATGGGAAATATAATATACAAGATTTCCGCAAAATCATATGCCTCAACTTAATGTACTGAGACGTCATTTGGCCCGATGCTCGAATGTCTGGAAGGGAGCAGAATGGATGGAAAGGCAGTGGTGGCACAGTTGTACGATTTGCAATAACATTCCATGTTACATTTAACTGCATACTGAATAGAGTAATTTAATATCCCATTTCGTAGCTCCTCTGCCACTTTAATTTACCGCTATTACATTTAATATTTACAATTATTGCAATCAATTTTGATGCAGGCCGCGAGGTCTTTGTACCATTTCCTTCTAATTATCCTTGCAATCTTTGTTGTACAAAGCCAAAGACTACATTTCAAATTGTTGTCAGGTACTTGGCTTCTGTGATCAGATTTACAGCATTTCATTAATGGAAGAAAATGCTTACACAGGTACGAAAGTAGGTCCTCACATGTGAGCAGTGTGTCTGTGTAATCGCGGAAATTTGAACTGAGGAAATTTTAAGTAATAATCAATTACATCGCTTAATGGTTGTGTATTGCTCAATCTTTGCAAATTCCAAATGCTGAGAAGCGGATGACAGCTTTGGAAAATGATATGTGCTTTGTTGTTTAATTAATGCGAGTTCACGCTTTAGTACTAATACAAGGTCATAAAGCTGTATAATTATTTGTTATTTGTCTTGGAGAGAACGACGAAGAACACTGAAGTGTCATGTTAGATCTGCAAGGAATGCCAAATCATAAATCGATTTTGAATCATTGAGCTCAAGAACAGGCAAACTTTTACCTCTTCTCCCTTAAATCAAAATTCCTTTCCGGTAACGCACTACAATTTCAACACCTCACTTTACAATGATATGGTAAGTTGCCAAGTTCACTGTTACATTTCGCGAGGAATACTTTAAACTGGTGATAATGTAATAATCTTGAGCTAATTAAATTGGTGGTTTTCACAACATTCACATTCTTCAGTTTCATACGATTTGCACATAAATTCTCCTGGTAAATTATCCAGTAAAGAGATCTGATTGCTTGTTTAATAACAACGTCCTTTATGTCATCCTTAATACGGTCTATTAGACTAATTCTACCAATCACAGCAGGAGCACCATCTATGGCTAAAGACATAAGTTTACTCCAAGGAGCTGAAGCTGATTTAAAGTTTTCTCAACACATCTGAGAATATCTGAACCAGCTGTTCTTCCATAATCTGGAGATTTATATCCTCACCTCTCACAGAGTGTAAAATTGAGCCGCATAGCAAATATCTTGGCTTTCATCTAACGTCGAAGTGTAACAAATAAACGGCTTAGAACCTACCACTATAACTCCTCTTCAACTTGTTGGCGAGATCTGCGGTACGCCGCATAACAGTGCAGGAAGATAAAGTGATATCTTCATCTTCTGGTAATATGTTCAAGGCAAACTTCATGGCTATCATGCGTACGAGTAAACAAATTTTAGCAATCACCATGTTTAAATGGTCTTCGTTGTCTAAGAACTTCAAGTGATGTTTTGAAACTAAGTTGTGGAGTCCATTCATTGCTATATGATCCTTACGAAAATTTTCAGTAGCCATGGTACCTTTGAGCTTCTGTATCATCATATCACGTTCCTCTCTTTTGTAATCATCATATTCATCACTAGATGTAGTGTAAATTATAATTTGTAATTGTTTGAACAAAAATAAATAAAATAAAAATCTATATAATAACCCTGGCACCTAATTACTTGCACCAGGACTAATATGCCAGATTTTAAACATTTATTTATTCTAAACATTCATGCGTACAACACACTTTACAGATAAACTATAAAATAAACGGGAAAAAATATTTGAACAGCATTCTTGCGTGCTAAATATTTTGCTGCATCACCTATATTTATAAGCGAATACCGTTCCTCCCAAAAAGTACATGGGAATGATGGCCAGGGGATAGATGGGGTAGCTACAGAAGTTGTTATTCCTATAATTCTTAAGAGCCACCGCGCACTAGGTACATGCGTCCGTGGCGAAAGTGTTGTACTCAAAGAAAGAACTGTAACGTGAAGTCGCGGCCGCTTGCTAGCACAGACTGTACTGACAATGCCCGTTTTGCCTAGAGTTGAGGCTGCCTGACTCAATCATTATAAATATTCCGTGGAAATGGTTTTAATATTATGTTACAGATATACAGCCAATTAAAATGAGGCTGGAATGACAGACTACATTTTAAACCAAGCAAATATACAGGTGTTGATATATGACAATGACAATTTGTGGAGGGGTCTTAGCACTTCGACTCAAAGGAGATTGTTTGTGCATCCCCGTGAGGATAGATGAGGCGAATGGATCCGAAGGGCCGTCAGAACGTTGCCACGACAGAGCAGAGGGCAGGGTGCCTTCATTTTCCCAGTTACAAGCACCCGTACGGAGGCTGACTCAGCTCGGTTCCTCTCCCTCGCCTTCGATTTCGTTCTCCCAAGTGAGAGGAAGGCGGCAAGACTCGGAGACCGGCTCCCCTCCCCCTCGAGTTTGAACCATTCCATGGGGTCCCGGAAACCAGTTGGGTCTCCTTCCAATCTGAGGACGAGATTTCCAGAGAGCATTTATTCGCCCAGCGTGCTGCTGCCCCGATGGTCGCCGACGCTTCCAGCCCCGAAAGAAATCTAATGAAGGATGGAATGAAATGATTAATGTAACGAAATGGAGGGAGCGGAAATTCGGAAAATATGGAAATCCTTCCCAGCACAGGCCTGCCGAACCGGGGAAACCTCCGTAAAAACCCATGGATCAACACGGGGATCGAATTCGCGATCTCCCGAATCCAGGCCACAGACACTACCCTGCTTGGTTACATACGTTTCGCATGAGATGATAACCTAAAAGAAAGGAGCAGGGTATTCAAAAAGTTGCTACCCTTAAAATATAGAAAATCCATTGGAAACAGTTGGAAATATTTTGTAACCCTAGTGTTAATAAAATCATTCCACATCAATTAAAGTTTAATATGATCTTATTCTTAATTATATTAAATTCCCAGATGTTGGAGGTGCTTTGCCACAGCGAATAATGGATTCTTCTTGACGAACTATGTTTTAAGGGAGGAAGTTGTGCTTAAAAAAATGTTTTATACTTTTTTATTTATTCATTTTTGAAATACATACACATTTTTCAAACCTTTTTTTTTAGTAGGTTCAGGACTACCTTTGGTGCAACTAGTGGTTGAGGAATTAAGATAGTCATGAATGGAACGCACCTCAACTGAGATTTGGCTCCCGGGCGTACTTTCAGAGGTACTTCAGCTGGTAGCTTTGTTGTTTTCTGAAATGTGGACTCATTACAGTTGCAATATTGAGTATGCGGGTCTGCACAAAGGAAGAGTGTTAGTAGCACTATTTATTATCAAAATGCATGCTCTGAGTCGAGCAACAGCTGTGACAAAGACGAGTGAGCCAGACGAATAAATTCTCTGGAATTTCGTATGCGCCTACGTCGGTCCCGGGTTGCCGCCGGCTGCAAGATGCACTAAGAATACAGTGGATAAGGAACGCCAGGTGTTTCATGGATGTCAAGAATTTCATCGGACATTCCAATGTCATCGACCTACCAGAAGATGAATTGTCCCTGACGGCGTCTCCCAAACAAGCAAAGGACCAGATGGCCTAGAATCCTTTGTCGTTTTAAATTCTTCTTGGTCTCTGTTACAGAGTTTCTACTTTGATCCACAGGCAAGTTTTAGAGGCCACTGATGATGTGGCCAGTAGTTAAAATTTTTCCAAAAATGTAATCGACTGTTCAGTATGATTCTGTAACAAACTAACATTTCAGAGTATTTTCTTTATAAACTAATACGGAAAATGCAGTGATTTTATTTATTTATAATTCTTTAACACTATTTTTAACATTCAGATAATGATATTTGTGCTGCTCTTTCACTTGAGCTAATCTTTCTGGTGTGTATAAACGTATCTTTCTCCAAGCTTCGCCTATCACCTAGGCGGCCTGGATTCCATCTCAGGGACCCTCATGTGGTATTCGTGGTGGATGAAGGCTCGCCTGGGCGAGATATCTGCGGATTCTCCGGTTTCCCCCGCCACTCATTCCACCAACTGCTCCATCATCACCTTTCCATTCATCAACTTCGCCTACAACTCATATCATCCTCTTCCTTACTCATACCTGGTGCTGGGCTGACCACCTGCTTCCAAGGCCCTCACTCTGTCCGGTTCAGAGGTTCCTCAACTCCCCGACAGGCGTCTGACCCTAGGCACAGACTTGTAAGTCCTAGGGGGTGTAAGTCCTACATAAAGGGGAGGGTAATTAGGAAAAGAAGGATTGGAGATATTTGTACGTACATTTGATTATATATTTACTCAATGCTTTATTACTTTTTAGGGATTCCATGTGGTAAATGTCTCCATCCTATTTCAAACAAAATGGTTCAGTACTTACTCATGCCGATTATGATTATCAAGCGCACATGTCATATTTATTTCAGGTCTCCTTCAAGTAAATTACCGCATGTATTTTAATAAAACGTAGGGAAATAGAAGATAGTATGAAACATGCTATCTAAATCTGAAATCACGAAGAAAAATGCGTAATGTTTATGTTTTTTACTTGTGTTATATACAACAAAACAAATTGCGTGGAAATAGACTACATGTACTATTTATATAATATTTTGTTTTGGTTCAGTTTTTCAAAAAATTTCACCGCTTTTACTTTTCACTGTCACTTAATGGCACGAAGATTTTGAAGAAAATAGCCCCACCCTAAACTACCATGGAAACCTTTTCAAAAATTTTGATGCTCCTGAAAATGGCTCTAACGATTTTGATTAAAATGTCATATTTTTAAGATATTTGTATGACAAATGAAATGTATATTTTGAATTTTCTGGCTATAGCTATGTAGTCCGGATTACTCTGGATGCCTTTTGAATAACTCGGAAGCCGCAAGAGATAGACAAAATCTTACTATACAAGAAATGTAGATCTCACTAAGGCACACCATTTATGTCGTGCTAATGTTTTTTGTAGATTGAACCATTTCGGAGACATTCCTTGATATGTGTGTGACTTTCGGAAAACAAAACTTTGGTGATATGTTTTTATGTTAAGGGTGCAAAGAGAACGGGATCTCAAAGCTTTGAAATACTTAATTATCGCTCAAAGCCTACTGTATTATAATATTTCCCTTGTACCTAGAAGGAAATAAACAATAAGATAATTAGTACAAATGTTTATCGAATAAGAGTTTGTAAGAGTTTGTAAGAGTATAGAAAGTCATGTGATAGCAAAAAATCAGATTTTTTAAAATGTAGAACGGCATGTCGAAATGTACCTTTTTGTGGCAATGACTTATCGATATAAAACGCCATTAATTATAGTTCTCAAAAATTCAGTATGTCAGGTGCGCATTAGTTTGCTGTTTCTTTTTTTTTTTTTTTTAAAAAAAAATTCTAACCACTGACAAACCAAAGCACTGTTTATATTATGGGTTTATAGTATTCGTACACCTTAAACCTGGTTAGACTTCGCTTGGAAAAGTATAAAAGTGCATAAAAGTGCCGACGACAATTGAACTGCACGCAACTGCCGGTTCACGCTATGGTAAGACGATGTCAACCAACAACTTGTAATCACTTGTGTTTGATGTGAATGCCGCCAACAATATCGGAAACTGCAAACGTATACGCTTGGGTCAAAAGAAATTCATTACAGTTCTGACTTTGGTACTCTTTTCTCTGTTCTGCATTTTTAAAGTAATAAAATACATTGAACTTTTGTAAATTGCAAGTGCTAAACACTTTAATTTAATAATATGCTACCGCCCAAAAGAAAGTGTGTTTTAATAGTGAACTTTAAAAGGAATATCCATACATTAAAAGCAATTTCTAACTCAGATGTTCGATGCAATAGGTGTACATCTATTTTCAGTATAAGTCATGGGGGCGATTGGATACATCACAACATATAAATGGTGAAAAACATAAAAGAATGGTGCGTGCAAGTGTGTCTTCAAGCACAGTATTGACTAATTTTTTTACAATGAAAGTTTTGGTGATAAAGATATGAACTTAGCAGCTGTTGAAGGAGCGTTCGCTTACCGTACTGTCCACCACAACCAATCTTATATGGACTGCACTTCTAAACTTAGTCAATGTACTTTTCAACCAAAATTTACTTGTGGTCGTAGCAAAACCGAAGCAATTATATGAAATGTTTGAACCCCATTTGCCATTTCTCAACTAGAATCTGATTTACAGAAAGCAATTTTTTTTTCAGTAAAGACCGATTCATCAAACCATAAAGAAGTAAAACTATTTGCAGTGCTTATTAGCTACTTTAATCCTACTGGGGGGATTCAAATTAAAATATTGGATCTGAAATCTTTGCCTGGAGAAACTTCAGAGAACATTGCTACATTTTTGAAAAATAATAATTTAGAATAAAAAAGAGACGCTTTATGTGCAGATAATACAAACTGGAATTTTGGAGGTGTATCTAGAAAGGGCGTCAACAATGTCTTCATAAAACTGAAAGGAAATTTAGGTCATAACTTACTTGGGGTTGGATGTTCTGCTCATATGATCCACGATACCATCATTATGGCTGCTGATGTCCTTCCTATTGATATTGAATGTATTTTTTCTAAAATATATTCTTATTTCTATGTGCATACTGTAAGAGTAGAAAATCATATATTTGTAGATCAGGAGTACAAACAAGTTTTAGGCTATAGGAATACAAGGTGGCTTGCTATACTCCTTGCTGTCGAACGTATTCGGGCTAAGTTTCTTCCTCTGAAATCATATTTCGAATCTCTAAATAAATCTACATTTGTTATCAAATCATTCTTTGAAAATCTTTTGTCAGAAGTTTGGCTGTACTTTCTTCACAATCAAGCACCAACTTTTCACACTGCAGTTCAAAGAGTAGATAAAGTATCAGTTACAGTTTTTGTTGTCATTTCTGTGTTAAATGATTTAAAAGTTAATTTAGTTTCCAAGGGTTTCATAACATCAGCTGTCAGATCAATTCTTTATAAATTGAGAAATGTAGGTTTATCATCAGAAATTACAAACTTTGAACAGTATGTCCATACATTCTCTCAAACTGCAGCTGAATATTTAAATGAGTGACTTGAACCCATTGGTAGTTTGCAGGACTGGGTAACATTTAAGACAGTAGGACCCGAATGGAAGGATACCTACGCAAAAAACTGAGGATTTCATTCCTGAAATGGCTCCTTCAACTATAATATACGCTACTGGACTGTATGATGAGCATGTATGTATATATTAAACAATATATGTCACCGAAAATATTATAAAAATGGAAAGTGCAAGAAACAGCACCTGGCTATTGTTGGGTAAAAATTGTTTTACTATGTGATATACCAATTTTCTTAAAATATTAGACTTTCTTCTTTGTTTATCTGGAACTAATGCCCACACTGACGAGCTTTTCTCATATGAATGCTTTGTGGACAAATGACAAGAACTCTCTTTCAATGGAGACTTTGGAAGCTTTGTTGATTAATAAGGTCAACTTTAATCACACTTGTGTACCTACATGTTTACAAAATGTTGTGTGGTAAAGTGGGCTTACTGAAGAAGATATACTCATCCGCAAAATATCAACGAGGAATTAGTTGACTCTTGCATTAATACCTTTACAGAATCGTTTGGCGGGAGTGAATTCAGAACCGTTATATATATAGCAAAAAAGGCAACAAATTGTGGGTTCTTTTAAATTTAATTTACACAAAAACCGTTGAATCTATTGAAATACGCCAAAGGAAAAATTGTCATTTATTAAATTTTCTAAGAATACAGTCATAAGTCAAGAGCCTCTAATCAATAATAATCCAGCCAGGGGATGATTTTTTAATAAAATAGTTTTTTCTCTAGAAAACTATAAACCTTTCAACATTTTGGTATTAGACTTTATTGTTATTCACGACATGAGAAATTCTCTGTTAAAGTCTAGCGGATCATTTCACTTCCACTCTGTATGTGTGTGTGTATGTGTGTGTGTGTGTGTGTGTGTGTGTGTGTGTGTGTGTGTGTGTGTCATACACTATTTATTTACTATTTATTTATTGTTAGTTTCAAAGCCTACGTATTTATGACAAAACAATTTTACGCATTCTCTTTTGTCCCTATTTTTTATTAAAAAAAAACTTAAAATTTCCCGTTTTCTTTTTAAAAAATCTGGTCACCTTACCTTAAAAGCTAACTAGCATTTAAACGGGTGTTGCTAACGTCACTAATGCCTGTTTTTTGTTTAACCAGTCGTTGCATTTCCGTATACTAAGATGTCCGTTCTGGGATATAAGACACATTTCTGTTATATCTACTTCAGCGTATCGCATTGTTCTATCATTAGAACTGCATAATAATAATCAAGGACAATATTAAAAACATTTATATTGACACATTTCTACAGAATATATCCGATAAATATTATTCAACACTTTTTGGAAAATTACAGTTATTTTTTCCCCCAATTTCTAAGAGATAAATTGGTAAATAGTAATATGAATTCATTTCTTTAGAAGTCTTTTCGAATAATGCTGTTTCAATGTTCGTCATAACCACAGGTATAAATAGATACGTAAATACTATAACATGAATTAACTAGTTTATTATTATTATTATTATTATTATTATTATTATTATTATTATTATTATTATTATTATTATTATTATTATTATTATTATTATTATTATTATTATTATTATTATTATTATTATTATTATTATTATTATTATTATTATTATTATTATTATTATTATTATTATTATTATTATTATTATTATTATTGTTATTATTATTTAACTTTTCTGCAATGCCTCGGTAACATTACCAAAATGGCCTGCATAGTTTAATCATTGCTAGACTACGGTTGCCATTTCGGTTTGAGTGTACAGAAGCATAACAGTTATGCGGCAAGCTTTCATATCTAACGGTTACCTTTAAAAAGCGAGCTCCTTTACAATATTTTACCTGCTGAGTAATAATTCAAAGCTATTGAAATTTTGTGCTTGGCTTTTATTAATTCTGGTTTTATACTCGTCTTTTTCAGTTCCGAACCAAATTAATAAAGGGGTCAGTTGCTGATAACAATAATGAAATTCTTTGTGTTTGGGATTTTCAGTGTAATGCATCCTTTAACGGGTATTTATATCGCTATACTTTGAACTCTTTGCGTTGAATGACATCTGCGTTCCATTATTCTCATACCGAAAAATTCTGCGTTTTCGTTGACTAACCCGTTACCGACTGCACCTATTGAGGTGGCGTTTTGCAAATTGGAAATCCTATTGGACCTCAACGGAACGGAAATGTGGGTGCTTTGACTTTGAAAATTATTCACATAAGCATAAAAATAGCAATTGTTAGGCGGATTTGCTAATATTAAAGCAGTTTTGACCGTCGCCTGATGCTTTTAACAAGTAGGTAAAAATAAGCCGTTTCTATAGAATTAGATTGCAATAAGGGATGATAAGAAGGAAAGATTCTTTGATCTCACTGCGCGCATTAGTTGTTTATCCTTTTGGGCCAAGGTACACTCAAGTGTAAATTTGTGCCTGCCCAAAGATTGTTCGCGATGGCGTAGCCTAATTGTCACACTCGTGTATGTAACCCAACAAACATAGCATAATACGTATCTGACTCAGTCTAACAGAATTGCCCTTCGGAGTTTTCAACTTTTACCATTGTCTCAAAGAGAGAACCTGCTTTTCTGTCAGACCTTATACCTGTAAAGCAAATAAACGTATCTTCAACATTTACGTAACGAACGGTAGAAAGTTGTTCTTAGCTCAGGCAATCGCAGATACATTATCTTACACACTACAAGTAGCATTATCGTTCTGGAGCATAATTTATTCTGTGTAAGTCATTTTAATGGCTGGAAGTGATTAAAGATTATTCTAATATATTCTGGAATACATTAATGATGGATTCTTATCATATTTTTTTCTGTACAAGGTAGCAGTATAATGCAATACAGGTGCGTTAATGGAGAACAAGCAAGAGTTTGAAAGTACGAAACGAAATCGACATTCTTCATTGCATTCAGCGCATGAGATTTATATACCATTTTTTCCCTAATAATGAGTAACAAGAATAGTTCTTACATGAAAATAAATTTACTATTTTATTAACAGGTGTCGCACATGGTGGTTTCAGTATCAAGGCCAGAAATATTAACCTTGTTGATACATTGCGATTATCTACATTTCATTGTTGAGTTATAAAAAGAATAACCTTAAGTTTATACATAGCTTCTATACTGATAGAAATAATTCATTATTAAACATTATTTGAAATCTACGTGTTTAATGGGAATAAATTCCAATGCAGGTTGCCGACTTAACTTTGTTTGATTCGTTTAAATGCATTATGAAATATTACGTTCTTTGATGTAAATATAAATTGAAATTAAGTGTTCTTTCAACTAGCCGTGTATAGATCAAGGTTTAAAAAGTTGAAATCAGACAAAAAAAAAAAAAAAAAAATTAAACAAACCACTGAGCTGCTATGACAACATGCCAGTATGACATTAAATTCTCCAACTGTCTGCCATTTTTCCCGACAAACCACAAGATCTCAAATTTATTTAAGTCACTCTAATGGTGACTTACAGTGTCATAAGTACTTAAGTTCCAGGTTTCATAGTTTAACCAACTACAAGGTCAATCATTCGAAATTAATTACTCTTTCACAGTATGCTGGACAAGGTTGAAAAGGGAGACTTAGCCTGGAAAATTCAATGCCATAGCCGGAATTTGAACCACGGATCTTCCAGTTAATATAATATAAATTACCAAGCAAAACTGGATCTCAATGAATTGTAGATACCATGCGATATATTTTATGTCTTTGGTAGCATGTCAAATGTTATTTTAGTCACCCTGAAACTTTAGTTGTGATGAATCTTACTATAAAACCATTTGGGAACCTTCGAAGCGCGAGAAGGAAGAGAATGCAAACCTGGCAATTAGACAATCTGTCTTACGAACAATTCAAAGACAATTGTGTAAGGTGCTCACTATGGCGGTGCATAAGCCGAATATCAAACACAATGCCGTTAACAGTATTTCGCAGAAGCAGGGTAATCTGTCAGAGGAAGACGAGGAGAACACATACACACATATACACACACGCGTTACTTAGTGGGAAGCGCAAGGAGTGTAAGAGGATTGGGGAACAACAGGGAGCACCTGCGTCTCACACGGATCTCAGCTCCAGAATGCCAGCTGGCCGAATATTACGTACTTCACATGCTCTTATGACTTCATTCCCTTCAGAAAACTTTCTCAGTAGACGACACATTCTTATCGCTTTCAACTAAAGAGTGTTGTAAGTTGAGTAGGTGTTTAGTAGAGCTGTTCATCAAATGAGTTTTCATCATTAATGTTTTACTCAAAGCAGTCGTGTCTTCGAACAGAATGGAATAGGGGAATTGGGTATACTGAAGTTGCAGTAGTGTCGCACTCACAGTCCACTCCGTCAGGTTCAGCAAAGGTATTGGTGTAACATTTCCGGTTCATGACCAGACGAAGGGTGATGGATTGCTCAGTCTGTATGCTTCATCTGGGTTGTTGCCGCACAATAAAAGGTCGCGTGACAGTATTCTCGTATGTAGTCCAGCAATGCAAGGGAGCATGTACAAAGGGTTAGGAATTATTGTATAGGAGATGATTAATAATAATAATAATAATAATAATAATAATAATAATAATAATAATAATAATAATAATAATAATAATAATAATAATAATAATAATAATAATAATAATAATAATAATAATAATAATAATAATAATAATAATAATAATAATAATAATAATTATAATAATAATAATAATAATAATAATAATAATAATAATAATAATAATAATAATAATAATAATAATAATAATAATAATAATAATAATAATAATAATAATAATAATAATAATAATAATAACAATAATAACAATAATAATAATAATAATAATAATAATAATAATAATAATAATAATAATAATAATAACAATAATAATAATAATAATAATAATAATAATAATAATAATAATAATAATAATAATAATAATAATAATAATAATAATAATAATAATAATAATAATGTAAAATGTAAACCCCGCGCGACAGCTCACGAAGGGCCAGGGCCTACCGCCCAGCCGCTGCGTCCCCCACCTCTGCCCACTACAGGCGTCATTGGTAAGGTGCAGTACTGGAGGGTGGGACGTGGTCAGCGCCCCGAGTCCTCCCGGCCAGTTATGCGGTTTTCTAGACCTTGGGCCGCTACTTCTTCATCAAGTAGCTCCTCAATTGGTCCCCCCGGGACCTAACGAGGCTGAGTGCACCCCGTGTATAATAATAATAATAATAATAATAATAATAATAATAATAATAATAATAATAATAATAATAATAATAATAATAATAATAATAATAATAATAATAATAATAATAATTATAATAATAATAATAATAATAATAATAATAATAATAATAATAATAATAATAATAATAATAATAATAATAATAATAATAATAATAATAATAATAATAATAATAATAATAATAATAATAATAATAATAATAATAATAATAATAATAATAATAATAATAATAATAATAATAATAATAATAATAATAATAATAATAATAATAATAATAATAATAATAATAATAATAATAATAATAATAATAATAATAATAATAATAATAATAATAATAATAATAATAATAATAATAATAATAATAATAATAATAATAATAATAATAATAATAATAATAATAATAATAATAATAATAATAATAATAATAATAATAATAATAATAATAATAATAATAATAATAATAATAATAATAATAATTTTTACTTTATGCTTCCTTGAATACAAGGCTGCCATGGCCACAAAGTTTAATTTAGCAACGGTTTGGTTGTACATACACATTTTCTAAAATTTTCGTGTGATATGTATGTCATAAAACAAAAGAAAAGAGTAACTTTTCAGTTACCATATAAAATTGGTATCGCAGAATGGCAACCGAACCTTTACTGCTGACAGGCTGATTTGCATTATTGTTTCTGTTTAATAATAATAATTATAATAATAATAATAATAATAATAATAATAATAATAATAATAATAATAATAATAATAATAATAATAATAATAATAATAATAATAATAATAATAATAATAATAATAATAATAATAATAATAATAATAATAATAATAATAATAATAATAATAATAATAATAATAATAATAATAATAATAATAATAATAATAATAATAATAATAATAATAATAATAATAATAATAATAATAACAACAACAGACAAAGTGAAGACCTGGAAGCAGGTGGTCAGCCAAGCACCAGGTATGATAGTGAGGAAGAGGATGATATGAAATGCGGGTGAAGTGGATGATTGGAAGGGTGATAATGGAGCAATTGGTGGAATGAATGGTAGGGGAAACCGGAGAACCCGGAGAAAACCCGCTCAGACGCCACTTCGTCCACCACAAATACCACATGCGTCACACCTAGGTAGAAGGCGAACGATCTAACCACTCAGCCACGGCGCAGCTATTATACTTCCAGACTCAGAGAAGGATGAGGAATAATCTTCGCTGGAGAAAATTCTTAGACCCTTTGCGGGAATCAAACCCGGGACCCCTTGTACAGCAGGCAGGTGCTCTACCAACTGTGCTACGGGGCCAGCCAATAGCTCACTTTAAGTGTTAAACATTTTGTACCAAGATCATAATAAAACAAATTCACCTCCAGGATTCATTCCCCATTTCTTTAAAGGGAATGGTACCGTGATGTGCTAGGCCCCGCACAGCGCTTAAGCACAGCACGGATTAGCGTATTTAAATTCCGAAGTCGATTACTGTTTGCTCTAGAACAACCCCACTCCAAGCATAGTACGAAACACAAACCTTTTAAGTGCTTAAACTAATTCCTAATATAACTTACAAAGCATTTAAACATTACATAAAGCAAAAGCAATTACCTACCAACATCTCCCTCTACTTTTTTATTAGACTCCGTATGAAAGGCTGATGTAACGCACTTTGCATATTCGTTGCAAAAACACCCTTGTCCAAAAAATTATCCTTGTAACCTGCATTGTATTTGGCAAATTTGTAGGGTCAGCTAAATATTTATTTACACATGTGTAAGTTAACTAGCTTTAATGGGTATAAGAAGCATATGTGAAGGGGTTATGTTAGTACTAAATTTGGTGAGGAACAGTTTACATACGTAACTACGACGAAGTTCAAATAAATGTAAATATTTCATGCATCCTTAGCTGAGTAAGATGGAATTGTGGGTTAGACATTCAATTAGAGAGAAAATTAGTTGGAAAAATTTTGCGGAATTTCTGGTTTTATACAAATGCTCTTGGTTGCATTGTCAAACTGCAAATTTATCTGTCGTGTTGTAATTGGGAAACGCGAGAATGGGAGGCTTAATGACGAAATGAGTACTGTAATATGGGTTTCACATTTATAATACCATTGGTATATACACATATTGTGCCGTTATTTCCCTTTCCCTAAATAAGTTTGGAATCTGTGCAAGAAATCGATGTACTGATTGTAGATTTAGCTAGGGAAAGGAAGAATAGATCGGAACTAGTTTTCTTGGGCCTCAAGTTCACTACCATTTAAGGTTACTGGATGCAATTAAGAAAAAATTAATACAGCAGAAAATTTAAGAGGTTGATTCAGAAACTGCAAAATTCAATGCCATAGCCGGGATATGAACCACAGATCTTCCGCTTATCGAGCGACTGCTCTAACCGTTAAGCTACCATGGCCAACTTGCCAGTACGACATTAAATTCCCCAGCCAATTAGTACTTTTTCCCGGTTAACCACAATCCCGGCTATGGCATTGAATTTTTCAGTTTCTGATTCAACCTCTTAACATTGCCCACTCACGGCTTGTGTGTTTAAAAACACCAGCAAGCTTGTTGACATAAATAAATAATAATTAACAGCAGAAAATTCTTAATTCTAATTTATTTTAAATTTGAAACACTGTGGTTATTACAAAACTTCAATATTTCTTGATGTGCTTCTTGCTTTGCAAATGTGTCTCCCCAATTATTCTTCATATAATACAAATCTTTTACATGTGATAATAAGAATAAGAATTTGCTTTCACTGGTTCCTAGTAAGGCAATTTCGCATCCCTGAGCGGCAATGTATCCAGGTTACAGCACGTGCTCACTTCTTTACGTAATTTAACATAAGATAATGCTAAAGAATTTTTGTAAAGCTAAAGGTTAACCATTTAAAAGTTTTAACTCATCAACTGTGCCGAAAATAAGGAAGAAGCTCACGAAAAATGCAGCAACTATCTAGCAATAATCCCAGCTGCATTTGACCAGGAGATACCTCACCACATTATGCTCACCTTCCCAGAAAACCTGTGTTCGCTCGCCACTCGAGTTGAAGACTGCCTAATTCTAGTTATTATTATATTGACTAGAATCTCCTTTTTCTTCTTTCTATTACCAAATATATATATTGACATAATCTTGGTTTCATGTGACAGTCATAAATTGAAAATTACTTACCCATTTCAATAGTTATTTAAGTTGATTAAAATAACGAAACACTGTTATTACTTTCTGATGGTTTGAAGCAGCTTATAGAAATCCCTAGGGCATGTCCTCTATACAGAAGTGGGTTACGATGGTGGTAGACTCAGCTTAACAGAGATTATTAATCCTACACCAGTCCTTAAGTTAGCAGTTTTCAAACCGTGTAAACAACCATTTACGCATTCATATGTATATCTACCTCTTAAATGTTTATTTTATGGCTTTTTAACCCGATTGGTAAAAAGGTCAAAATCCAACATTGAAATAAATGTTATTAATAAAAGCATGATTACACAGTATTAATAACAACCGTTTAATATGAATTTGCAGCTTATGTACACAGAACTTGCTGTAGCTTTCAAATCCTAGTGTCCTTGAAGTATTCTTTGGTTTCTGGAATTAAAAATAAGAGAATATCTATTGGGGTTCCTTCCATATAGGTCAAATAACATAAAGCATAATTAGTAATAAGTGCGGTTTCATCCAAAATTAAGTTCACTGTATGCTGCCTGGTGTTTCAATTCAGAATATCTTTGTATGTGTGTGTGTGTGTTTTTTTTTTTTTTTTTTTTTTTTTTTTTTAAACCACAACATTGTATTGATTGGATACTAGGCACTGAATTTTATTGCCAACGTTACACAAGAATTGTTTTTCCCATTTGAACTCAAAAGGTTTACACCGAATAGGCAAGTCCGGGCGCTTTATGCCTGCAGTATCTGACGCAGCCATTGCTCTGGGTGCATCACACAAAAACCTGCACTGAATTGACTTCTAATGCATTGGTCCACTATGCCCTGGGCACGGCGAGTAGCACTCTGCCCTCAGGGCTACAACCGATGGTGCTTCACGGTGCACTCGTGTGCAACTTTGTTATTCGAATGAAATACTTTCTCATGTAAATCTCTCAATATGCTTTTAATTGGAATATACAAATTTAAAATTGATATACTTTTTCTTTTGTTACAGTGCAATGGCAGATGTACTGAAATCGCTGGACCTTAGCTATAATGAATTAGATGAAATTCCTTTTGAAGCTTTGCAACCACTCCGGACCCTAGATTGGCTCAACTTTCACAGGTAAGTAACACTTAAAATAAACCCTCCATTATACAATAACTAGAAATAATAAATTAAGATTATTATTTCTAAATAACTAGAGTTCTGTACAAATACGAGAGGTTGCAAACAGTTATTTTGAGGGTCTTTGTGAATATATCGGTGTAAGACCTTAAAGTTATATAGAAAAAACATAATTGTTATTACTCTTGAAAGATGAGCTTCTTTAATGACTCAAGGGATATTTTCCCTGTAATCTAATTTATGCTACTCATGCTGAAGCGTGTCCAAAAACTTTCAGCCAAGTACTTGGTCGTGAGACGACAAGGCTTGTAATAAACTGCAAGTAGTAAAACCTGCTTTTGAGTCATTTCCTAAGACATTCAAACGGTTTATGGTGAACTTTCAGCTCTCCACTTCTGCATGCTAACGTTTGCAAACTACTTGTGTAACTGTTCTGCATATGTTCAGGTAAAATAGAATGGCAGGTTAATTCCATTTAGAATGGCATCTTTATCTTTAAACGTGCGCACACTGAGTGAAAAAGGTGCCCCTGGATGAAATTGTAAGATACCCTTTCCTGGACTGTTGGCGAGCCGTTATGAGTGACTGCAAGTGCAAGCGGAACAATATCATCACCTGGCAACTCAAAGAAAACATTGTCATAACATCGAAATCCATCATTGTGTCTCAAACATGGACATTAAAAGATCATGAACGTTTCCAAACAACATTCAATCTTTAGGTTGTAAAAACGCAAACGTTTTCGAAATGAGATTTGATTTTTGCAAGCTCTCGTAACTAGGCATATGAGCATAGGCAATTTTATATAGTACAGTACAAATTAATCGATTTCACCAGTGTAGAATTACTTTCCAAGTAAGAAGCAGCTGTTCGAAGAAAGAGACAGAGAAAATGTTGGAACAATTTTCAGTGGCTGAATCATCACAGTTGCACAGTAGAACAGTATTACCTTTTTGTGTCAAAATTACGAGAGGACAAATAAAGCCGTGAGTCCCAAAGTCACGACGAGTTTTAAATTGGGTTAACGGCAAAACAAAGAGTTGGTTTTGTGATTCAGTTTTAGAAGAGAAATAAAATTGCATTAAAAATATACTGAACTTTAAGAGGTTGAATCGGCAGTAAGCTTGTTGGCATAAATAAATAATAAATACTGGACTTTTTCATCTATCACACTATTAACTGAGAAGTGCTTTATGGTACTGAACAATAAAGAAGAAATAAAATTGTAATTCTTGCAGATGCACTGCAGTATTCAATTAAAGGCCATGGTAACTATTAAATCTTGGAAAATCCTGATTCTGGACCAATGTTTCTTACAGTGTTTACGTTATATTTTCTACACCTCAGCACAAAATTCTAGCTCTAATTTTGAAGTAGTGTATTTTATAATTACATAAGTTGCAATCTACTTACTATACCTAGTGTGAGTTTTCTGCCAATTCAGTTTGTTAAAAATATAGCTGTAAAAAGTTCTAACCCTGAAAAGATATGTAATTATTTTATGGTTATTTTAGCACTTTGAAGTACATAAATAGAAGTTCAATTAAACGTATGTTGAAACGCTTGTGTAGTGAATAAAAAAAAAACAAGTGTTTTAATATAGCGCTACTGAAATTTATTTAATATCCATGCCTTCAATTCAGCGTTTATTTTACTTCGGTTCATGCTGCCCTATATCACAAGGGTAGCTGAAACTCGAACGTTGCTAATATCTGAATTCAAACCCTATACTATACTCCCCTCGAAATAAGAAGCACACTTGAGGTAAACAAAGAGTAGAAAAGAGATCCTATATGAGGAGCGTTTTTTCAAAACTCCATAGATGCAAAATTTTACGAAATTGAGTTATATATAGTATCGGCATAATTTTCACCTTCTGCATCGTTCTGTGAAATCAGATTTTGCAAAATTCGAATCTTGTCCTGTGTAGAAGCTAGGGAATATCAGCAGTTTTTTTTTCAAAACTCGATAGATGCACTTGCTCAGCTAAGCAAAGGTCGATAGATGCAATTTTATGATTTTAGTGTAGTAACCTGAATTCTATGAAACGCATGTTGCCATTGACTGCCATCTCACTGTTGCGATTCTTGGAATTCTCAATAATTTCTGCAAGCTTTGTACACTGCTGCTTCGTTGGTAATAACTGTGAACTCAGGTTGTGCGCTTGGATTCCACATTCATTTCTGCAAGCTTTTTGTTCCAGATCCCGCCTTTAACTGCAGAGGTCATATCGGTGGCCTTGTCTATTGGCAATGGTGTTACTCGTTTCACAGTGGGTTTTTCGGTCTTTGGGGTTTTTATACGTTGAATTCACAAACACATATTCACACTTTCATTCATACTTCCAGACTCAGGAAAGGATGAAGAATAATCTTGGCTGGAGAAAAATTCCTACCCCCTGCCGGGAATCGAACCCGGGACCCCTTGCACAGCAGGCAGGTGCTTCTAAAAGCTTTGTTATACTTATATGGCAATTTCTTTCTTGGCTGAGACACTGCACTGTGCTATGCACAATGGGCAGGAGCTCAGATTGTGAAACTGTACCAGTCGTAGAATGCACTGGAGGTAGAAATTGCAAAAACGAGGAAAGGAAATCAAAATGCTAGTCAAGGAAAGCTCATACTCCAGCAATTACATGTTCAGATAGTCTCGATCACACTCCACGAAATCCTAAAACTAAAGCTTCCAAGGAATCACAGGGGTGTCAAAAGTTAGATTATCTCTCCTGGCTAGAAAATTTCACTTATCTGGATATGCGCCAAAGGAAACCAGAGTAGGTGGTTCTGCAACGAAAGAAGATTAAGAAATCTACCAGTCTGCTCATTGTCAAAATACAAAAACATATTTTACAACTTCTTCAATCTTTCATTCCGTACTCCACACACTGACACATGCTCAACGAGACTGATGAATATTAAGACAGAGCCAGATGTGTAAAAGAGAAACGAACTAAGAACCATGTACAGATTGCACAAGCACTAATAAAGGTGAAAGCTTACTTATTCATATTGTTTGAAATTTCTTTGTGTGTATTCAATATGTTTGTTATATAAATAAAACAAAATATATTGTTATTGTGAATGTAGCAGTACTTGGTTTCCAAGTTTATACCTAATAAAATAATCCTTATAAACATTAATATGTTGGTTGTATAGTACATTATGTATTATAAAGAGGTGAAAATAAATAATAAATAATAAATGCATAAATAAAAAGCAACAAAAACAATCAATGCCAAAAATAACGAAATTTCATGTCTTAATTTCTCGCTCACGCAGAAAAGTTTATCAGCATCTATCCTCTTTTGAAAAAACTCCGCATTTTCAAACCCCAAATTTGCACCTGTTAAACTATGCTATTTGTTTCTTTTCACATTCAATGCGATAGTTTCAGGTAGGAGAATTGAATTATTAATATATTTACTGTGGCAACCAATTAGTATTGCCAATAAATAGAAAACACCGTTTTTCTCAGAAACGCATTTGGTGCTTCTATCGAGTTTTGAAAAAACGCTCCTCATATTTTCTTTACGGCATGACTTTTAAAATGCACTAATGAATATGTCTAATGATTTTATTGTAATGCACTGCATTTTCTCTGTTATTTGGAACTAGAACATAATCAAATAATCAGTTTACAGAAACTGAGGAGTTACTGCATATAACATGTAACTGTAAAATGCATATAACTGCATGCTGTACATGTATTGCGCGGAGTTATACCAAAGTTTGTTTCATAGAGCAGATCTGGTATAGTTATATTCAGTGCTGTACTTATCTGAACTCAACACCAAGAATAGTTTGTAACAACCGGAGATAAAAATAAATAACAAACATTTAATTTTGTGAGCCGGATTTGATAGAAAATAAACTGCTGAGTGAATATTCTCAACTAACGTTCGCTGGAGTAGAGTCAATGACAGACCAGTGAATTGTATTGTTTTAACAGTATAGTGACCTTAATATCTTTGCGGAGAACGTTGTTACACATAGAGATGCACAAGCTGCATATTAAACACCCTAGGATAGGACACGATAAGAAAAGAGAAAGTATATCAATCAATCTTTTTTGCTTATGTTCCTAACGGGATGCCCCCGGGAGGGAGAGTTGAGGTGATTTGAAGGGTGGTTGGACCTAAATAGTGACGACAGCAGAGGACAGGGTCCCTAACAACTACAGATGTGAACTCCCCGATGCAGATCGTACACCGTCTCCCCTTATGGGTACATTCCCTGCGGACTCCGGAATCGAAGACCTCACCGATATGGAAGAACGAGAATTTACACAAAACATGCACACTGCACACTGAAACCAGCTCTGAAACTTAGAACCGTGAAACAACCAATCAAATGAAAGTGAAATAAAGTGAGATGTGAGGTGAAATGAAGGGTTAAGAAATGCAGGGGTGTGTCTAATTATTTTTCCCAGCACTCATCCAGCGTCTCGGGGAAACCCCCGAAAAGAACCCATAAGTATACGGAAGGCTAGCCACGAGAATCGAACCCAAAAACCTCACACGTTACCGTAGAGCCATCTTGCTCGTATACAAACAACCAAAAGTATTTGTCTGTTGCATTACATAAAGAACTGCATGAAACTGCCTCTGCGGCTAGCATTCTGACTTCCCCACCCAGAGGTAATTCCGGCTGGCTTTCGTAATGTTTCTTTTACCAGAATAATCCTCTATCCCCCACAGAGTGTGGAAGTATCAACATGGGAGTGAGTCTGAGTGTGCTTAATGCTAATCAAGACAAAAATTAGCGTTAGGAAGGCCTACAACGTAATTGTTTCTCAAGTCAAAGCCCCCGTTAAGACCAAAGAAATAAGACAACAGTTTAAAAAACTTAAAGAATATACAAAGGTGTATGGTGTAGAGTGTTAATTGTTTACATTAACTGCTTGCTGCTGGAGAGAACGCACTTCTTGCACATCAACCATTCATTCATTCATTTCTATATTCGATGACTGAAGACCTGTGGGCCTCTCAGTGTATGAACCATGCTGGTAAGGAAGAACGTAGAAAATATTTCTCGGCTAATCTTTCTAGAGTAGTTTCAATGCAGACATGGCTTAAAAGCTACATAATCGCTCATTAAAATCAGGGGAGAAGTTGCACGAGAATAGAAATAAGGATTTCTATTCTTTATCACATTTGAAAATGGTTTGTATCTTTAATTATACATATCATCCTGACAGAATAACTAATTTAAGCTTTGGTAACTTAGATCTTCCTTGAAAACTGATCTCTCACCCTTTTCGGTGATACTGGAAGCCCGGTTCAGCTATATTTAACTATGAAGATAATAAATGCATATAAAAAATATGCATGAAAAATCTGATGTATTATATTCACATTGTTTTCTCCACCCATCGTTAATTGCTGTTATGTAGATTTTATAGCAGGCATGCCATTTAGTACACTGTGTGCATACCCCTACTTTCCCCCTTCCACGTAACGTGACGTAAGTTGAAGCGGATTGGCTACCACGGACCTGTCTTTAAACGTAACTAAGTTACAGCGAATAGGAACAACGGTGGGGACGTGTTTAGGCGAGACTATTTCCCCTTCAACTGCACCCCTGTTCTATAGCCCAGGCCGGCCAAGCAGTCTCCGAAGGTGTGAAGAGAGGAGTCTCCTATCCTTGATTACAGTAGCACGGTTTTTTTTTTAACTAAAGATCTACCGGTTGCCGTGCGGCTGCTCTAACCACTTTTTTTTTTTTTTTTTTTATTTTTCTTTTTTTTTTTTTTAATATATATATATATATTATTTTGATTATAGTTGCATTGTCGTATTTAAAGTGCAAGGCGTGTTATGTACGGCTGCATTGATTTGCTAAGACCAGAAGTTATCAGTTGCCAGCGTGCCTGTCTCAGAAAACTGACCCAATCCTTCCTCTGCGCCACAGGGCCATTATTCTGTTTAAGGATCCAGTACAATGTTCTCATTACCAGCCAAACTACACAGCGTTGGAGTGCAGTATTCTGAAAATCAAATTCCAAACGCTGGAGCTTCTCAAGGCATGGTGGAGCTTGCGGTGGGCACCATTTGGCGATGTAAGTCCGGAGCTCTACCCAGATGACTTCAACCTGCTTACAGGAAGCAATCCGGTGGTCCAGTGTGTCAACGGCGGCTCAAGATGGACATTGGTTTGACTGTGCCCTTCCATGTCGCCAGAGTTTATCCGTTGTCGGTATAGTCTCGTTTAATACTTCATAGGTGGATTCCTGCCAATCACTGGGCACATGTTTGCAAAATAAATTCTGCCAGATCACTTTCCACTCCCTGGTATATTTCTCTGCCACTCTGGGAACCAGATGAACTGTCGTGAGCATACGGTAGTGGTTCCGGGTGCATTCGAAGGCCGTAATGTCATCGTTGTTGTCCAGAAATCGTTTTAGGTGAAGGACAGTGGGTTTAAATCCGTTGAGTGCCACCTGAGGGTTATGCAGCTGTTCCTTCCAGAAATTTTGGTCAATTGATGCGCCAGATCCGCGCAATGATAGTGTGGCGGTTTTCCCCAATAAGGCCATGCATTTCTTGGCAATGTCCACTAAGCCACAACCACCTTTGGACGGAGGCAAACGTAGTTGAGGCCGGCTCACCTTATATGCTTTTCCAGTCCACAAAAAGTAACCAAGGAGTTGTTCCAGTTTCTGTGCGTCACGTTTTGAAATCGGCAGAATCTGTGCCACATACCAAATTTTGCTTAGACCATAAGTATGCAGGTACCAGATGCGTTGTAGTAAATTCAGGTTCCGGATCCTCTCCATGGATAAGGAATGGCGTAAACTATTAATTTTTTCCCTCCAGTTAACTGCTATAGTATCTTCTATATTTGCCATAAAGCATATACCAAGTATCCTTGTAGTAGTGACACACTGCATCCCCAAGGTCTGAGGCGGTTCCGCCCAATTTCCTAATATTAGGATCTCCGATTTCTCAGCATTTAACACTGCACCGGACATCGTTGTGTACTGCTCCAATCCTTGTTGCATGGTCGTCGTATCTTCATTATCTGCAGCCACCACAGTCACATCATCAGCATAGGCTGTAAGTGTGAACCGTTCATTGTATACACTGACTCCTCGCATGGTTTGTTGCAACCTCTGGAGCAAAGGATTCAATGCCAATGAGAACAATCCCATTGATAGCGGGCAGCCTTGACGTACTGATCGTTTTATTCGTACCGGCCTGGAAAACCATCCGTTCCATAAGACTTGAGACTGTGCCGTGCCGTAGAGTCCCTGAATAAGATTGATTACCGGCACTGGAAATTTCGCAGCCGTTAAGCAGTTCCACAGATACGAATGGCGCACTCTATCAAAAGCCTGTTGAAAGTCGAGATTGATAAAATCCACCGCTTTATTTTCTCTGTGTAGATGGATCAACGTGTCACGCAGTTCCGCCAATGTGACAATAATGTTCTTTTTCGATATTGCCGCTTGGTTACAATGCATGATCTCTGCATATGCACCTTTTAATCGGTTAGCCAGAACTTTCGCAAATAACTTATAATCGGCGTTTAGCAGCGTTATTGGACGATAGTCCTTCATGGTGTTTCTTCGGCACCAGGGTGATAACACCATCCGCGAAGGTTGCGGGAAACACTGCTGTCTCCCACAGTTCCGCATATACTTCTATTACTTCGTTCTTGATTATTGGCCAGAACTTTCTATAGAATTCATAGGTGAGCCCATCAGGACCTGGTGATGTGTATCGACTGGCTTGTTGAATGGCGACCAACACCTCCCGCTCCGTGATAGGGCTGGTAAGTATTTTTGCGGATTCCTGGGTGATGCCGGTGTCAAACAGTTCATGTTCCACACGCCTATAAGGGGTGTCTGCTTCTGGCGCTTCTTGAAATAAAGCCTGAAAATGATCCGCTATAAGCTGGAGCTGGGCGCGCGTTCCAACATGGGCAGTTCCAGTGTGCGCGTCCCGTATTGTTTGAGGATATCTTCCATGTCCCTTCTGCCGCTCCTTTGCGAAATAATAAAAGAGTTCTGTTCCGCTTCATGCATGGATTTCACTTTGGCTCGAACTTTGTGTCCTTCCAAATGGTGTAAGTGTTTTAATTTGATGATTTCTTTTACTTTTTTATCTCCGTCTGCAACTCATAGCCCTCCCTTTGCTTCAGATGCAGCCCCCACAGCGCCTCATTGTAAAAATGTAGTAGCTGCTTCTTGGCCTCTGCCCTCACAATACCCATGGATTTAAATAGGGAACGAATCGCTGGTTTTGCCGTGTTCACCCACCAAAAACTCTTCCGAGTTGAACTTCTAAAGGCCGACTGCAACTGAAGCCATTTGATTTGAAATTGTTCCCGAATGTCTGTGTCCTCCAGCATAGAATTATTGAGTTTCCAGTAGCCACGACCGTCTCATGCCTTATTTCATTTATTTGCAATTGACATAGCACTGCATGATGGTCGCTAAAAGCCACCGGAATGACCCAAATTCGATGGACATTTGGAGCCATTCCGGGAGATAAATACTGTCGATCGATGCGTGAGGCAGAAGTGTTGCGGATAAAAGTGAATTCCACTTCATTCCCATGCTTGATCTCCCATGCGTCAAGCAGTTGCAACTGTGACACTAGGTGTAGTAGCATGATGCTAAAATTCGTAGTACCGTTTTGATCCTTCGCCTGCAGCGTGCAATTGAAGTCGCCTGCTAGCAGAAGTTCCTTGCCTTGTAGCAAATGCGGGGTTACATCGGTTTGAAAGAAACGCTCTCTCTCGTGTCTATTCTGTGTCCCAGCTGGAGCATATATGTTAACCAGGACGGTCTCTTCCAAAGTAGCGGAGAGGACCCGGCCGTCGGGATCCATCTGAAAATTCTGCAGGGGAAGTCCCTTCCTGTACACTATTGCCGTTCCTCTGCCGTTTAAACCTAGGTTAACTTTATAGTCGTAATTGTAAAGAGCATCCAAGTTGTAAGTATTTACTTCTTGGAGAAAGCATATGTCAATGTTGTTCACCTGGAGGAAACTATTGAGCAGTTTTTGGGTTACTAGATTTCTGCACCCATTCACATTCACTGTTGCCACCGTTCGTAGATAGATCATGATGAAAGCGACTGTCGCAAAGATAGTGTAACTCGGGGGTCTACGTTCTTGGCCTCGTGCATTGCTACTAGTGTGCTACTGTTCAGTCTCTGGATGTCTAACTGGGGTTCTCTGTGCCGGAGGATTTCCCCTAATCCTTGGATCACATAAGGACACGTAGGGCTTCCGTGTCACCTGAAGTAGGATCGGCGACTCCGCTTCTGTAGCCCTCGCATCAGGTTGAGAGGGATGAGATCCACCAGCCATCTCTGCACGCCGATAAATTGCGATTGCTTCAGCTGACCTTGGTTGGTCCTCTTGGGATCTGTGTGGCCGTTCAATTACTTGCGGTCGAGTATCACTCGCAGATGGTCGCGCCGCTACGGTGGTGCCGGGGGTGTCCTCCAGGTAATGGGAGTCGCCTCCTATCTCCACCGCTGGACACCTCACTCTTTGTTGTAACTGTGCTGCTTCGCAATCACTCTGGGGATTGTTTCCCGCGTCCCTCCTTGCAGGTAGAACCTCACAGGTGTTCCTGTCACCTCCCTCCTCCAGGATACTGCTGCCAATCAATGCTGAGGCAGGCTCTTGTGTCAGTACTCCAGCCGTATCTACTGTGTCTGTGGACGGGACTTGTAATTGACGTGCCTCCTCATGGGCTCCTTCCACAGCTTCCTCCAGCTCCATTTGGTTATTCCAGGATGGTTCTTCCTTATGGGCTTTGCTTGTCTTCGCCCGCTTGGCCCGTTTCTTCTCGGTCGGGCGTTTCTCTTCTGCTGCAGCTGTCTCCGTCACAAGTGGACCCACCTCGGGTGGTATTATCTCCTCCGGATTGGCCAGATGTACTCGTTTCCCAGTGGTATCTCGAACTATGGAGGCATACTCCCTTTGCGGTGCAGACCTTGCTGCTTCCTGTTGACTGTCATTCACCAGGGACGTTTGCCTGTTTTCATCCGTAGGATGCGCTCCCTCACTCTGCGTGTCCACTACCACCTTCGTCGGTTCTGTTTCGTTTCTCCGTCCAGTTGCCACTGGGCGTGTTGCGGTCGGACGGTGGGGGCAAAATTCCTTTACATGTGCCGTGCTACTGCAGACGTAGCAGGATCTGGGTTGGCCGGCGTAGGACACCGATAATCTGTAGCTGCCAATGATGATAAAACTAGGGATGTTCGTCTTCAGTTGCATCATAACCGCTCGTACCCCATTAAACACCGGGACGCGATATTGTCGGCTCCATTGTTCCTTCCGGACGTCATATACCGTTCCGTAACGCTGCAACGCTGCTTTTAAGACCTCTGCCGGGAGCTCTGGGGGTACATCAAACACTCGGACATTGACAGCATTACCGGTCACGTGTTCGATAAGCACTTTAGTCATCTCACCATTCATGTATGTGAAAGGTGTTGCCGCCGATAAGGTATTGAGGGTTTTCTCCAGCAAGAGTGCTGATATTAATTTAACATAAATTGCCCGTTCACTTGCGATTAACTGTATTGTATCCACTTGTTCCGCATTTAACCGTAATGTATCTGCTATGAAATCGTGCACTTCATATGCCGACGGTCGCGTTGCACTTAAAGCAAACTTGATCCGGAGGGTATTTTTTCTCGCGTACATTTCCATTTCTTTTCACTGTTAAATTTAGCTGATCTACTCACTTTAAATTCCTACACTTGGTGATAGTCAATATCACTCACAGTGTGGTATGTGTCTTTCTTGCTCTCACTATCACGCCACACACACTGTAGACAAAACAACCGGTTCTCCTGGTACGTCCGCTCTGTCCCAGCGCACGGGCTTGACTTGGGGGGTTAGATAGAACCGGTTTTCGCTTTGATCGTCTCGAAGGAAGGGGAAATAGGGGAATACCTTCACACCTGGTGAGTGATGCTTTTTCAGGCACCCTATGGACCATAATTTCAAAAACTTATTTTTCTGTTTACTTCATGTTAATCGAAATATACGTTTGTAGAAATATCATATGCGTTTCGTGAGTTAAAGAAATAGTTAAAACCGAATCGCCAGACAGATGTTTTAGGAGCTGACCGGTATATACGGGCCCTGAATATCCATTCGTTTTCGTTACATTGTATATGGAACCCTTAAGACGCTCAGATGAACAAATCGATATCTTGGATATGACTGATGCTGCAAATAAATAAATAAAAATGAATATACTTATTTTGCGTGTATGGTTTGTCCCTTACACATAATTGCTTCCAAGTGAAGAAGACTTCAATGTTATTCCAAGAAAGTTCAAGATATACACTTCATTTGCTGTGTAAATATACTTAATACCTGGCATATCTGCAAATTGTTAGCCGTTTTTGAGAACATACAAGATAAAACAAATATGGTCCATGTAAAAAGAAGTTTAGGGTGGCAAATTTACTAGAAATTCTTTGTAACGCATCTTTGAAAGGTGCTGCACTTAAATAGAACTTATATATTTATTGAGCCTTTCTTTTTTTTTTTTTTTGATCTATACTGATCATAGACGCATACACACACCTTTCTTCTTCTTCTTCTTCTTCTTCTTCTTCTTCTTCTTCTTCTTCTTCTTTTAGGGTTCAGAGGACACCAACATATGAATTGCCAGTTTCCTCCATGGAGTTTTTGGATTTAATAATACTACTTCCACCTACTGTAAATATGTGGTAGATAATGTACCAAGTATAAAAATATAAGCTTTTTAAATCTTCAACAATTATGGGCTGTACCCAGTAAACATAAACACGACCGAAAAATGAAAATGTTTCGTCTCATGTAGTACACTATGATTTGTAAACATGTTTGTTTCCGTATCTTTAGCCTTAGTTTAGAATGTGACGTTTCGTGTAACACTGATCTGTATGCACATATAAATTCAATTGTTCATAGCGGAAAATGTGCTCTTCTGCCAAAGAAGGCATTTGAAGTCACAACTTTGTTAAACATCTCGAATGATGTGGGAAGTATATGGCAGCCTTTGACATGCCATCAGCACCTGTTCCTCGAGGAGGCAGCAAGATAAAAGTGTCGGCTGGTTTCTCTCTTTTGTTTGAAGGCGAGCTAGGGAGCGGAAAATGTTCCAGGAGAGGGAGATTCAGCGACATGCTAGAATGGATTTTCGCAAACTTAATCTGATGTTTGTACAAACGGTCTAAAGGTCACTGGGTAGGCATTATATCTTTCATGTTACCTTTCACATTTTGTGAACCTAAATATATTACACCAACCGTAGTACTTCTTGGGAGTATGCCCTCTATCTTACAAAGACGTGTTTGAACTTCAACTCTCGAATTGCCATTTTTTCTTCCTCTACTACGTATAATAATTAGGCGAAGTATTGTATTTGACCCAAAAGTTCTGTGTCGAGATTTCACCAGAAATAAATGTTTTGAGACCCCCTGAATGCAAAAGAAGCACTTTTAGAAAAAGGTTCGCTTATGTGTCTGTCTCTGAACTCCATAACTCAAAAACGAAAAACTCGCTGAAAAACCAAAGTTGATATTTAAGTTTAATATATTCCAAGAATGCGACACGAAAATTTTGAAGAAAGTTCCTCCACCCTAAACTACTTTTTACATGGAAAATTTGCCCAAAATTTTGATTTGTTCAAAATCAGCTGTAACGATTTTAATTAAAACGCGATATGGTTGAGATACTTTTACGGAAAATGAAATGTATATTTTAAATTTTGTCGCTATAGTCCATGTAGTCCTGTTTACTCCTGATGTCTTTTGCGTAACCTATAAACTGCAAGATGTAGACCAAATCTTATTATACAAACAATGTAGATACTGTTAAAACACATAAGTTATGTCCAAATGATTTTTTAAGTAAACCATTTCGGAGATCTTCCTTGTTATTTTTGTCAGCTTTGCATCACTTATGCTTTTCTCAAGTGGATGGTCGTTATTGATGTTTTGTCTCTTGGTCGTGTAAGGAGAACGAAATTTCAAAGCCTTCATATAGCGACCAGCTCAAATCCTACTAATCACAGGTTCTCCCTGTATCAACAAGAAAATTAGCGATAAGATTATTTTTGAAAGTGTTTATCTCGATTAACATGAAGAAGGTACAAGAATAAGAGTTTGTACGGATAGTTGGTGGGAACGAGAGTAGAGAAAGTCATATGAGTGCAACACAAATTGGTTCATTGAGATGCCCCTTTACCACTACCACATTTTAATTCATGTATATATATATATATATATTTTATTTTCACGATAGTAATTTCACATACATAAAACCCATTGTAACTTATCAATAGATGTGGTATAAGGTTCATCCTCATGAGCAATTATATTTTACTCAATGGATATTTAACAATTAATTAAACATTGTTTATATGAAGAATCTGTTAATCATATTAGTAATTCTGCATACCTAAACGGTATTGTGAACACCATTGACTGGTCAACAAACGCTATTGCGTTACCTGAGTGGTCAAACATTAGGAATCATGATTACTGAATCCACTAGCCATGAAGTCCTGCGTAAAGCTCTGGCATAAAACGAGAGCTGAACTGATCCATACTATAATTTAATTTATTTACGTCATAGGTTTAGACATGCATTACGACAATTAAGGGACCAATTGCTGAAAATCGGGGTAATATAGTTAAAAGTTACAATATAGGCTTTCTACTTATTATTAGCTCTAATTCAACACAAACGTTTTTCTGCAAATACTTTGCTTGTAGTGAAATGAGGGACTCCCACAATGTTTCAAATAAGCCCAAATAAGAGAATTGGTATCGGATTCGAGTTTCCTTCATAGGTATTTCCTTTATTTATTTATTTTTTTCCCCATCAGTTTTGCTCTTTAACTTTAACATCCTTTAACCTCAGAAGTCTTATGAGATGATAAATGAGTGAAATAGTTTACATGATGAGCCCGGGATCTGTAAAGCTTGAAATTATCCGACATTTATCAGCATAGGGGAAAGTCCTAGAGAAAACCTGATGCAGATTATTCTCCCTAATCGATATTCGAACTCAGGACCTCTTTAGTGAGGCAGGCAGGATCCGTTACAGCCATACCTTTAAGCATTCGAACACACCTTGAAGTATTCTGCATCATTTGGTGCACACTGTTAATCAATTAAAAACTACTGCAGGAATGAACATACCTTTGTGAAAGACATCCTGAGAGATTTTCTTACTGGTGGCAAACATGAAGTAGTCACTACGAGAAAGGGGTTCTAAAGAAGGGGATGGTGAGTCTCCCATCGAAAGCACCATAGTAAAACAATGCGCACTCATTCAATATGGAGGCAGATATTTCCATAAAACATCACTCCCTAGCACGCAACACCTCATGCCGTCAAAGCGGAACAAGTTCACGACGCCGGATTCATTTGGATGAGTCTGAGTAGAGCCATAGTTTAGTCTCCTTACCGAGCGGGATTGGCCCACATTCGGGAGGTCGCGGGTTCGAACCCCTTGGTTTCCTGTGTGTCAGAAACATGCTAACTCTACCTGAATAAAAAATGGACTCCTGTCGTATTGTGATATCTGCTTGTGTGTACTCACAGTATGTTCTATTGCGTTGAGTAATGGCGCTCCTAACCAAGTGGCAGCTGAACAGGTATAAATTAGGCTTTTTCAAACTTGAATATCATAAAGCAAATATTGTGACAGCAGCGGCAGCACATCTAAAGCACTCAAGGTCAAGCTACCTCACAATACTGCTTGTGAATATGGACTGGCAACAATGAGCGCGGTAAAACAAAGATTCTCGGGAACATTCCAGGAGCTTCGACTACCGGCTTGTTTATGAGAGGCGTCGCAAAAAGGTGAATTTCGAGAAAAGTCCGTGCTACGTAATACCTGATATATTAGGAGGCAAGAGGGCAAGATGAGAGTAGTGTTTGTGATAGAGTTGTGAGGACTGAGGCAGCTGTAAGGAGTGCGCGCGCGTGTATGTAGACAGAGACGTTTGGGGCATCAATACATTACGTCGGAGTTAGTCTTGAAGTGAAGGGGTTTCAGTGTGTTGAGTGCTTATATCGGCAAAGTCAGCTGTTTGTGAGACAGATAGACAGACAGAGAGAGACAGTATACAAGGACAGAAAAGTGTACACCAAGGTTACGAGGAGACAGAACAGCTGTGAGTTGTAAGATCATGATAAACTGCAGATTGTGTTAACAACGGTAAAAGAGAAAGTGTTTTTTGCTTCAATTTTAGAAGAAAAATAAAGTGACAGAAGGATTTGTTTGTTTTTTTTTTGTTTTTTTTTTCCCCATTTTGTGACGATATAGTTAGTTGCAGTAACAGCGAAAATTAAATTTGCACTAACATTTAAGTCCCCAAATTCAGAAAACAAACAGGCAAAAAAAAAAAAAAAAAAAAAAAAAAAAAAAAAAAAAACCGAGAGGTTAGGCAGTTCTTCCAAATTAAACTAGTAATCTGTGAAGAGTATTGCAAACTTAACCCTCGTATTACCAAGGAGCCCCACTTTATGCCCACCTTTTGTAGCTATTTAATTTTTCTCTTTTAATTTTTTGATTAAGGGTTTGTAGTTAATAGTTCTTGTCAATCACTGCTTCTACTAATGAATTACCTATTTGCTTCATGTTTTTATTGTTGGTCTTTTTGAGAAACAATGAAATATTGAGGTGGTCATAAAGTACTGCCCCATCGGTATAATGTGATTCATATGGAAAAGGAGAAAGGAATAGTTCATGTTAAAAATTACCTTTATAAACATGACGATATAATGCAGAATTTTAAAGTAAATTTCTTTTAAAAATTTCCGAAATATCCTGTTACTAGTGGTGGTCACCTCCATTGGTAAGCCCTGTAATAAGGATTGGCATAATATCTAATGTGATCCGTGTAAAAAAGAGAAAAGTACAGTGTTAAATATTACCTTTGTAAATATGGGAAGATATAATACCCAATTTTAAAATAAATTTGTTTTAAAAATAACTTTGTTAGTGGTGGTCACAAAGTACCTCCCCCCCCCCCCCCCCCCCCCGGTAATCAAAGTTATGAAATAAGGCTTGGTGATGCTAGGGTTAATGAAAAAAGACATAGGAAGCGACGCGCTGAAGTCGTAAGTCATAAACGGGACAAAGGAAGTTGTTCCCAGAACGGATGTATGACTCCGATGTGTAACACAAGTGTGAAATAACTGAAAGCTTCCGCAATGCTAGATGTCAAAGAAGCAAAAAAACGTAGCGACTTTTCGAGTGGGAATAATTTATGCAGTGTGCTTTAGCAAGATCATAAACATCTGAGGTTAGTAGGTGAGCTGTCACTAAGCTTAGTTGGTGAGCTACCAAAAGAATGAAGTTTTGTAAGTTTTGTCTGTACAGCAGACTGACAGAACTGGTTCCCCACACCGTGACGTCACATGCACTACGAACGCCGATAACTTGATTCCTCTTTAATGTAGCTGGACTACTAAGCCTAGCTACCACCTATTCTGCTGCTAGAAGAATCATGTAGATCTGTGATCAAACGAAACCTATCCACTCTCAACAAGTAACCCAGATCCAACTATAAACTGTTATGAATCCTCTTAGAGTAGATTTATTACCAACTTCCACTGTTCAGATTCTGACACATTTCAATTCACAAATGCTCTGAAAGAAGTGCAGACAGAAGTTACACCACAATGTGGATTTGCCTTAAATAGAAGCAAAAATTACAATTTGTTGCACTCACATGTTTCTTCCTTCCTTGCCTCCTTCCTTCCTTCTTATTCTTGCAAAGTTTAATTCTTCTTACTTCTTCATGTTAGTCGAGATTAACATTTCAGAAATCAGCTTATTGCATATTTTCTTGTAAGTACAAGGGGACTATGGGACTACAGCAGGCTTTGAGCGATAGTAAAATATTTTAAAGCCTTGAAATTCCGTTCTCTTTGCGTGGCCAAGAGATAAAAAAATTAATAACGGCCTCCCAATTGAGAAAAACTCAAGTATTTCAAAACTCACACAAACAACGAGGAATATCTCCGAAATTGTTTACTTCACAAAGATGCATTTGGACATAACAAGTGTGTTTTAACGATATCTACATATTTTGAGCAGTAAGATTTAGTCTACTCTTACAGTTTGCCATTATGCAAAAGTAATTAAGAGTAAACAGGACTGCATGGGCTATAACAAGAAAATTCAAGTAAATGCTTCATTTGCTTTAATCAAAATCGTTAAATCCATTTTTGAGAAAATCACAATATCGAAAAAATTTCCATGTAAAGCGCAGTTTTGGGTGGAAGAATTGTCTTAAAAATCTTCCTGTCTCATCTTTGAAGGATATTAAATTTAAATCCAACTTTGGTTTTTAACTCACTTTTCGCCTTATGAGTTATGCTGTTTACAGATATACACACACATACACACACTTACTCACACATACACACACACACACGTGCACGCACACGCGTACACATAGGACCTTTTTCAATAACTGCTTTTTTTGGGGGATTCAGGGGATCTCAAGATAAAGTTCCAGCAGTAGCTGACCGAAAACCATTTACACCATTCAGAAGTCACCTCACCCTGGCCCCGTCATAACATGCCAAAATATCTAACCTGATGTTGATGATCATTGTCATAATGCCAGTATAAGAGACTGCTGAAAGGTTACCTGAAATTCTGCTTTGCTCCCAACATACAGAACTGACTAGCTTTTATTGCAGCCAGCATCACGATGAAACCAATGTATACACCGAAAGTGTAAATTCTCGCAGTGACTGACGAAATCCGGTTACACGCCGCAGTAACTTCTCTAACTCAACCTCCCTTTATTAACAGGATATTTCTCGTATGTTATCTTCCGAAGCATCATATTTCAGTAAGCTGCTACATTACTTTCCTTCCATTCCTCCTTCTTTTACTGCTAGCGAGATTCAACTCATGCACTCTAATAATATATGCAACTTCAAAATACAAATAGAAAGAAGCTCCAGCAATTTTAACTATACTCTGTTCATCAAGAGATTAGAGGAGATATAAACAAAGCACCGGTTTGTATCACTCCGCGGCCACGTGCTTTCACAATGACGCAACACGGTTACCTACCGCTACGCGTAGGTATAATATGCATTTTACACTACTAAAGGATATATTTACGTGATCCAAATAACATGTAGCACATGGAAATTAACTGCTGCTTACGTCATCTCTGTCCACAATAGCACTTTTTCATTTCCTGTTCGCAATCTCGAAACCAGTCTCCAGAAGCAGCTTGTGGAGGGAAGTTCGTTTTAAATCTGGAAGATCGGGATCAGAGTTAATTGCCAACAGCACTTTGTTTAAGGTAGTGGTTCATTGTTAACAAAGAACTGGTGAACTTTTCGACGGATTGCAGATCTCACACTCACAAATTCGTCGCAAACTACATCCACCGTTTATCTAGCACGTGGTCGTTTTTACCGGTATCTTCACCAACTGACGATTTTTCTTTGGGTGTACTGTAAATACTTGCAACTGACACACCAGTAAACTCGGATGTTAATTTCATCACGTCTTCGATAGCAAGTTCAGGATATTTCTCGTAGAACTTGTTAAATATGTTCAATATTGTTGTCTTTTCACCACTTCGCAACGGTTTGCCGCACTTATGTTTAACAACACTCACTTGTTCTGCCATGTTACTTTCATACTGAATAATGCGCGCGCAGAATGAATTAGGCTGGTTACAAATTCACTTAACTGCGTATTCTTACAGTTTAACTATGCTTAGTACACTTAGTTCATGCTTTAGCAAGCATTAAATGACATTTCAGACCTCAGTAACAGTATTTCTTCAAGGGACTATTTACACGGCGAAAGCGTCAAGAGGGCGCGCTGTGGTCAAAACGCACGTGGCTTTGTTTACGTCTCCTCTAATCTCTAGATGAACAGAGTATAGCTTCGTAGCAATGCTAAACGGATTACCTTGCCATTGCTTCGAATTTGTCGTTCTAAAACAGGTATTCTTCAATAAATAAGGACTTACGTAGAAAAGGTTCGTTCCCTCCAATTATTTTTCTGGATAAACTAGCCATGAATTAAAAAATGTAATGTGTTACATTCGTGTGATTTTCTCCATCCACTTTACTAAAAGGTATTAATACATCTATTACTCTATTATCTGTTTTGTTGGGGGCATAAGGTGGAGTCATAATGTGAAGTGATCGACAAATGTTTAAATAGCCATTACTACGTGATGGCGTTGAAATTGTGCTGTTTGCCTCACTATGATATGGTAGGTTAACTAAATATTTCTACCAACTTCGTTTGCTGTCATGTAGTTGCTACAAACTGTTGTTGCCAAAATTAGTTTCTATTGTATTAGTCGTGAAAATGTGAGCGAAAATAGTTGCATTACACTTTTCTTATAAGAGGACGGACTTCAAACCCTAGTTCATCAAGCATTGAAAACGAGTCGCTATATCTGACCTTGGAATTACATATTGTTCTATGATATGTTGATAAGAAACTCAATTTGACAATATTTCAAAATGGCAACTATTAAAAAGTAATGGAACTAATGCCAGGGATATCTTGAAAATGCCCAATGGCTCAAAAATATTATCGGAAATAAATTTGTTGTAAATAGATTTACATTGCCTGCCTTGTAAGCAATAGCATATTGTGTTATGCCTTCGTAGAAAACTATTTTCGAATAAAAGAGACCTCAGACTATTTCTAGAAAATTAATCAACATACATATTTTTAGTTTGATCGAAATAGCTAGGGAAAAGTTTTGAAAAGATGAAAACTAAAATCATGTTTACATGTTAAGTGGAACACTTTTCTTAAAAATCGAGTTCAGCATCCTTGAAAGACAAAGCAAAAATATTCTCGTCAAGACAGATTCAGACAGAGGGTTCTCTGCCAAAATATTTTTCAGAGCAATCATGCTGCGGGACAGCATCTCTGAAAAACTGAAACACGAAGGATTGCATTGAGATGACCAGCCTTACTGTTGGTCAACTCGGTGCATGAACTCGGTTCTAACGAATTTGAACCCTAGGCACTATTACCCAAAGTGTCTCTGCAGCTGAAGGTGTAATATACTCTCACGCACCAAAAATAGGTATTTGATCAGCAATATAAACAGATAATTTTGTATAGTTAGGCGGAAGTCGGCTATCCAGTTCCATACTAAGCGACCGCTTTACTCCTGTGAAAGCTACCACCGAAAGTTGGCTTTCCAGTTCCTTACAAAGTGACCAGTTTATGTACCTATGTGACAAGCTACCACAAAGCTAGAATCAAAGAAGCCGAACTGGAAATGCAAAGAGCGGCCCAGCTATAACTCGTAGTCTCGTATTACTTATTTGCATTTCACCTACTAAACTACAGCATGAGTAGTGGCCATTTCATTCCAAGTAACTTTGATTATTTATTCAACATCTTGCTTTATAAATGCAAATATAGTAATTTTAAGCGAAACTATGTGTTGTTCATCAGCTATTGTTTTATTCTGTACAGGGAAGTCAACTAGTTGGTATATTTACCTTTGGACAATTTCAATTCCTAAAACGAGATATGTGGAAAGCTTTGGCGTTTTATAGCAGCCAGTTAAATAAGCAGTTCAGAAGCAATTGAATTAAAGATCCACTATTCTATGATAAAACTAAGACTTAATTTTAAATAGGTTAAACCATAGTGCATGAGCGAGGATGAACAGAGAATGAGAACATCACATTAGCCTACTTTTATGAAAGGTTGAAGAGCAGGAAATCGTGTGTTAATGTTTCACATTCACATAACGATTTGCTTTGCTACTGGAGGGAACTGGACAGATTTGCAAACATTGCGAGTTATAAATGCTTAAAGGCTATTTGCCACTTTGTGTAGGTACTATCTATTTTAGTACAATAATACCATTATTTACTAACAGTAATTCCACCATGACTTTTGTTTAACTAAAGCCATTCAAAACTCAAGAGGATTTAATTGACTATCTCATCGTTAAAATAAAGTAAATATTATCAGAGGTAAATGCTACAAAATGTTAATTACGTTACAGTATTACCTTACCTAACTGCTTCCATATATCTACTGTTATATTTCCCTTTGTGTTGTTAGGTGGAGTTTGGTGAAGTTACTCTGAATATTAGTGTAGAAAACAAATGACAATCACAAATTAAAATATGATAGGGAGGTTATAAAGAGAGAGAATGCTACGAAGATGATGAAAAGAGAAACTCTAGGGAGGTGATAAAACTGAGAGATACACAGATATAACTGGTTGAAAGGCATCGTTTCATAGTGTCTTATTGGTCAAAAAGTAGTACAATATAGTAACAGTGCGATGATCAGTATAATAACCAGCAGGATCATTGCTATGAAATTTCTATACCTATATGAATCTTGTACCTCTATATTCCAAAAATTTATTGCATACCGCACGAATGTCCATAATGGAAAGTTCGTGGATGAGAAACCACCCATGAAATGCAAGTCGAACCATAAGTAGATAAAAATGCACTTCGAAGGTCTTTTAAATATCTAATTCATATTAATTATACATTTGAATACGACTGTAGATTGTTATAACAGTGATTATGGCAGTTAATGATGTGGTTTACATCACAAGGATATGTGATAACGAGTGCCAGATGGAGAGCTGGAGCTCAGGTGCATGGAACAGGAGTGCAGCCTAATGCAAATCCATGCCTTATTGACTGTGAAGGATGTAGTTACTAACAGCCTCAGGAATATTGCTATGGCAACCGACAACCGACAACCGACAACCGACAACCGACCCTCTATCATATTATGAGGTGCTATCGGCAGGTTAACTGCTATTTGATAGTTAACTACTTGCTGTCATCTGTGTGCATGCCAAGGGTTAGGTATGACTTCTGTAAGACATGGTATGTATACAGAGTGGAAGTGCAATGATCAGCCAGACTTTAACAGCGAATTTCTCATATTGTGAATAACAAGAAAGTCTAATAGCAAAATGTTGAAAAGCTTAGTTTTCTAGAAAAAAATATTTTTATCAAAAAATTTATCACCTGGCTGAGTTACTATTGCTTGAAGGTTCTTGATTTACGGCTACATTCATAGAAAATTGAGTAAACGACAACTTTTTCCTTTGGCGTATTTCAATAGATCCAACGGTTTTTGTGTTAATTAAATTTTAAAAACCCACAATTCATTGCAACAAAAAGGCAACAAATTATGGGCTGCTTTAAATTTAATTTACACAAAAACCGTTGCATCTATTGAAATACGCCAAAAGAAAAATTTATCATTTATTCAATTTTCTACGAATATAGCCATAAATCAAGAACCTCCAATCAATAATTTTTCAGCCTGGTGATGATAAATTTTTTGATAAAAATATTTTTTCTAGAAAACTATAAACTTTTCAACATTTTGGTATTAGACTTTCTTGTTATTCACAACATGAGAAATTCGCTGTTAAAGTCTGGCTGATCATTTCACTTCCACCCTAGTGTACTAATCATGTCATATTTTAACTTTCTCTACTAGTATAGTAAGTAGAGGAAGTATTGTATTCGACCCAAAATTTCGATGCTGGCGTTTTATCGGAAATTGAGACCTTCGCGACTCCAAAAGATCAGTTTTAGAAAAAATATGTGTGTGTGTTTGTGTGTGTGTGTGTGTGTGTGTGTGTGTGTGTGTGTGCGCGCGCGCGCGCGCGTGCATGCGTGAACGGCGCCTGCGAACAGTATAACACAAAAACGAAAAGTCGGTTAAAAGTCAAAGTTGGTATTTATGTTGAATATCTTTCAAGCATGCGACACCAAGATATTGAAGGAAATTCCCCACCCTAAACTAACGCTTTACATGGATAATTTTTCAAAATTTTGATTTTCTCAAAGATAGCTTTAACGATTTTGATTAAAATGCCATATTTTTGAGATATTTTTATGGGAAATGAAATGTATATTTTGAATTTCCTCGCTACAGCCCATGTAGTCCTGTTTTCTCTTGGTCAAGTTTTTGCATAGTGGTAAGCCGTAAGAGATACACCAAACCTTAATCAACAAAAGATGTAGATCTCGCTAAAGCACATAATTTATATCTGAATGCATTTTTTGTGAAGTAAACCATTTCAGAGATATTCCTTGTTATTTATGTGAGTTCTGCAATACTTACTTTTCTCAAATAGAAGGTCATTATTCCATTTTTTATCTCTTAGTCGTGTTAAGAAAACCGATTTTAAAGTCTTCATAAAGCGACCAGCTGTAAAAGATTTGACGATCACTCAAAGTCTACTGTATAATCGTATAGCCCTTGTGCCGTGGCTAACAAAAATACAGGCGGCGGCGCGAATCGGAGTTATGTAGTAATGATAGTCTGATACATGGCTAACACTATATACCATCAGTATCAAACTGTATCTTCTGTATGAACTCAACGAGAAATTGCTTTTGCTTGTTTAGGATGTGGTTTTACTTGAATGGGCCATGATCAGACTAGGAGAACTACGTCACTGGAGTGTCCGCCGCAGCCTGTCTTTTTCGTTAGTCGCGCTTTGCACCTACAAAGAAATATACAATAAGCTAACATCTGGAACCAACTAACTTGAGGAATATATGGGAATAAGACTTTATATGCAAAGTTAGTACAAGGATAGAGAAAGTAATGTGCATGCATCACATCAGATTTTTTAGACAAAGACGACTACAAAAAGATGCTTTAACCTTTTAGAGATACTAATTGGTCTTATGATTGCAGCCACAAACGTTAAGAAATGATACAATTCCTACATTTGGTAAAGAAAAGTCAAAACTGGAAACAGTGAAGAGTAATGAGAATATTCCTAATTAGCAGTTAAAGTTTAGATACAATTATTCGCTTCATGGAGCGAGTAATATTCAGTGAAGCAAAACTCTATATTCGATTCAAAATTCTAATTAGAAATGCCTTACAAGGTACAATGTTGCTTCTAACAACTTCGGTGCAAAGGCAGAATAATGTGAGTTTATTTCATGTTCTTTAATCCTTCTTGTTTAATGCTAACGTATCAGCTACCTCATTTTACAGATAACAAATATTTTTGTGGTTGGATCCCAGTTTATTTACTTACTTTTCCTATAGTTGGCGAACCCTTGCAACTATAGGGTATTTATTTCGGTTCTATCTGCCTAGAACCTCATTTTATAATTGTACTTTCTGTTAGGATAAATGTTTCCAAGTCTTCTCTCCTGTCTCCATTTTATTTCACGGGCTCAAATGACTTCATTGTCGACAACTCACTCATTTACTCACTTCCTGACTCAGTCACTAACTCACTCACTCACTCACGCACTCACTCACTCACTCCCTCACTCCATTTTATTTCATGTTCTAATATATTTAGCTTCCTATAGAATGAAACTGCGTTGTTTCGGCTATCTATATTTTTCTTCTGCATTATAAACTTCAGTAGGGTCAAGTTTTCACATAAATAGTTTTACAATGCTATTGTTGAACAATATTTTCACTGTGTGAGATTTTAAATGCCCATGTAAGTTCTTATAATGGGAATTGTATGGACATTTGATAATGATAATTTTAGAGTGAATAATTATAGGCTATTTACATCTCTGTACAGACTAGATTATTATTGTGATCAAGATATATAAAATAACTATCAACTTCTTCTATCACTTACCTAAGTTGGAGAAAGTATTTAGCAGCATTCAAACGTTTTATCTCGAAATTTTTCAATAAATGGATGTAACTAGGTATATCATCTGAAATAAGACAAATCTAAAACATAAGCGTGTGAAGTTAGCTGCATATAAGCTTGTAAGGTTGTTTTATTTTCTCCCTTTCTACGGAGAGCTAACTCAGTAACTAAATATGGAAAGAGTGTAAGACTTAATATTTATCCCATTAACCCTTTAAGGGCTTATTTTGACAGAATATCAACAGGACTATAAGATCAAAATTTTTCTCAAAAACAGCTGTACGAAGTTATAATCAAATCTATTATATATGTGAAAAATTAAATATTTGGAAAAATCTCTGAAGAACTCGAAGTATCAGTATAGGTAGTACAGTATAGTATAGAGCAGTTCCTGTGTCTATCCCAAATTTGATACACGGAGAAGAAAGTGATGGTGTAATAATTATATTGATTGGAATATGCTGCCAATTAGACCCCAAAACATTCTACACAGAGGTAGAAACGTACCTCTGAATGTCGAGTGTATCCATCCTTAACCACCGCACTGTTGAAAAGCTACTGTTTACATTACCGCATCACATTCTCACTATAATATCTTTTTCACTCAAACTCAATGCGTTCAGAGACATAGGATAGAAGGCGTATATATCACAGAGAACATGACTGCGTTCCTTTGGAATGTCAGGCTGCTTATTATCCTGTTGGAATTTCCGTTGGCCTTAAAGGGTAGAGCCAAAGGGCGGTATTCATAATATTACATGATAGTATGTCTCCATGTTCACTGAATGCAGGTAGAAGTAACTGAATTCTATGGTTACCTGCTCATCTAACATAATCTGATTGTGATCTAGATTGCGGGATGCATACTTCACTATCGGAGGGCCCCGACTGCACTCAAGGCAAATTTCTACCTGTTTTAAACTGTCCGACTGCGCGCGGCGGTCATTTTTGGGATAGATCAACTGCGCGCGGCGGTCATTCCTCCATTTTCCTTCCCAATTTTTAGAGACATACAACTCTCTATGAACGCTGGCCTATTTTCCAACCATAGGTATAGTTAAAATGCAGTTGTGTACTATGCATGCCCATATTAGAACCTGGCATTTGTCAATAAGTTAAAATACCTATGCATATCTATGTATGCCCGTATTAGAACAGGGTGTTTGTCAATAAGTTATAACATGCACTTAAATTATGTGTCTTTATTGGAATAATAACAAACACTCTTTAGAAAATGCAATCGTGAGATAAGTCCTTGTTTGTATTTTAAAATTAATTCCTCTATGTACTGCCTACGCTTATCGCAGGCAGATTTAGATTGGTAAGTAGCTGCATATTCGCATATGCATATTCGATTTCAAGATTTCACCGGAAATATGTTTTGAGACCCCCTGAATCCTAAAAAAGCATTTTTAGAAAAAGGTCCGTGTGTGTGTCTGTCAGTCTGTGTGTCTGTGGACAGCATAACTTAAAAACGAAAAGTAATTTAAAAACCAAAGTTGGTATTTAAGTTAAATGTCTTTCAAAGATACGACACGAAGATTTTGAAGAAAACAGCCCCACCCCAAACTACTCTTTACATGGAAAATGTTTCGAAAATTTTGATTTTCTTGAAAATGGGTCTAACGATTTTGATTAAAATATCATATGTTTGGGATATTTTTATGAGAAATGAAATGTATATTTTGAATTTTCTGGCTATAGCCCCTGTAGTCGTATTTACTCTGGACGACTTTTGCACTACTGGTAAACCGTTAGAGATAGACCAAATCATACTATACAAAAAATGTAGATCTTGCTAAAATACACAATTTATGCCTCAATAAATTTTCTTGTAGGGTGAACCATTTCGGAGATATTCCTTGTTATGTTTGTGAGTTTCGGAAAACTTAAAACTTTCGTGAAATGGAACATCACTGTTAATTTGTTTATATCTTAAGTGTGCAAAGAGAACGGAATCTCAAAGCTTTAAAAGATTTGACTACCCCTCAAAGCCTACTGTATTCTAATATTCTCCTTCCACCTACAAGGAAATAAGCAAAACATAATTTGTACAAATGTTTATCTCAACTAACACGAAGAATATATAGGAATAAGAGTTTGCAAGAATGGTTAGTACAAGAGTAGTACAAGAGTATGTAAGTGCTTCTCTGCGTTCAAATGAGCGCATCAACAAAACGGTATATACAGGTGGAAGTGAAATAATCCGCCATACTTTAACAGCGAATTTCTCGTGTTGTGAATAACAGGAAAGTATAATACCAAAATGTTGAAAAGTTGGTAGTTTTCTAGAAAAAAATATTTTTATAAAAAAATTTATCATCACCTGGCTGAATTATTGACTGAAGGTTCTTGATTTATGGCTATATTCATAGAAAATTGAATTTTTCTCTTGGCGCATTTCAATAGATTCAACGGTTTTTGTGTAAATTAAATTTAAAAGAACCCACAATTTGTTGCCATTTTGTTGCTATATATTGTGGGGTTTTTAAATTTAATTTACGCAAAAACCGCTGAATCTATTGAAATACGCTAAAGGAAAAAGGTGTCGTTTATTCAATTTTCTATGAATATAGCCATAAATCAGGAACCTTCAATCAATAATAATTCAGCTAGGTGATGATAAATTTTTTTGATAAAAATATTTTTTTTTCTAGAAAACTATAATCTCTTCAACATTTTAGTATACGACTTTCTTGTTACTCACAGTATGAGAAATTCGCTGCTAAAGTCTGACGGATGGTTTCACTTCCATCCTGTACGTGGATGTGCACTATTAAAGCTAAGTCCAAAGCCCCTGTGGAATGCCTCACACGCATTGGTTGTTCCGTCTAATCGTGTCAGAAGCCCAAATTGGTATAGTGGTATACCCGCTCGCGCTCTGTTGACCTGTTTACCTTTGACAAGTTCGCGCGCAGTATCTCGCACGCAGTTAGCAAGAATTTGACATTTTCGCACGCAGTCGGTACCCACCCTTCACTATTCCCTTAAATAGACAGGTAACGATTGCCAAGATTTTAAACGACTCTCAGGTGATCAACATGCATCAATCCCATTCTTCATCTGCCGACACCGAATAGTTCGGATCTGGATCTGGATCTGGTGTCAAGGATAAACCTCCAGTGGAATCACCAACCGCAACAATCAATTGCTTAATACTGCTCTGTTCATGCGTCCATCTGTGCTTCCAAGTGCCCGGATGGGTTTATTTCCTGTAGGAGTCCCCGTATCTTAAGGGCCACACGACACAAGCGTTCTATAATTTTGCTCTATGTAGAATATGATTGGTTTGTAACCATTTAATGTATCCCTTGATATTGCAGATTACCATGTCACCCTTACACTAACTCAATCTTACTTCATCTGCACTCTTTCCATTAGTAGACGATTCTTAGATAAGCCTTGGTAAAACAGCTTAAGACAGTTACCGATATTGTACAATGATAATGTCCTTTCTACCTACACATACTGTACTGCAAAATTCGTTTACATCGGACCATGTACGAGGCATATCCATAAAATGAGCTTCCTACTCGTCCCACAGGTAGCAAACCGCATATTGCGTAATCCAACTAACTGTATTTAGGTGACTGAGTAATGATGTGGCATGGCACATGTGCTGGCGAAATTTCTGGACTTCCCATAGGAGCATCGTTGCCGAGTGTGAAGTGAAATCTGTGATAGAAATTTTAAGCGCACATATCATAACGTCATTCAGAACAAGTGACACGGGATGCTTAGTGCTGGTGTTGTCTTGCTGCACGATAACGCCCGGCAACACACAGCTCGAGGACTATAGATATCCTGCACAAGTTAGGTTGGGAGTTGTTTAATTATCCATCCTATATTCAGGATCATACTTCCAGTGATTTCTGTCTTTTATACACCTCAAGAAACTCCTTCAATGTCAGAAAAAGAGACAGAGATGGCTGTCACACAGTAGTTCCAATCCCGGCAGACTTCTACGATACAGAGATTCAAAAATTAGTTTCACGGTATGACAAATACGAGTATCTGAATTTCGTTGGTGATTTGTTGAAAATAGCTCAACACTTTCTGTGCCTTTTTCAATAAATATTTCCATTAAATGGCATTTTGTTTCTATAAACGGCTCCAGGAAAGCATACTTTCTGGATGCACCTTGCAGTATATCTCGACAGATGAACATTCTGTAAATTACTGTCTATATTCACGATATCTTTAATGATTAATGAAGCTTCTCTACTGGGGAAGTCATAAAGTAGTGGGGAAAAACTAGCCAGAAGAAAACCGCAGAGCTCATTGAAATACACCATTTGCCAAGCGCCTTTTTTCGAAATATTCGTTGTTACACTTTTTTCCTCCTAGGCTGAAGTTTACCTTGCTGCAGTGTGTGTAAAATGTTTGCAGATTTGTAGTTCTTTGTTACCTTGTTCTTTTTCAGTTTGGATTAATCACAATAATTCTCATTGTCCTGTAAGCAATTATTTCTTTGACATATTACACGTAAGCAACATATTGCATAATTTCTAACCGTTTGTACATAAAATGTCTCTTGATTAACATTCATAGGACACTTTTTACTTCACTACGTATAGTAAGTAGGGGTAGTATTGTGTTCCACCCAAAAATCCGATGTCGAGATTTCACCGGAAATATCTGCTTTGAAGCCCCCGGGAAAAAAAAAAAAAAAAAAAAAAAAAAAAAAAAAAAAAAAAAAAAAAAACATGCATATTCAGGAAAGGGTCTCTGAACACCGTGACTCAAAAAGAAAAATCGGTTAAATACCAAAGTTGGTGTTTAAGTTTAATGCCTTTCAAGGACGAGGAAAATCCATGCATCCTAAACCACCCTTTACATATGGAAAATGTTTCAAAATTTTGATCTTCTCAAAAATGGCTCTAACGATTTTTATTAAAACACTATATGTTTAAGTTATTTTTGTGGCAAATGAAATGTATATTTTCAATTTTATGGTTATAGTCCCTGCAGTGCTGTTTACTCTTGATTACTTTAAGATAAATGGTAAAGTGTAAGGGATAAATAAATCTTACTATTCAAAGATATAGACCTCGTTAAAACACAACTTATCAGATGATCTTTTTTGTGAAGTGAACCATTTCGGAGGTATTCTTTGATATTTGTCACAATTGTGTAATACTCATAGACCGTTCTTAAATGGGAGGTCGTTATTAATTTTTTACCTCTTGGTAATGCAAAGGGAATGGAATTTCAAAGGCATCATACAGCGACCACTCTTAAAACTTCTGGAAAAAAATTTGCAACGATAATTTCTACAAATGTCTATCTCTATTAACATGAAGTAGATAAAAGAATAAGTGCTTGTAAGAATAGTTTGTACAAGGGTAGAGAAAATCGTGTGAGCGCAACACATCAGACATTTTTATGGTTAGAATAATGGTACATGGGGCTGGCCCCGTGGTGCAGTTGGTAGAGCACCTGCCTGCTGGTCCCGGGTTCGATTCCCGGCAGGGGTGTAGGAATTTTTCTTCAGTCAAGATTATTCCTCCCTGAGTCTGGAAGTATAATGGCGGCGCCGTGGCTGAGTGGTTAGACCTACGTCATTCCACCAATTGCTCCATTATCACCCTTCCAATCATCCATTTCACCTGCATTTCATATCATCCTCTTCCTCACTATCATACCTTGTGCTTGGCTGACCACCTGCTTCCTGGTCTTCACTCCGTCTGGTCCAGAGGTCCCTCTGCTCCCCGACAGGCGTCTGACCCTAGGCAATGCCTTGTAAGTTCTACATTAGGGGAGGCTAATCAGAGATAGAAGAAGTATAATGGTACATATATAGATACTATCCGCAGCATTATAGTGGAAGAATTCACATTTCAGCTTGTTTTGTATTAGCAATACCAAAATTATAACTAGTAACAAGGGAATAATAATTTATTTTACAGTAATCAAATAGCTTCGCTGACTAGTGGTGATGGTGGAGGGGATTGGTCCTATATGAGAGATACGCTCACAAACGTGTTCCTGGGAGAGAACGACCTCACTGAGCTTCCCAAAGAGAGAAGCAATGGAAATGGTAATGGAAATGGCGGGAATGGCAAGAACCACAATGGAAACGGCAATGGTAACCATAACGGTGGTGGGGATTCCGGATCAAACAGATCCGGAGGTGGCGCCTCTCTGGCGGAATGCAGGATGCTCGCATGGCTGAATCTCGACAGTAACAAGGTATGTATGTCACAATTATCACGAAATTGTTAGTGCAGCGTTTCGCGTATCGCAGAATATAGTCATTAAGCGAATGCAACAATACTTTTAGAATAATAAGAATCAAAAGAGGACAATGCTGGTGAAAATAACATGGAATGTTTGTTAGTTGTTAATCTTCTGTGTTTACTTTATCACTTTAATGACACTATTTGGTGAAACATAAACAAATTCTATGAAATAAATGAACTAGGAAGCCAGTACGTTTCAATTATCGGATATTTGTATTTCATGCCTGCATTTGGCAATACATTGATGACAATGGCCTATTGTGGTGCCAGGAAAATCTAAATTTGTAGTTTTCAGAAAAGAGCATATTATGGTTTAAATTATGACATGCACTGTTGCTATCATACAGTTCATCACATTCAAATTACTTTGATAACCAAAACTTTCTAATGCTTCGTTCTGGCAGGAAATAAAAAAATGTTCAAATTGGTTTTTCAGCTTGATTCCTTGCAGCCACAGCTGCCTGCACCTACCTTAATATTATATTAAGTTTAACTGTAGTAATTTTGAAGAGAGATTTTGTATTAATTTTATCCTAAGCTTACATTACCACCATCATCTCATCATGGATTAGGAATTTCTTCCAATGACTTGGTACTAACAACACAACTCAGGGAAGCGCTTTTCGTCCATTCTTTGTTTCCCTTCGGTTCTATATTCCTCTATTTTTTATTTATAGGAAGAATATTTAATTCGTTTGTTTTCGTTTTGTATTTTGTCCATAATAATTGTACATCCCTGAATTGCTCTTAGGTATCTCATTTCTGCTATATTAATTCTAAAATCAAATCAAATAAGGTATTTGGGCGTGCAAAGCACGCCCGGGCTGCTTAGGGCGTGTCCCCTCTTCAGTCTACCTTGTATTTTTATTTTGTGGTTGAGCAGAGATACTTTGGTTAGGGTGGTATATTTTTCTTATTTCTTCCGTCATCACAGAGCTTGCTGTCTTCGCTACCAGATTTTGCTGATTGCTTACTGCTTTTTCTTGTTGCTGCTACACCTCTTTTATTTTTGTTTATGTTTATTATGGCTTGTTCGGGGAATTTGGTTTTTTAAATGCTTGCGAAATGTTATAAGTGTTGTTGTAATTATTTCTGTTGGGTTTCTTGCTGCTTGTCATAGATCTGGATGAGAGTGAGTAGAGGTGGATTCCCCCCCGTTGATTTGGCTGAATGGTTTTCATTTTCTGAGCTGTGTTGATTAGTCTTCGTCTATGGGCATTATCGATGTAGTTTAACATTAGTTTCGCTATATGTTGGTCAATAGGGATGGTTCTGGTGTAATTTTTGTCATAGATTCAGGTGTGATGAAGGATATGGTGACTACTGCTGCGTAGGTTAAGTTGGGGCGATTAAGGACTATGTAGAGATGACGCCAATCCATATTTTTTATCACCGATCCTTTACATCCGCACATCAATGCTATCACACAGTTAGCTTACAATTAAAAGCGTTAATATACTTGCTTAAAATGGAAATTAACCACTATACTTTATAAGATAGATTAAAATAGCAAAGGAAACATAACACATGATGTAAAGGAAATCATTATTAATACTAATACTGAATTGAAAATGCTCAAATGACATAACCAGTTGGTTTTTGTATTTTCTGTAACAAGGTTCTTGGTAGTTATCACGAGTCACATAAGGTTTATTGCATAAAAGATGGAATTAATTTTAATGTGGTTTCATTATTTTGGGGGCAGTTACACTCTCAAACTGAAAATGTATCGCTGTATTTAGAACCTTTCAAGTTGTCATTACAGCAGCGAGTAATACCAGCGATTAAATGTCTAACAGGTCTATTTAAGTTTTGTGCACAGACTCACATAAAGGACGTGTCTAACAATAAATTCTAGATGCAAAATAACGAATAGGTTGGAATTATTAACACTTCCAAGGGCATTTGCAAACTCCAATATATTGCACTTCTCGCATGTGAAATAAATTTGCATTATAAATAACGGTGAACTGAAACCTTTCGTTTGCAGCCATCGCTTGTTCTATAATATAAACTAGGAATGATAATGGATGCTACGCACCGCTTTTCCCAGAAAAAAAAAAAAAAAAAAAAAAAAAGCGTTTCCATGAGCTGATTGGAGAGTTCTGGTGAAACGCTGCAGCAACTGCACTAGCTTCTTTCTAGTGAACTTGTTGACCACGAATAAAGGTACCCGGCAAAAAGATATGAGTGTTACTGTCGCCGAGTAGTTTAGAAGTTACTGCTTTTCTATGTAAACCTGTGGCTTTGATTCCCATAAACATTTGTTTTTGTTTTATCACTTTAAGTTTATCTGTAGAATATTATGTTGGCCATAATATACTGCTAAGTATCGAGGTTTATGCCGTGATCTATGTGCACAGTGAAACATAATAAAAAAGCAGCGGATTCTTTAGATATAAATATTTGAACACAAGTCTTAAAGTTCTAAAGTGAAAACTTATTGAAATAAATATTAATATCAGGTGTACGGACCTTCTCAATATTTCGGCTTTGATGATGTTCGATTTTTGTAGTGGTGTGGACAATACAATTTCCCAGCCATGTTTTTTCCTTCTCGCCTGCGGTAGATTCGAGCGCAATACGCGTGCTTCATGGTCACCTCAGTCCACGCATTTTTATTAGGGTTCCAATCTGTTGAGCAGGCTAGAGGGCTCCTGTATCTTTTTAGTTCGGTGTCTTTTTTATATTCCGAACTATTTGCGCATCTTTATTGGTTCCTCAATTACAATGCTGCAATAATTTATATGACAGGAAGGAATGAGTATACTAATACATACATAATGTCTACACATAACCTAATTAAATGTTATCCCCCCCCCCAGTTATTTTCGTATTTATTCCACGATTTCAGTGCTACATACAGTTTTAAATATGCAATATAATTACATTAGCAATTCATATATTAAGAATATATAACCTAATTACATTTTACATAACTTATTATATGTTATCCTATTTATATAGCTACATGTTATGCCCCAGTTGATTTATCTTTATTGAACAATACCACAATTTATACAATTGAAAACAGAATAAACATTATATTAATCTAAACTAATGTTTAACCTACGTCCTAACTAAGCTTATAACTACGAATGTCATGTCCAGTAGATCTATTCAGGTAAATGTCATATCCAGTGTTGTCTTCTCTGTGGTCATGGATTTCTTCTAAATTTGGCTGCCTCTCTTGAGGAAACGGAGTTCGCTAGTTTATCCAGCCACGTCCACAGTCTTCGCCGATGTACCACCGAGTAGATAGTTCTGTCCTGTAGGTATGAGAGGGCCGTAGCCCTCCCACTCGTCCGCAGCGGATATTCCCATAGCGCATGTTCGGGCGTGTCTACGGCATCACAGCAACAATTGCCGCTCTCCCTCAGACATGGCCTCATATTGTGCATTGTTTACTTTATTGTCCAGTTTCCCAGTGCACCAAAGCCACCTATGGACGGTAAACACACGTCCCCATTACGTGTAGAAGAAAATGTCATGCTACCTTAGTCACAGCTGGTGTTATCCCGTTTAAGAGTTAGGCTAAACAGTCTGTGATGTCTGTCAGGTGTTGCTTCATAGCTCAGTTCCTGCTAGGAGACCGCTATGTTACACCGTAGAGCCTTTCAAATAAATCTAGGAAATTTTGAGTTTTCTGCCGTGTCAGAAGCAGAAAACAAAGAACTCCTTTCTACTTCTGCAACTAAGGCTGCATTATACTATAGAGTGGACATACGTCTTGTTCCTAAACTGACGATGACGTTGAATTCCTTCTCTGGATTATCTCACCCGCCTCCAAGCTGTAGATCAGACATGGGGAGTTGGTACTCTTGAGCCCAGCCCGCTGGCGGCTTTGTACAATAACACTGTTGAGCAATGAGCTGTTTCGCTAGTTCCCTGTACATCCAACTGTTCCCTGTAATCCAACAGGATTACAGCTTGTAACTAATATATGGAAAGACGTCTTGTGTCTATGTCTTTCTCTGTGTGCGGTGCCATGATCAAAGCTAACCCAAACCTGTTTTAAAGTTGCGCTTGTCCAGACTTCTGTGTATCACTTGCAATGCACTGCAGTGAATAAAGAAAAGAAACAAACAAAAATAAAAAGGGTTTTCATGTCGGAACGCAACTCTGAGCTTAACTACGACACCACTTGCCCACTCTGTCCTATAGCTAACAGAATAGGTGCTTTAAAAGTGCCTTAATGCGTGTCATAAAATACAGCTGTGGAACTTTGCTGGATACACACTCACATTTATTTCACTGTGTGACTATGATTAGTCTTCCTTTAAGAATGGTGCAAATGTGCAGGGATGTTTTATATTGTAGAACATTTTAATAAACTGTATCGCCATCATTTTTCTATAAAAGTTAGGTAACTCACATATTCTCAGATTTATTTCACAAATTACACTAGTACTAAATTTCACTGTCCATAAGCACTCCTTCATATGCTTCATATGCTGTTTTTCCTACATGAAGGACAACAGGCATTTGGAATTCTAACTTGGTACTTATTTTGCAAAATTTCACTTCTAGAAAAAATTTAGCAGGTTATCAACAGGGACACGTTTAATTAGACAAATAGTTAATTATAAATAATTAAGAAAATAAATAAAAGTCATACGAGGAGAAGGGAAGCGTCCATCCAGCATTCGTGGTTATCAGTCTAGAGTGCTTCTGGTGTTTAGCTGGGCGAGATATGTGCTACATGATGAATGCCACTGACGAGAAACGTGAGCAGTGTGTTCTCTCTGGAGGGACAAGGGGACAATATGCCTCATGGCAGCTCACGGTGATGCCATAAGTAGATGTACATACTATCATCAAATATATTGCGTAAGTCTGTATTCTAGCGTTAGAAGCAAAAGACCGCAGATTTTCTAAGAGGAATAAGCCCTATTGATACGTTGTAGGTCTAGCCATTATCTTTCACAGATAATACTAGAGTTAAATTCTCTCAAGTTTCCATGGCCAGTATTAAAAATATCTTGGCTATCCGGTTTTTGCCGCGTAAAGTTGGTTTTATCCAACTTGACGCGGCAAAAACTGGATAGCCAAGATATTTTTTAACAATAGACTTGTTGATCTCAACACATTCTAGTGAGAGGAACACAGTATCTCTTCTCGGCCAATTGGTCGGTTGTTAGTTAGTGGCTTCCCAATAATTTCATGTCATAGCTGCTTCGCCACGATATGGAGGACTTAGACGTGATTCGAATCCGTAGTTACCCATGCGAAGTTACACCAAAGCGCGGTGGTCGTGAAAACATTCTAAATACAGTCTGATTGTAAAAGAAGGTGCTTGACACAAATCAAGCAAGGGCTGTTGAAGGGGAAGAGGGGAAGACTGTTGCTACGGAAATATAAACAAAGATTGCCACATGGGTTACACTGGTGAATCATACTGGGTGGAAGGGAAGTCATTACATTAATTTAAACCAATGACAGATCTCGAAATTTGGAACACATTTTGTAGCTTATGTTTTTGTCTCTGACCATTTCCTACTGAGATATTTTAGTTTTCTCGAAAACAAGCTGGCAATACACCGCTACCACCTAGACGGTCCCGCATGTGGTATTCGTGGTGAACGAAGCGGCGTCTGGGTGGGTTTTCTCCGGTATTTTCTGTTTCCCCCGCCATTCATTCCACCAATTGCTCCATTATAACCCTTCGAATCATCCGTTTCGCCTACATTTCATATCATCCTTTTCCTCACTCTCAGAGCTGCTTCCAGGTCTTCACTCTGTCTGATCCAGAGGTACCTCTGCCCCCTGACAGGCGCCTGACTGTAGGCACTGGCTTGTAAGTCCTGCATAAGGGGAGAGTAATCAGGGAAAGAAAGAAAACGAGCTGGCAATACTGCAGTTTGCGTGGATGTCACTTTCTTTTGTTCAGTACATAAACAAACACAGTAAAGGTGCTTCTTGAGAACACAAACAAGTGTTTTGCCTTGTCCTATGTTTACTGCGCAAGAGTAGGTCAATCACAAGCGATAGCTTCCAAAACATTAAAGCGAAAGCGAAAGTGCTGTTTACATCCACAAGCTAGGTCGATTCCCTGACCAACTTCAACACAACCTTGCCGACTTACTGCAAATGAGTCATTCCACGTCAAATCGCATAAAATATGGCAAAAAATGACCTTGATCTCTCAGATTTTCTTGATTTTTTTTCTTCTTTTCTTTTGTGTGTGTGTGTTTTGGAACAAAATATATTTGACACGTGTTTCTTCGTTTTATAAAAACAAATTACTTTGGTAGATCTTAATTTTTGAAATGTCATAAAAATCGCGCGCTCTTCACTCTTCGATCAAGCATACCTCCGTTTGTAATGTAATGTAAACCCCGCGCGACAGCCCACGAAGGGCCAAGCCCTACCGCCCAGCCGCTGCGTCCCCCACCTCTGCCCACTACAGGCGTCATTGGTGAGGTGCAGTACTGGAGGGTGGGACGTGGTCAGCGCCCCGAGCCCTCCCGGCCAGTTATGCGGTCTTCTCGACCTGGGGCCGCTACTTCTCCATCAAGTAGCTCCTCAATTGGTCCCCCCGGGACCTAACGAGGCTGAGTGCACCCCGTGCCAGACCTCCCAGAGGGGATAACCTCCGTTTGTAATGAAGCAAATTACTTGATCTTTGGCTCAAATTAAGAAAAATTGCAGTATTTCGTGAGATATTTATTATAAAATTTTATTAATTATTATTAATATTATATTTTATACGATTAAAGTTTTAAACTTAGATAATAACACAAACTCGACCATTTAAAAATCTGAAAAAAAAAAAAAAAAAAAAACTAAAATACAATGAAGTTTATTCAATATTCTCAGCAAAAATCAGAATGGAGTCTCTAATATTCCAGTTGTAATTAACTTACTTGCAAATCAGTGCAGCGAATTCGCGTGGCAGCGGTGGCGGCCACAGTAACCTCACACATTTGCTACCTTCCATTACGGCAACTGTCCACTGCTTGAGGTTCCATGAATGTTACAACAGTACAGTAAGGAGAACACTGCTATGATATATGTACACTATTAGCACCTTCAAAATGTTTTTTAAAATATGCATTTTAAACTAATGTTTCTATACAAAACACAACTTTACCTCTTTCTTCGATAGAAAATTGTTTCACTAAAGCTTCAGTTTTTGACAAAGGAATGAAGAAGTGTAATTTTAAAGCACAGCTGGACCCATCGTTCTTGGCCCCTGACCTTGACTGGAAGTCCTGTTGGCGAATCCATAGCTTTTGCCTCTTTCATCAGCTCATATTGTATAATTCTGCGAATGAAACCATGCACATGGGGAGGGAGGGGGAAGGTAGGATGTCTGCATGATCTGAGACAGTCCTTGCTAATTGACAACCTTATGTCAGTCCGTGCCGTGCCTCTAGAGTGCATTTCCCTAGTGTAACTTCGAGAACCTCTGCCAGTGCCTGCCAGTCTTACAGAGGTCTTGGCGGACGACAAGCAACTGGTTCAAAAGTTTATAGAGGAGCTTAACACGAGCTTGAGATCTTGAAACCTTAGATGTATAATTTTATACTGTTTTTACATATTTGTCACTTTTTTAGCTCTGGTTCTTGCCTGTCTGTTTTGTATGTTTATGTATATTTATTTTCCTTTTTACTAATACTTTTATTTTATAATAAAGTTTATATCTGGTTTTGCCATGAATTGTTCTTTTAAGGGCGCTGGTGACCATGTAGTTGAGCGCCCTTGTACTCTTCTCCTCCTTAGCAAGGTGAAGACGATTTCCGTCCTTTTGAAGGTCAAGACTGTGCTAGTCAGAATGGCGACCTCCTAATGCTACTTAATACTTTATCGGAGACTGAGCATGTTAGAACTACGGTTCACTTAGTGGTCAAGCTCAATCTGTTCGCATGAAAGATTGACCTTATATGGCGGAAGACCTGGGAATCAAGGTCTGGTGAACTGGCTGGCTTTCATCTTGACCTCCATGATTTATACAGTACTGGGATAAGTAGCTCTGAGACTCTCTCACTTAGTACTAGAATATGCACGACCACCATTACACATGAAGCTGAAGTAGCTTCTTGCAACGGCAAGATTATACAGGTGCAATCGAACCACATATACTTGAAGTTGACAAAGATAAATGCTAATTATCTTATCTTAAAATATACCATCCAAAATCAACAAATTACGACCATGTTAACCACTATCCATTATCCATAGTTCAGGAATAAGAATAAATCGGAATAAAGTGTTAAATGCTGTGCTATGTGCGGATGGCGTGGTTTTAATACAGCAAACGGAGAATAAACAGCAATATGCATCACACCACTTGAACCAGATGTGCTAACAGTATGATTTTACAGTGTCAACCTACAAATGTAGGACAAATGCCTTTTGTAAAAAACAATATATAAGGTTAAAAAAATTCAGAAAATAAACCATTAGAACAAGTAAGAGATAAACTATTTAGGATGTAATCTAAATTGTATGATGAAGACAGAAAGAGATACAATGGCGGTCTTTGCACTACTCTGTGGAAGTGAGACTTGGGTTCTCACGAAGAAAATGAAAAGCCATATACAAAGTGCAGAGATGAACCTTTTAAGGAAATCAAAGGGATACAATAGGTTAGATAAATTAAAAAGATGAAGACGTAAGAAAAGAACTCAATATACACTCAATAAATAGTACGATTGAAACATATCCAAAGGAATGGATGCAACATATACAAAGAATGTCCGAAACAAGACTGCCAATTTGAACCTAAAGGAAAGAGAGATGTTGCTAGACCTCAAAAGAAGTGGAAACAACAATTATTGTGAGACGGCACGCCGTGAAAAGAAGAAGAAGAAGAAGAAGAAGAAGAAGTAGTAGTAGTAGTGGTAGTAGTAGTGGTAGTGGTAGTGGTAGTGGTAGTGGTAGTGGTAGTGGTAGTGGTAGTGGTAGTGGTAGTAGTTTTTTTTTGTTTTTTTTTTTTTTTTTTTTTTGTAGGCAGGGGAAAAATCTTCAAAAGACACCGCTGATCCGGCGAGTTGGGTTCCTACCAACTAAAAAACCCCTCCAGAATCGCTAGAGTAACTTCTTGGAACTACCTGACGGCATTACTTCAAGAAGACGATTCAAGATGTTAATTGTCTATATAGGTCGGTAATTGTCTTGCGCATCGTCCATCTCTCCTCTTTTGCGAGACAATATGTCATGTACGAACTTACTGATTGTTTGCCAATTGATGTTAGACTTGAGCATAAAGGGGACGACATGTTGAGGCGTGAAAGATATCATTTTGAATTCAACTTGTTGTCTGAGGTTGCGCCATCTAATGCATTCAAAAAACGTGTGTTCCACTGTGTCCACCTTCCCACAGTAGATGCACTCGTCTGAAGCACTAAGGCCGAATCGGTGTAGGTAATGCCTAAAGCAACCATGTCCAGTGAGAAGCTGTGTTAAATAGAAGTTTACTTCTCCACTCCGGCGACTAATCCAAGTTATCACGTCCGGAATTAAACTCTTGGTCCAATGTGCAGTTCCATCATCGGAGTCCCAAAGCACTTGCCATTGTTCCAACAGTTGTTGACGAGCCTCGTTCTTGCTTATGTCAGTCTGCTCTCTTAGAAGGCGTTCAGTGACCAAGAGAGAAATAGGAGGCGTCCTTGCCAGAACCAATAAAGCCTTTGTAGGTGTGGTGCGATAGGCGCTTGTGATACGAATTGCAACCTTCCGTTGCAAACTCAGGAGCCTGGTGGTGTAGATCTTCCGGTCTAGTGCTTTTCGCCATATATAGTAGTATATATGTAGTAGTAGTAGTCGTAGTAGTAGTAGTAGTTAGTCAAATCTTTGTTTTATTTCTAAACCAATATTAACAATATGCATGCATCTTTAAGATAAACTATAAAACTCACGGCTTTTACCTTAACTTATCTACTGATACTGATTCTCTTCTATCCACTATGCTGATGTTCAAATACAGAATTGTGGCTTATTTATCTGCTTCTCTGCTTTAATCACTTGTTCCTGAAATATATAAATTTCCAAGCTAAGGGGCCGTTTAACTCTCATGTTTAACTCTCTTCGTATGAGAATTACGGTAACTTAACTAATTCAGAAGTACTAAACGACATATTAAAAGTTAAGCAACACTAATTAAAAGAAGGAAACAAATAATTATTTCACTAGGCGTTAACATTGTGATTCTGTGTAGTTTTTAAACTGTGCGACTTTGCTTAGCACTACTGTTACTTCACTAATGTAAAGTATCCACTGTTCAGTATCGCTTCACCTTCCTTGCGAGTATTGAAGTACAGAAGTATTTATAGACGTGGTGAATGGCTGGCAGCGGAGCAGGTAGGACCTACCTGAGAGCTCGTCAGAACCGGTTCTTCGCCATGCCCAAGAAGAAACCTCGCAGCACAGCACCGGTTCCTGCCGGCAAAGTTCCAGCAACTACAGCCGATACCAGCGCCTCAAGCACACAGACCAGTCAATCAACAGAGATCTCAACAGCAACTCCTGATGCATCTAGCAGCAGTACTGTGGAAACGGTGGTGGCAGCGCCGCTCCCGGTCAGTAGCAATGCTTCGACTACCTCACCGCCGCAGCCAGCGCCCCCTGTGGCCCAATCGGACCTCAGTGTGGTTATCTACGGAGTTCCCAGAGACCTGCCAACGCGTTACATTCTCGTCGCCGCACAGCACGAGTGGACCTCAACAATGAAGGCCACGCGTATCATCACTCGCAGAGGGCCATCCAGCCTCATGCGATTAGTCTTCGCCGATTCACGCGACAGGGAAGCTGCCTTACGCACGGGCCTGCCCCTGTTAGGGCGGTGCTTGCGCGCTGAGGCGAGCCGAGCGGAACGCCAAGTACCCTGCCGCTGCTGCTGTACCTCTGGACATGAAGACACCCACTGCACCGCCGCTCCTCGGTGCCACTACTGTGGTGCCCAGAACCTCACCTGCGACTGCACATCACATGATTTTCGCAGACGACGCCGGTACTGTGCCTCCTGCAGTGGCTTTGGTCACTTCACGGGACAAGCACAGTGCCCACTGTATCCCCGGCACGGACACACATACACACCAGCACATCCCAACGCAGCTTCACGGCCTGCACATACGCCAGCACCTTTCACCGCAGCTCCACGGCCGTACACACGAGCGGCCCCAACCACTACAGGAACACCACCAGTCACCGCAGCCACAGTCACATCGCCACAGACCGTAGCAGTCCCAGCACCCGTCGTCGCCGATAGCATCCTTCGAGACGCGGTTCAAGGCCTCCACTCAGAGGTTCTGAACATTGGCTCTCGGCTGGAGGCTATCACAGAAAACAACACGCCGGCAAACAAGACCAACGTCACTGAGCTCCTACAGCGCCATGACCACGCCACAACCAACGCCCTAGCAGCAATCCAGACACACCTCACGGAGCTCATACAGATTCTCACCAAAACCAGCGAAGAACTCGCCCGACTACACCAACACACTGAGACCATCTACCGCAACACACAGAAAATCCAAGACACCACAGCACTAGAGACTAGAGTCAACCAGATATACGACTTCATCACACTCCCCAGATTTCCCATTGGTCCCCCAATGCCACACATAAATGCTCCAAGTCGTAGGTCAATGTCAGGGCATCCGCCATGATATTAGACCTGCCTCCATGCACCGCCCATCATAATATGCACCCACAACTTTCCGGTTTGCTTCGGCGGTACCGGACCTCATGTCACCCCTGGTTAACAAATAAATTGTATCACCACAAAATAACTTTAGTTTAGGAAAAAAAAAAACAAACAAACAAACAAACAAACTGACAGTTGTGCAGTGGTTTAGTCGAGTTCACTTCTGCACTTATAAGACCAAGTTAGTATCTCTCTGACTTCCATAAAGTAAACATCGGGAATAGTAGGCAACTAAGAAGAAAGACACTATTACAAATGATTATGTTTCAATTGGTCACTTTTTATTATCAACATAATATAAACAAAAGACCGCCCCCTAGCGTAGTTGGTAAGGCGCTTGCCTCTGGCGCGGAGGACCCGGGTTTGATCCCGGTACCAACATGGGGATTTTATCCCCTCTGGTAGGTCTGGCACGGGGTGCACTCAGCCTCGTTAGGTCCTGGGGGACCAATTGAGGAGCTACTTGATGGAGAAGTAGCGACCCCAGGTCGAGAAGATCGCATAACTGGCCGGGAGGGTTCGGGGCGCTGACCACGTCCCACTCTCCAGCACTGCACCCCACCAATGACGCCTGTAGTGGGCAGAAGGGCACAGGCCTACCACGCAGCCGCTGCGTCCCCCACCTCTGCCCACTACAGGAGTCATTGGTGGGGGACGCAGCGGCTGCGTAGTAGGCCTGGGCCCTTCATGGGCTGTCGCGCCGGGGTTTAACTTTAAAAAATATAAACAAAAATAACAAAAGATATACAACTCTCTATACATACTACCCAACAAAAGACAAATGGTCTTTTCAATTAACAGTGAAATGTATAAGTACCTTTCTGTTTCCTTTGAAATAATTTTTAATTAACAGTGAAGTGTATAAGTACCTTTCTGTTTCCTTTTAAATAACAATGATCATTAATTCTTTCTAAGCTCTTGAATAATGATCTAGGTTTTGAAGTGCATAATTCTTGTAACAACAAGCATGAAAATTGCAATTGCCTCTGTAATAAATTCTTGTCTTAAAATCACTGGTTCACTAATAGTTCATTTGGAAGCAAACGCAATTTGTGGGTAGGTCTCATCATTTGTCCAGAGTTAGTATGTACAGTTGCCACACGAACTAAATTATCAGCTCAGGGATGAACTGCTTCAACTACTCCACAGTTCCATCTAAGTGGTGGTAGAGAACATCTCCGGGGCACAAATGTGAATGCTCTTTGTTCGATTTCTGACATTTGAAGCGTATTCAGATATTCTTTAGACCATATCTTCCGAAAATGTTGAGTTATTTTTGCACATGTTGCCATCTGGAAAGTGCAACAATTGAATTCAACGTATAATCAAATTCTGGTAAGGCTGTCTATTAAAAAATTAGCGGGTGTAAGGTAAGTTGGATCTGAGGAGTTATTATTCATTCTGATCAACTTACGAAAATTCAAACAAAGTTCGATTTGTGTCGTCAAAGTTGTTAATTCCTCAAATGTAAGTGAAGTGGTGCCCACTAATCTCCTCAAATGGTACTTCAGAGCCTTTATGGCAGTTTCCCATATGCTCCGAAGTGAGGTGAAGAAGGTGGGATAAAATGTCATTTTAGTCCCAGTGGTGCTGTAGCGTTAATTAATTCTTCCCTTTGTAGTTTAATAAAATAGAGCCTTGTAGTTTTTTGTTGGCTCCAGTAAAGTTAGTTCCATTGTCTCAGAAAATGTTCGATGGATATACTATACGGGATACAAAACGATGAAGAGCTGCTAAGAATGCTCTAGGGGTAAGATCTGACACTACTTTGTTGCCAAGCAGATAAATGGTGCTATGTTAACACTTAAGGATTTTACTGCGTTTCTTGCCAACTTTTATAAGAAAGTGACCTGCGAAGTTCAATCCCACATTAGTAAAAGCAGGCCGAAGAGTGACTCGTTCTTTGGGTAAATTACCCATTAACTGTTTTGCAGTCGTATGACTTAATTTTCTACAAATTAGGCGTGAGTAGAGACATTTCCTTATTACTGGCGTATCGAAGAAATCCAGTATTTCTGTCGTAGCATATCAGCAAATGCGAATCAGAATGCAAGGGGCGTTTATGTTCTGCCATTATAATCAATCTTGTCAGATGGTGATGAGGAGGCGATATAATTTGATGCCTTGCTTCGTATGGTAGCGGAGCATTAAGAAGTCTTCCATCAACACGAAGATAGTTGCTTTTGTCAAGAAAACTGAATGTTGCTGGGTGCATTTATTTGATTACCTTTGTTGAGTTGTGACATTTCTTCAGTACACGTGAGGTCTTGAGCGATGTTGATGCATATTTTTAATGCCACATCTAGCTCTGCAGAAGATAATGGATCAGCATTTCGTTTACAGCAGTCTAATATAAATCGAAGACAATATGCAGTGAGACGTTGCAGTTTGAGTCTTGATGAATTGATGGTAACTGTGAGAACTGTGCTCATTCAGAAACAGAGGCGTTACCCCCATCATCAACTTGCATTATGTCACTCGCGCAGATCCTAGCAAAGTCATCCGCCACGTCTAAAATGCCTTTGTTTGATCGACTCAGATTCTCCTTTAGACGGTTCACTCTCTGGGGAGTGGAACACATAACTTATCGAATCCTTTGCTATAACAACACTCACTGCAAGTTGCCATAGTCGCCACAGCTCGCTCGGACAGGGCGCTTTTTGTCGCAAGAGAAATGCACAACGTAACTCGTTCACTCTCTTGCTCCCTCACAAACTATTGGCGCACTCACTTCGCGAGTCTCACTGGCTTCAACTGCGAGAGCGCTCGTCTATATAGTCGTTGAAAATGTCCACACGTTTGCAGAACGTTTGAGATGGTGAAACTTCTGCAAGATTTTAGTTTCTGGCAATAACACTTTCAGTGTTTACTCTGGGCGAGTGCGCCCTTATCTGCTTGCAAGTCTGTCTGCTCCCGATAAGATTGAGCCATAACCACTGTCGGTATATTACTGTTGCCCATTTTGGTTGCCCTGGCAGAAAGATGAGAAGGTGTGTTAAATGTATGTAATACTGAATGATTAAATTATTACAGCAATGCTGCACCGTAATATTGCTTATTATTTAAATAGCTCTTCTAGCATACACCAATAAAATTAATATTGGCATTAAACGGCAGTTTATTAGAAAAGTAAATATATATCACCATGCCTAAAAACTGTGTGTTAACATTTATTATTTAAAGTAAACAGTCTCGTTCAATGGGTATGCCTAGCTTGTTCTCATCGCCTATGGGATGTGAGTAATATGAATTGCAATGCTTATTCACACTTGTAGTGTCAATTGACACTTCATTAAAACTTAAAGTGGTATTATCATACCACAGACGAATTCATTACCGCCCAGAACATCGCATTTCTCATACATTTATACTTACAGAGCAAGGTGGTACCAGGGCAGCGTGTGCGACTTGCATTCGGTAGTTCCCAGGTTCGATCCCCGATGACCGCGCACTGTGATTTGTGTTTTTGTGCTTTCCCCTTGTCACTTATACGGATATTGGCGTCCTTAATTTCATACTTCAGTTTCCTTTCCGTTGTTTTCATCCATTACATTTTCTTATCAGCTTGCGTTTCAGGCGCATATGGTGCGGATGTTTGCGCGCGTAATTGCTGTTCTCGGCCATAGGTGGCCTTGGGGGTCAAGTCCTCTCATGGGAGGGGACGCTTATACGACACCGGACCTGCAGGATGGTGGCTGCTCGAGGGGTTCTGGCGCCGGAATGCAGAATGACAGAACTTCCGCACGTCTCTGTGGCCCATTTACCTGCGACCCTGTGGCGTCCAGCGCAGCGGTATAATCGGAATACTATTAATGCAATAATTGTAGGTCAGAATATACATTTTATTTTTCACAGAGAAGCCATTTTCTACTATAAATATCACTCATTATGAAAATAACTTTAAAAGATAAGTTACCTTGCCATTGAAATATGCGATCAGTACGATATTTATTGTATGGCTCTCAAAGGCTGGGCATTGAATAAATACTCAGCAAAGCCCGGGGTGGTAAAACAAATTAATTTTCTGCAATCTTTGTCTAGTTACATTTAATGGTATGGAAAGAAAATAAATTATGCTGACAGAGTAACAAATTAAAATTTACATACAATGTCGTAGCATATAATATCTTCATTGCTATCCAAGAACGAAATGACCAGTACAACTATCAACACGGATGGTGGTTTCAACAGCTGAACTAGAAACAGATGAACTGCAAGTTCTAGATATAATCATAATGATGATGATTATGGCAATAATATATACTAGCCTGCAAACGATATAGTAGCAAGTATAGGAGAGATACGGAGGAGATTCGGCACTGAAACTGTACGTATTGCAGCTATGTCCCCAAGGGGGCACCCCGGGGGGAAAGTTCAGATGAAAGGAGATACCGGACTGTCAGATTAGACTAGTGGCACAGACATTGGTAGAGGTCCCTACGGTTTACCAAGTTTGTTGACCGACCCCCCATGGTCTTCTATGTCCTCGGCGGGGTTCAAGGCCCAAGTGTCATCCCTTCAAGAACCATTGCGAAGGACGAATGAAATAATTAATGAAGTGAAATGGAAGGACAGCAAATTTGGGGATGTAGGTATTCTTCCCAGCACTCACGTAGCGACCAGGGAAACCATCGAAGAAAACGACGGGATCAGGAAGTTCGGCCAAGGAAATCGAACCCACGACTTGCCGAACGCGTGCATCACACCCACCGCGGCGCCATCTCGCTTGAAGTTCTTAACTATCACTGTAGAATATATATCCAATCCATTTGGTAATGTTTTTTCTGACACAAAATTTCTTGTTTTCTGGAAATACTCTTCTGATGCTTTATGCAACAAACATAGACCTACAGGAGGCCTTTATGGAATGTCTTACACCATTTCAAAATCTTAGGGTTTCATAGCATCCAAAGTATTGTTACACATGGGCAATAAAAGCGTCTTTTTTACCGCAGCCTGGTACACATAACGGAATATCCCAGTATCATTTATTAAACGAAAACAGAAAGAAAGGAGTGAAATTATAATGCGAATAACAACGGAAGGTAGGGAAATGTGGCAACATAGCATTGCCATCAACAAGATGGTGTTAGCTCGCCGTGTGGATAAAGTGACAGTTTCCTGGGATTGCCATGGTGTTATATTCAGGCGGGCACCAGATGGTAGTATAACGCATTTTACGGCACGAGGGATGCTACCAGGGGGTAGGGGGAGGGAGGGAGATTCTAAAGCAGGAGGAAGGGAACAAGGAAGGAAAGAGAATGGAGGAGGACAAAAGACACAGATGAAGAATCTTACACCGAGCAACAATGAGAAGTAAGTTTGTGTGTTGCACGTACCTTACTGAAGCTTGCTTGTTACTAGGAATGACGTCAGAGGGAGCTAATGGCATGTTGATGACGACTTATTGTGATGTGCAGGCTTCTCATCATTTTGTTAAAGAGATCCCATGAGGAAAAAAAGTATGTAATTCTCACAAAGAAAGGGCATTATCTTCCCAGAAAATAACAACCTGGAGTTCTGTTTTGATAAAGCGAAATGATAATGAATTAGGGCACTCGTTCTTTGACGCGAAATGAAAGTGTAAGAGAAAAATGGAAAAAAATGGTAATGAGCTGAGCTGGAGTTAAGATTTAGGAGCCTTGATTGTCCGCTTTATCTTTTAGCTGTGGCCTCTAGTGTACCACTGAGCACATAACCTCACTGCATCACCTTCAGTGCCTAAAGAGTGAGGTAATGAAGGGAAGATTTTAAAACCTTAATCATGATTGCACTAATTATTCTGAAATAAACGTTTTACTCCAAATTCAAACATACTGTTCCTGATTAAAATCCGTTTCTCGAACACAAGCACATATTTGTTTCTTGCACATATTCTTCAACTTTGAAGCTGCATGTTTCCCATTACATGACATAGTATGTCCCCAGAGAAGTTATAGCAACTTCTTAATAAATTGTTTCTTTCGGGTTTTCGAGGTTTCCTGGAGGCGAACTACACTTTGTTTCAAAAGGAAAGGGGCAAGGAAAAGAAAAATATGTCTGTTGATGCAAAGAACTACACTATTTTATGTTTTAGATTATTTACATCAACGGAAAATATATACGCTGTTTGTGGACTCGGGTTGTTGCAAGTGCATTTATTTGTTATCTTTTACTTTTCTGGTTTATCGCTTTCACTCTGATTTGTTCTCTTATATTTTCTTTTACCACACGTAATGAGCGTTTTACGACTGTTTCCCACGCCAGCCATGTGTTTATATATGAGATAAAACACCTTCAGCTAAGTTTTATATGTCTTTGTCAGGTAATGAATTTTACAGTCAACTCGAGTTCGGCTGTAGGTGCCAGATTTGGTTTAAGACGATCAATCCAACTGTCTGCCGAAGAAACATAGTTTATAAAGGTCTGTCGCATTCCTTTTCACAAAAAATGTTATTTTTCTTTGTTTACCAGGCGTTTAGGTTTCTGTTTGGTCGACAAGAAATTTCCTGCTTAGTCCACTGTATTTCGCTATTTTTTCTCCTTGTCACCTCTTCACTCAACCTTCGATTACTTATTAATTATATTTGATCATAAGACGTCTGATCTAACCGACAAATTCTCGAGCTCGCTGACGCTCTAAGCTAGCAGCAAGTCACAGCAAGCTCGATCGGGCAAACCCTTCTGGTGCCTGGTCTTAGCGGATGTAGAGGCTTAAAAAATTCGCTATAAAGTTGATATTTGCAGAAGCAAATTAATGTTTTGAATCACAGTTGCATAGTATTTCTTGTAAAACTTGTCTCCTACACATAATGTTGTCGTGTCACTAGATACAAAATGAATTCTGCCTGTTTTAGCTGCCATATTTAACTGTGTGGCACAGAAACTGTACTTCTATAATGCGTGTGGCTCATTTCTTGGTTTCAAATTTATTTGTGTAATATTAACACAAGAGGTTTCCCAACGACATATATGTAGCTGAATATCCTGAAATATACCATACTAGATTTCTGATTTCTGCGGCTACCGACGTAAGTAATGTGACGGAAGACAAGACGTATGAAACAAAGGAAGACGGAATGGGAAACAATGCAAAGAAGAGTGATGGAGCATTTCTGGAAAATCGTAAATTTAACACACCTGGAAAGGGGAAGTCTCGTAAAACAGACGGCAACGGTGTCCTCTATACATTCTGATTTGAATATTTAAACTGCACCGCAGTGCAACGCGCCAGAATTAACATCATGCGCACGTTCCACCTACAGTCATTGGGAGTGCACGAGAGAACAATATTCTCATAGGAAATTTTCTATCGTACAATATCATATTATCTGATTTTAATTTAAGTAACGAATGATCAAAGGCAAGTGCTGAAAAATAAAGTCTAAGATAATGATTATATATTCAGATTTTACTGAAATATACCATTATGAAGCTATCGATGTGATAGTCCGGCAGCAACCCTGGCTTACAGAAACTCCATTTCAAAAAATTATTAAATAAAGATAACGTGAAGGTAAGTCTTAACCATTAAACTAGTGAAACTGTTTCCATTCCATTTTTGTTTCAACATTCGAATGTAAGATAACGGTTATTTATTTGAAACTGTTGAACATTACCTACCGTTATGTACCATTTGTCTTAAGCACTGAGCTAAAATAAAAACAGAACTAAAAATATAAGGGAAAAAGCAGTTTAAGTGTTATCAAGAATACTTGTAACACTATGCCGTTATATTTGAAAATTCATCAGCCTTGGGTAATAGGTAACAAGTTTGTATCCACTGAGGTTAGCATTGCAATTACTTCCTCTTTAAGCTGTTCGTTCATGCCGGAAGTACATTAAAGCACAACATTGTGACGCTAAGTTCTCAATCCACGCCATTCTTCTTCTTCTTCTTCTTCTTCTTCTTCTTCTTCTTCTTCTTATTATTATTATTATTATTATTATTATTATTATTATTATTATTATTATTATTATTATTATTATTATTATTACTGTTGTTAATTGGTACATATATTTGCTTCCAACACAAGATTTAGTGATAAATGTACGTTTCTCTTTAAGTCAAAGTCCTACATCAGAAGATTCCAACATTCCTGTGTTCAGGAAGCTAATCCAAAGGACATAACGTCCTGAGTTTCCAGCCAGTTCAATCTATTCGTTTCACACCAATAACGTCAGCAATATTAAGCAGAATCAGTGTAAAAATCTTGAAGTTGCCTTAACACTGTGCTTCTGACTGGGTGGCGGGCTTATATCTCTGCAGCTCATGCTTAGATTGTGATATTGATTTCGATATTGCAGTCTCACAATTTGATTTATTATATACTGATTTGAGAGCAAAACCTATGCTCTTAGTTGGTGATATAAATGCAAAACACAATGCTTGGCATGATGGACAATGATGAACGAGGATTATAGTTTTATGGTATCTGCTGCTCCCATAACCTCATTATTCCTAATAACATTTGTTCCTGCCTACATCAGAAATAAATGAAGTAACCATCTTTATATTAGCGATTGTAATGCTTCATCTCACCCTCACATTGCTGAGTGGTTCTTCAGACACTCCTAATCTTTCAGACCATAAACTTTTTACAATCAAGCTAATCTCTGACACACGATAACCCCATTGCTCACCAAATTTATCTTACACGCGGAAACAAATCAAATATGTTTAACCAGTTTAAAAGAGCTGCTTTGTGGAGACTTGTTCACCTTCTTAATCTTATAGCATATACACATATATGTCAAACTTAAGGAGACAATACCAGTTATTTGCGATTGGTATTTACCTAAATTACCCGAAAGAAGTTAAGAATTACTGGTGATCCACTGAATTAAACACATCCTACCCGTCAGAGAAGCTTTTAAAGTACTAAAGTACTGATCTTAGTAACACTTATCAGATACTAGAAACTACAAAGCAAGGAATTTGTATAAAAAACAAATTTATGAACTAAGAAAAGTATCTGGAGATAATTCTCATCCACTCAAAGGAATCGTAATGCTTGGAATGTTGCACATAATTTTTTTCGTAAACCGGAAGATTGTAATAAATTAGAAGAATAGAAACTGAACTAATTTTACTCAAATAGCTTTAGTAACACCACAAGTTTTCATCTCAGTTTCTTTCCCGGCTGATATAGAAGACAATGTAAAAGAGCAAGATATCAGAAACAGTGTTCTTACTCTGCCTGATTCTGACCACAAATTTTAATTCCCCGAGAAAAAATGAACGACAAATTTTAAGGCAAGTATATAAAAAGTATTAGGCGTCATCTCTATCAGTATAGTATAGTTCATACCCAAACCGAATTCTTTTAGTTGCACTTTTAATAGGAATTTACTCTGACTTTTGGAAAATATCTGCGATTATAATTATACCCAGGGCATTTTTCTAAATAAGTATCGTGCAAATTGCTTTAGACCAATCACCCCAGTCCCTCTTCTTTGAAATATCCTCGAAAATCTATTTTTATAGAACTATATATCAATTTAAAATTTGCTTAGTGGTAAACAATTTGGGTTTACCGCACACAAGTCAACTGAATTTGCTGATTGTCATATGGTAACCTTGTTAAAAGAAACTTCCCAATGAAGGGTGCTAAGGTGCTTTTATTTCTCAGGATATAAGTGTAGTATTTAATCACACTTGGTAGAAAAAATTGAAAGAGATTGTATAAATGTTTATTTATATAGTAGAATACTTTTAGGGCCCCTAGCGTGTGCTGTCACATACTAGAAGACACGTGTTTACTTAGCCTGGCACCTATTTTATATGCCACACTTATTGTCATCATTTACAATGCTGGTACAATCCTGTTTGTAATACAATCTCAATATGTACAAAGAAAATAATACATAGCAATATTGAAAATTAGCATGAACATTAATTAAGTTAAAAAAAATCAATCGCTGTGCATAGTTATTTTACCAAAAAAAAAAAAAGAAGAAAAACAGTAACAATATAAGAATAACAATTAACAATAATCTGCAAAACTCCTAATAAAATAAATATGTAAATGTAAAACTTCTATATAAGAATTAACAGAGGAAGGTAATCAACAAACACAAACAGATAATAAATAAACAATAACAATACAAACATAATAAGTAAAACAACGTAACATTTTTACAGTGGGGATTTATTTCTGAATCCCCTGTGTTTTAAATTGGAAATCAAGCCTGCAAGCTTGTTCAGAATATACCCCTTTTACCTGTTTCTTATTATATCATATAGGCATCCGCTATGGATATGCCATTGGAAGTTCATGGCCAAATTATATCTAAATGGTAATTAAAATAAGACATGCTCTGGTGCTTCAACTAATCCACAACGGCATAACTTAGTATTTGATAAACCAAAACGAAAAAGGTACTCACAATATGGAACATGTACAGATAAAAAAGGAATCAGTCCTCTATTAGGTTTTAAAAATTTCCGTTTAAATCTTTCTTCAATTGAAAGAAAGAACGAAAAACTCTTCTCCCAGTATCTAAACCCTCCCATCTATCCTGTCATTCGCTATAAAGCAAATCATTTAATTGAAACTCTTCCAGAACTTACGCACCCGCAATATTTGATGCCTTAACAACGTTGTCCCTGCGTAGGCAGTATCTAGCCCCCCTTTTTCTAATTTTCAAATCTAAAGGTAATAATCCCAGTACAACTAGCAAACCATGGGTTGAAATAGTGGAGAAGGTCCCCACAAGTATTACCAAAATATTTCTTTGTACACTTCTGACCATTCTTTGGGCAGTCAATAAAAACATTCTTTTCCCCCAGACACTAGCAGCATAAGAACCAATATGTGCCAAAACAGACTTATTAAATAATTTGATAACTTCAAATGGACTATCATTGCAACCTTTAATGACAAGGAATTTTATCAAAACATTGAAGACCTTCGCCAATTCTCTTCAATATGAGCCTTAAACAATATCTAATTGTTCGCCCAAAGGTACCCCTAGATATGTAGCACTGTGCTTACAGGAAATGGTCTTATGCCATAATTTCGGTAGAGACGATCTTAGTAGTTTGCCCTTCGACAAGAAATAGCACGCTTTATTACTGAAGATATTTAAGATATTTAATTTGATTTAATTTGATTTTAATAACTATATACAAAATAGTTGCACAGTTGGTTTCTAGTTCAACTCTGGAATCCGCACGGACCAGAGTAGCAGACTACAACCTTTACATCCAAAACTGTGAAAATATTCATCCATACAATATTTATACGCCTTGATCATGTCTTACTAAAGAAGAAAATGAGGTTAAAATTGGATATCCTTCTTTTATCATGAAGACATTGAGGCTTTCATTAAATTATTAGAACTCTGCCTTACCTGTAGTGTGTTCCAAGCTAAATTATGTGCTATAAAAGAAGCCTGCGGTGTTGTATTGAACGCAAACACAGTGCACAAGTATTTAGAACTTAGAAGCTTCAATTTAATTGAGTTAAGACTGATCAGATTTTAAATAGAATGTTTATTTTGGGTACAAGGGCACCAGAGAAATGTTGGAAATGAACGTGTGGACCAGTTGGCTAAATCAGCAGCACATTATAGTTTACATGATAAACTACATATTTTATTGTTGGAATGACAAACGATGCCTTGACTAAATAACTCTTCTAACGTACGGCATTTTAGAGGCTTAAGTAAGTGTTAATCATTTCGCCCCAAAGTTCATTTTAACTCAATTTATGACAGAACATGGAAACTTTTCAAGTTATTTCATGAAATTGCCAATTAATTGAGGCATTGGTTATTACTGTAAAAGTGAAGAATTTTTATAAATTATAAAACATGTTTTATTTAATTGTCCGGTGTTTGAAAAAAAACTTAATTTTGAAAAATGTGATAATGCATCCACATGTAAAAGGACATCAACATCCACTGTCCTTACAAATACTTTATGCGATTTGTAACACAAATTCATTATCATATGTAATCTTTGAGTTTTATACATTTATTGTACTTATGTTCTGTGGGTTATGACCCTAACATGCGCTTCTGTGAAAATAAGGTATTACAATTATACAAATGTTATGATGGGAATGTTCCTTATATAAGACCATGGGAAAAGGCCATTCTATTTTATACAAAACTTCCATCGTCTTTAAGACATTCCATATGTTTTAGTATGTTTTGTTCCTTAGGCATGTAGTAAAATAATAAACGAATTTTCTCACTATTAAAAAATGCATTAGATGATATAAACAACAATTTAAAATGTAACAGTAAACGAATTATATAATTAACAAAATACCATAATATTATCCAAAAAGCAACCTACACTGAAGTCATAATTGTAACTTTCATCCTTGGCTTTTATAGCTTCTTTGTCAATTTAAATTATTTTTAAATAAATGTAAGCAATAAACTAAAACAGTAGCTTAGGATACTAGTTCAGAAATAGCATTTCCCACAAGTAATTTCTTCAACGTTGTGCAAATTCAACAGTGCAACTTGTGAATAATGTATCTTTGTTCATTAACTTTGAATTTAAGTACATTTAAGCGGCATATAATATACGGTGAAAGGACAAATGAAGCGATATTTGACTAACGCAACAGAACTTAGTAATCCTATATATATAAGAAACATTAATGAAATAACACCCTAAACGAGATTCGCTCTTGAGCCCTCCAAAATGCAACACACTCGTGCTATCTCGATACATTGTTACCCTATTGTGCATATTATACTGTAAAGACTAGAAACAACTTTAACATTTACATTGAGCAAGTTCGTTTATTCTCCACAGGTAATGGCATTGGAACCTGGATCCCTCCCAGAGTCTCTGCAGACCCTAAGTGCTTCGCTGAACTTAATTGCACGTTTTCCTGCTGAAGCTGTGGATGAACTACGTGGTTTAGCTTGGCTTTATCTTCGAGGAAACTATCTGGAAGAATTACCGGACTACACCTTCAAACATCGAAAACGCTTAGACAAATTGGATTTAGGCGAAAACTCATTGCAGGCCATCCCACACAATGTCTTCAATAATTCTCTTACTGTCAGAGACTTGAATCTAGATTTTAATTACCTTAAGACATTACCAGCTCAGGCATTCCGTGGACTTAATGCCGGCCGCATATACTTATCTATGAACCGTCTTGAGGATATGGATGACCGTGCCTTTGTTGGGCTGGGCCACACTCTGGAATTCTTGGATTTGGAACAAAATAATCTTAGAAGTATTCCACGTGCACTGAACCAGTTGAAGAGGCTCAAATATCTCTACATACCGTCCAATAAAATTACAGAGGTTCCAGAAGACGCCTTCGATAGCTTTTCGGGATCACTTCGGGCACTTTCTCTTTCCGGTAATCAATTAAACAGAATACCTAAAGAAGCTCTTAAGGAATGTAAAAAGCTGTCACATTTAAACGTGGGTTATAATCAGATATATGACGTTGAAGAAGATGACTTTGCTGGATGGGGTGGCCTTCTTGAGACGTTACTACTTCGTAACAACCGAATTGCACGTTTAGATCCACATGTATTCCGAAATACACCACGTCTTCGTGAATTAAGTCTTTCCTTCAACAAACTAAATGATGTTGATCCAGAGGCTTTCTCGGATATTGCGGGAAGCTTAGAGACTCTTGAAATTAGTTTTGGAATATATCGAGAGGACTTCCCAGAAGATTTCCTGAAACCACTAACTTCTCTGCTCTGGCTAGTTCTTGACAACAATAACTTCCGCACTATGACGTCTACAGCACTTTATACATTTGGTCAACTGCAGTATCTCAATTTGGAGGCGAATCGTCTAGAACAACTTCCATCAAATGTTTTCCATCCAAATGTACACAAGAAGCTTCACGATGTTCGTCTTTCATATAACCATCTTCAATCGATAGAACCAGAGACCTTTGCAATGCTGAGCGAGCTACGGACTATTGTTCTTACTGGAAACAAAATTCGTGTATTAAGAACTGGAGCCTTTAGGGGGCTTCCTAATTTAGTAACCTTAGTGTTGACTGATAATCGTATTAATAATCTGGAGCCTCGCTGTCTCAATGATCTGCCTAGTCTTGTGAAGCTGGACATTCAGAATAACGAATTGAAAGAAATTTCCTTATCTGCGTTTTACAACGTCACTAGCTTCTTCTTGCCTATGACCCTCAATGTATCACGCAACCAAATATCATCTCTCTATCCCAGTGATACAGGAACACCCGTCTACATAAAAACACTGGATCTAAGCTACAATCGACTGACAGAGGTCCCAATGGACTTCATGCAAAGCTTTGCGGATTCTCTTCGACGACTTTATTTGGGATATAATCGTATATCTAGATTAGAACCAAACGCTTTTGGTAACCTGGATCTTTTAGAAGTGCTCACACTGGAACATAATGGAATAGTCACTTTGAGAAAAAGGGCTTTCCAGGGAATAGAGTCATTACAAGTTCTGGATCTATCTCACAATCATATTGAACAACTACAAGTGGAGCAGTTTTCAGATCTAGACCATTTGCGCATCGTAGACTTGTCCCACAATCACATACGATCTATTCCAAGGGATACGTTTCAACACACTAAAGTGGAGCACTTGGATTTATCCAGCAATGAGATCGTGGTAATGCCAAGTCCCGCTCTTGCTCAGGTGGGTTTCACGTTACGATATCTTGATCTGTCACACAACCATGTTGAACATTTGGATAGTACGATGTTTCCCGATACTCCATACCTGCTTAGTCTACATTTGGCTCATAACAAGCTCACTATTCTGCCGGACAATGTCTTCACCAGTCTTGGTGGTTTGATTAAGTTGGATCTAAGCTCGAATCCATTAAGGGCCAACTTCAAGGAGCTATTTCATTACGTTCAGAAGCTGCGCCACCTTAGTCTAGCAGACACTGGTCTACGAGTCACGCCTCATTTACCACTCCCAAACCTTGTCAGTCTTAATCTTTCGTCAAATCTCATCGAGGAGATGTCTGCCTCAGCGGTTGAGGGCCTGGTGAGACTCCGCAGCCTTTATCTCAACGGAAATCGTTTCACATCAATTCCATCGCATGCCTGGCCACATATGCATCTCCTCAAGACACTGGATGTATCTGGAAACCCTATCAAGGTAAATATATTTTCGTTTGCTATTTGAAAACTAAGTGTTACGCATATTTCAAGAACTATGGGCTATTAACATTTGTGTATGTCTTTATTTTCAGTTACTTTGAATGAGAGTTTTAGTTTGTGTGTTGAATACAAAAAGAAAAATTTTAAATATCCCAGAATCTCATCAAGTAAAGGGACAACTTCGCCTTCTAGTTCACGTTTTGCTTTCAAATACTAATCTATAGTTTAGTAACTCTCAACTGCTTAGTTATGGAGTTAAAAGGGACATTAAACTATTAATCTTTTTTTATAAGTAGTCCAAATTATGGGACCTAACGTCGCATATTTGAAACTAAGAGGATGTATTAGTTCGACTAAAAAAGTTCAATATTTATAATTCTACTTTTATGCTACAAACCTTTTAATAAATTTGATAGTGCATCTCTTCTTGGAAGCAAGAAATTTTACACTGGGATGTTGAATGTTGCTCTTTTGTCTAGTGTTTATCTCATGAATTTCATTGTTTGTTATAAATGTGGCTTGAATGAATATAAAGCATTTTAGGAACGGGAATATATACATGCAGGTTAAGGTTAATGTGGTTTGTGGTTTAGTGAGCGCTGCTATACGATTTAATCAAAGATCTAACGGTTGCTGAAAATAAAAAACAATATGAATTGTCTCCAGTTAAAAGTAATAATAATAATAATAATAATAATAATAATAATAATAATAATAATAATAATAATAATAATAATAATAATAATAATAATAATAATAATAATAATAATAATAATAATAATAATAATAATAATAATAATAATAATAATAATAATAATAATAATAATAATAATAATAATAATAATAATAATAATAATAATAATAATTAATAATAATAATAATAATAATAATAATAATAATAATAATAATAATAATAATAATAATAATAGTAATAATAATAATAATAATAGTAATAATAATAATAAAAGTGCAGTATTATTATGTCATATTTTACGTATCCCTCCAAATAGCTGTCGATCTGGGGACTCAGTTGCCTAGGTGCTGGTCTACAGACCCCTAGGTCGCGGGTTCAAAACCCGCCCCACATCAATGGTTTTTGAGTGTACTTAAAAGCGACAGCCTCATGGCCGTAGATTTACTGGTACGTAAAAGAATTCCTGCGGTTTCCCGACACACGTATCGCTAATATGATTCTGGCAATTTACAGCGTCGTTAAGAAAGAAAATAATTTTTTAAAACTAAAAAACATCTGAATATCACTGTTATTAATTATGAAGTTTTAATTAATACCATCGTGGCCTATGATATCAGATTAGAGGCTTATAGGTCGGGAGAAATCTGGCTTAGACGGAATCATTAATTCATCATGTAATAAATAAAGGTTCATAATTTTTATTCTCATCCTTTATATAAATAAAGTTTAAGAAAATGGTTATTCTCAAGTGTTAAGCTTCAGATTATTAGGATTTTGTGACACAAGATTATTTCAAACGAGAAATGAAGATATGAAATGAATTCCAGAGTAAGCTCAGGACTGGATAGATATAAAAAGGAATTCAGTCAATCAACTGCCCCAACCAAGACCGATCTTGAGCCTTCCAAAATTAATAGAAGTACCAACACTCACTAAACCACAAATGTGGACTACGAACTATTTTACTGCCGGAAAATAGTTCCTTATAATAGTAGAGACCAGGCTGTATTCTGAAGGAAGTGGACACAGTGAATGCTGCACCCGTTAACAAACAGTGGAATTAATTACATTTGGTTCTCTGTTCCCTTTGCTGAAGGTGATTACAAAGGAAAGTTTCTCGGGGCTAAATCGCCTGCAGGAGCTGGATGTTCAAAACCTTCCCCGTCTGGAGCGGTTTGATGCCGACAGCCTCACCAGACTACGACTACTTACGTCACTGAGGATACAGACCTGGCCTCGGATTGAGAAGTACCGCTTCAGGCTTGGAAGCGTCCTTAGCAGCGTACCATCCCTAAGGTACGACACAAATATTGGTGTGTAGTTTAGCCACTAGAACATATCATATGAAATTGCTGCCATTATCTAAACATCCTGGTCCTATCTTCTCAGCAATAAAGTTTCAAATTACAAGCGCGCCATAAGCGTCATTTGTTTGTTTTATATTTGTTTTATAATGCTGTCTACACGAGCAATGCGTGGTTGTATCTCATTATTGAAATACGAGGGGCGTTCGGAAATTATTTACAATAATAGTTTTTATACCTTATTTGTTGATTGAAATGGTTCAATGTACAGTAAGCATGGAAAAGAAATCAGCACTACCTTTTTGCAAACACCACATTCCTTAACGTTTGTGGGGTACTTTCTTAAGTATTGCTTTAATTTTACTGGCTGTTATGTTGCAGAATCGTCTAATGCCTTGTGTTCTGCATCGAAGCAAAACAGCATATCCATGCTGGTTTTGTCAGCTCATTGGCTAATTACGAATAGGTGTAGCCACCTCCCTCGACTGGACGAGAGAAGAGGTAACGTATTTCCCTTCAAAGTGGTGGGGATCAATATCAGAAAACGCGTCCTATAAATGTCCCTACGAACAATCAGAAATTCAATGTCCATTAGTAATTGTGCTCTATGTGCAATGGGATGTCTCAATATACTTCCCACCAACGTCAATACACCATTGCTACCTTCCTGGTAACCTCACTACTGCGTCACGGAACCGTTGTTTGGATGCATTACGCACCCACTCGCGGAGAACTGCTTGGAATTCATTACCAGTTTCTCCAAAAAAATTGGATCTTAATTCTCCATTTCCAATAGTTGACAACAGATTTCAACTTTGCAATCCTTCTGTGCTTGTGTCAAGTCCCATGGCATGCAATGTGCATACACCTTTTTCACACCTTTATATTTACTCCCTTCTTCCATAAAAACCATGAACTCCATCTTTGTGCATGAGAGTCGCCTTCCATCTTGTCCATGGCTTTTTCTACTTAACAACAAAATGCGCTGTTCTTTCATTATACACTCTCTTCAAAACTACACTTTGATGTTTGCGTAGTGCGCCATTAGTTCATCATCTTAGGAAAAGATGTGTCTCTAGATGGAACTGTATTTCTTAAACAACGTAATTGTAACTCACTTCCGAACGCCCCTCGTATTATGAATAACATCAGCGAACACATGTATTTACATTGTGATTTGGAGTTGACTTTTATGCTAAGATGTTCAAATTACTAGACCTAAATAATTTATTATCGTAGAATTAGATTGAAGCGTCTGAGTTTCAAAATAGTTTACATACATTTAAAATCAAATCAACACCTTACATGACTGCTTGTCGTTTTCCAACAGTAAGACCTCTGTAGCGGCAATGTTTCTTATCTACTGCCTCAAAAATCCACCAAGAATAAAACGTATCCATCATAGAACAGATTTATACAATTTATTTTTCAGTGTGCTACGTGATTTTCACAGGTATACAGAGGTAACTGACAACAACCATCTAATACTTCACGTACTGAGATTTACTGAGGAATTTTTGTCCTTGAACGCGCAATTGCACTGTGGAGTGGCGAGCCTCAAATGGATGTAAATGGAGAAACACCAGCAGTTCAAAATTACTGTTTAGAATGCAGTTGAACTGTAATAATGCCAGTCAGTGGTGCTACAAAATTATATCGTGTGGTTCTTGATTCGACCGCCTCCGTAGCGTAGTGAGGAACTACTTGATGGAAAAGTAGCGGCCCCAGGTCATGAAGACCGCATAACTGGCCGGGAGGGATCAGGACGCTGACCACGTACCACCCCCTAGTCTGCACCCCACCAATGACGCCTGTAGTGGACCGAGGTGGGTGACGCAGCGGTTGGGCGGTAAGGCTTGACTCTTCATGGCTATAGTGCCGAGGCTGAGTTTTCTTAGTTTGGTTCTTGAGTCTCCAATTCGTCACTAATTCGTTAGTGACGTTATGGGAGGTATTATCATAACTGCCTTGCTTGATGCGGTAATGTAATGTATTACTGTGCTTTCCAAATGGGAAGGAGTTTGTTCTTGAGCGTCTCCAGGCCGGTGACCAATCGGAGTCTTGCTGTGTTGTCATAATGCTTTCCCCTTAAGTGGGGCTTGATGCGCGCCAAGAAATATGAAGAGTGGGGGTAATGAGATTGCAACGCTGTCCATGTAAATGTATCTCATTGGCTGCAGATCAGAACTCTTCCCATTTGAAAAGCACAATAGTGATGCTCTTTCGCGTAATATTTATTGTCCCGGGAAATATAAGATGTCACTTTTGAAGCAGTGTGTAAAACGTCAGAACGAAATGAATAAACAATAGCGCGATATGTCAAGTGCACTTGTGTCAACCATAAGGTCATAGTTAAACTCCTGAGTCAAATGTAGTAATATATATAATCTGACCGATTGTGACACAAGTATATGTTTAGCGCGTGACCGAAACCGAACGCACTAATTTGTACGAGTGTCAGAATGAAAAGGATACACATGTGTTACATACAACACTACATGCAATTTTAGCATTAAAATACGTAAAAATAATTAATAAATTTGCTAAATGAAAAATTATAATGCATCAGAGATCACAGATGTATGACGTGATATGGTTGCTAAGCATATGCTTCATTTGTTTCAACATTCATACATAAAATGGAATGTAATTATAAAACTACCGAAAATATGGATTGTATTCTGCTTGACATTTTGAATGAAGCCAAAAGTGCTGAGAGTTTATTAATTTCAGAAAATCAAGACATTTACGTAATTTAGCCTCGGATTAATGTGTACTTATATATTGTTATTGGTTTTGGCTTTAAAATAAATTAAATGAGATGATCCTTGTGTTTGAATGTTACTCCACTTACAAGGGTGATGATTTCAGGATTTCTTACCGATATTTTGGAGAAAATTATGTTGTGGCTGTGTTATGCTGTCTTGTTGCCATGGCAATTACGTTATTCATGTTCTAACGTTGGTGCCACAATCTACAGTCCTTCGGGCTATCACAACTCACAACTGTTCTTCCCATAACCTTCCCCAGTCCTTTTAGTGCCTTTCTTCACTGCATCTGTCTCTCATACTCTAATTACAAGGATACAATCACTCGCGACGTTCACGGACTCTTGTTACGATGCATGTGACGTACCACATGACGACGCATACATACAGCTATCACACGCAGACTCACCAACGCATGTCCGTAATTCAACTCTGAAAACTCACTCAGCTGTACTTTTCAGGTCCCCTTCTATAGTGGGCATGACGTTACACACACCTTTCTCGATTCCACATACGCACTGAAAATGAGTCAACCAGATCTTTCTCGAAGGTGCTAGAAAAACGTTTGTTTCTGCCACTTCCATTATTACTAATCACGTATACACAATAGTCACGCGAGGCAGCCTGACCTTAACATCTTGCCCGCTCGCCGGTCCATCATGTGTCTTAAAGTAGCTTGGCTCCGTTCGTCCATTGTTGTGTACCGAGCCCCACGTCACAATATTAACAGTGAACATGTCAACCCTTACAATATGTCAAAAAGTTTATGCTCCAATGTAAATCTACAATAGTAATAATACTAATAAATAAACCTTTGTTTTGAATCTGAATCTTGTTTTGTTTTGTTGTTATGATGTGTTATTCCAAAATGGTGCACTAAACTAATCAAACTAAAAGGGGCTGTATGTGGTTCTTGCATCTGCTCCGCCTTATGCTTTTATATAATGCATAATTAGCTTTTAATTTCAAGCATATTGTGAATATTTAATCATCATAAAACTACATTTTAAGTTTACAATGGTGTGAGAAAATTCAACATTTAGTAAGGTAATGATCACACGTATCATGTTGTTTCAAGCTTGTTGCTGATGTGATCTAATACATGTGTTTTCTCCTTCAGAAAGTTGTCTGTAAGAGTGTTGGAGTCTTCTCTCACGGATCAGCTGTTGAATTCCTTTAGCCCACGGTTAAGGCATTTGGAAATAACTGGCAGTGATTTGCGTCACGTTGATCCAGAAGCTTTCGACGGTGTCGAGGACAATTATGAATTGGTGCTCCAAATACGCGGTACTCAGCTGGAAGAGCTTCCCGGAGGACTCTTTGCAAGGCTGGAGAAAATACCACACCTATCCTTGGATCTCAGAGACAACAAATTCTCTTCTTTGAGTCCCGGTACGCTGTACTCGAACGGCACCAGCTGGGAGAACGTGGGCACCAAGTTAATCTCCGGTAAGTATCTTCTATCAGTAAACTTTGTGGCCGTTGTTCTTCTTACTATTTTGTATCTGCTAAACCGCTTCAATGTAGCAACCTGAAAACAAGATATGTGTACCTTTATGCTCAGCACAGTGTTTTGTTTAGTGCAGGTTACATACAGTGGAACCTTTATATTTTATTTCATACAACCAATACAGGGAACTCATAGATCATAAAGGAAGTTTGGGTAATATGGAATACCAGTTTTTAAGTTTTTAGTGAATAAATTGAAATTTTTAAAAACCTCTGATAACTTATTTTGAACAAAAATTAGAATGTGTTATTAATTTTCGATAGAAAGTGTCCAGTTGTTTATTGCGGGTAGTATGGAATAGGAAGGGTAATATGGAATACTACATGCATTTCCCATGTAATAATTTTTTCAGGAAGAAATTTGCATATGGGCTTATTTATTTCTTGCTAATACTTTTAGTCGCATAATAATGCACTTAATTGCTTTATAACAGCATGAACATAAGGTACAAAATATAGTGCTGGGTTTATTTCGCAATGAGAAATTTATCTGCAGAGATCACAAACATAACCAAGATTTCCCGCTTCTGCGCACATGTTACACATTAGGTACTGGACCTAATTTCCCCTTTTCTACTGAAAATGCTATTACCCATAGCTCAAATTCTCTTTTATTTCTCTTATTTTCATTGCTACTGACTGACTTTTTGTCTTTGTAACCCTTTATTGTTTATTTTCTGACATTTGCTGTAAATAACATTTAACCTGATACGTGCACGCACCAGTTTACACATGTATAAACACTCCTTTATGAGAATGAAAGCCACAGTACCCCTTGCATCGAAACACCAGAGCAATTTGCGTTACTTGATTTGTACACAAACACAACCTTTGCTGTGCCATTCCTTCAAATTATGCACCTGTTGGAAGGAATAATTTGGCAGGAATTACGTTTTGGTCCTCATATAAGCACGTTCCGTAGAAGGAAACTTTGTACTTAATGGAACTCCGAGGAAGTGATTAGAAACATCGATAATATCCAATTGGGAATTCCAACAAATGGATGAACATTACCAGGTCGTTAGGGCATGAACCCCTCTTTATCCCTCAGAGAGGCATCAGCGGTAGATATGCTTGCTTAGACAGCATCCCCAAAGATTCAGTCAACGTTTGAGAATAGACTCAGTAGGAAGCATTCTTTTCAAGACTAGCCTACTGACCTCAATTTACTCATCTTTTGAAACGAATTGTTCCATGTGCCGCATGTAAACGTGACCTCTTTCCTCTTTTAGGCAAATTTTTTGTAACTTTTTTTTTTAAATGTTGGTTTTGATGTCAGCAATTCCTATTTCTCTCCTCAGTGATTTCAGGTCTATTTAAGCTATCCGAAGTAAATTGTTTCCTGAAGACTCAGAGGTTTATGAAAATTAAGCACAAAAAGCCTAGCCTCATGCTAGGTATATAACTTCATTTATCCTATCTTGTCTTGTCTTGGGCTTGTCGTTTTAAAGCCAATTCATTATGTGTGCATCCTTTACCAATGAATGCAGTTTCGTAACAGATACAACTTGAAGTTCTTTTGGTTCTAAAACAGCCTCTCAAAGTGGTATACCTATATATCCTGTAAGCTAAAGCTTAACGGGAGCATACTATGTGCTGGGCTCTGTCCGTTTCTTTCTGCACTTTCTGAAATCTAAACTAACCTGAAACATTTCCACCCATTTCCGGGAGTGTGCTGAAGATGTTAAATTTAAGAAAACCTTCAAGTACTAAATTAGGTTTTATGATGTTCTAAGTTGATTCAATTCTTGCTAGCCTCTCCTAGTAAACATCGAGATGTTCCTAGAGCCTGTTCTGACCCAATAAATTGTGGAGCTTCTCCATATATTGGAATATTATTTAATAGGTTTTCCATTTCCCTCTATTCCATAATGTCCCGGTACCTACCTGAGTTGAACCTCATTCTGTTCTGCCAAGTCTGTGATCATATTTAGAAAACCAAAACTAGTACTGGCGCTATCTTATGAATACTTAGAGATGATAAAGGTCAGTTTACCAGTGCAAGCTCTCCTTGTTTTTCCTGTGTGCGTTGAATAACAACATACAATCAGTTCCGGTTCAAAAACAGTAAGGTTGCCCAAAGAAAATGCTTTTTGTATCTTGACCTTATACCGCACACTTCAGATCCTGATCCTAAGCCATTCTTTGAGCCGTCTCTGAACCACATGAGAGTTCTCTCAAGAGCTATCATATCCCCTCTGTAGTGTGGTGGTAGAGTGTCTGCCTTCAAGAGGTCCCGAGTTCGAATTTCGTTTAGGATGAATTATCCAGATGATGTGTTTGTTTCTTTAAATGAGATGTTCCCTTATTCTGAGAAGGCGAATGTCGGATAATGTTAAGTTCTATGAACCTCGGGCTCATTTGAGCCAAATCTCACCCATTTCATTCATTCATCGTCCGGTGTGACATATTTCGTTGGAGAACGTTAATATATACACGATAGTTACCATGGTTTCATTCGTCCAAAACTCCAAATCATTATTGATTGCTCTTTATAAAGCGTGTATTTGAAATTATACATTCCGGCTGCCTTTCTGAAGATGTATAGTTTCTTAGCAAACCTTAGTATATTTCAGAATTTCTCAGTTGCTAAGCGTTTTGCGTTCCGTAGAGTGCCATTCTTGTTTCCTTCATTACAACCAAATATAATGGAGCCACGTTCAACAATATCTCTATTGTTGCAGCAGGAGTTGTTTTCATGCCTCATATGTTAGCCATACATGCTGTTCTATGAACTTCATTTTTAGAACCTATTTGTAGGATCTTAGGCTAGCAAATCAGTGTTCCATAGGTTATCAATGGTACGATTAGCTTGGTATACCTACATCCAATGGATCAACACCGGTCTGGGCACTTCAAAAGCAATTTTCGCACGTTTTATTCTTTTCTTGAACTGCTGATTTCAATTCATTATGGAATCAAAGGTGACTCCCAAGAATATGACTTCCTGAGACGTTTTCAGCTGAAGATATAGATGTCCTAATCCCTTCACACATTTTCTTCTGGCAAATGATCCTACGTTCTATGGGGACTGGCAGTTAAATCCTCATTCACAGATCATTTTGTTACCGTATTCGGGTCCAACTGCATAACCTCCTGAAACGAGTATAACTCCATAACGAAGTGTAATTCTCATAATTATTGTTTGATGCATACCTAAACATGACCGCCTCCGTAGCGCAGTTGGCAGCGCGCTTGCCTCTGGCTAGGAGGACTCGGGTTCGATCCCGGCACCAGCATAAGAATTTTCCCCCCTGAGAGGTCCGGTACGGGGTGCACTCCGCCTCGTAAGCCCCGTGGGGACCAATTGAGGAGCTACTTGATGGAGCAGTAGCGGCCTCAGTTCGCGAAGGCCGCATAACTGGCCGGGGGGGCTCGGGGCGCTGACCACGTCCCACCCTCCAGTACCTTCTGTACTATACCAATGAAGCTTGTAGTGGGCAGAGGTGGGGGTGCAGCGGCTGGGCGGCAAGCCTTGGCCCTTCATGGGCTGTTGCGCTAGGTTGTTTTTATTTATTTATTTATTTATTTATTTATTTATTTATTTATTTATTTATTTATTTATTTATTTATTTATTTATTTATTTATTTATTTATTTATTTATTTATTTATTTATTTATTTATTTATTTATTTATTTATTTATTTATTTATTTATTTATTTATTTATTTATTTATTTATTTATTTATTTATTTATTTATTTATTTATTTATTTATTTATTTATTTATTTATTTATTTATTTATTTATTTATTTATTTATTTATTTATTTATTTATTTATTTATTTATTTATTTATTTATTTATTTATTTATTTATTTATTTATTTATTTATTTATTTATTTATTTATTTATTTATTTATTTATTTGTTTATTTGTTTATTTGTTTATTTGTTTATTTGTTTATTTGTTTATTTACTTATTTACTTATTTACTTATTTACTTATTTACTTATTTACTTATTTACTTATTTACTTATTTACTTATTTACTTATTTACTTATTTACTTATTTACTTATTTACTTATTTACTTGTTTACTTGTTTACTTGTTTACTTGTTTACTTGTTTACTTGTTTACTTGATTACTTGTTTATTTGTTTATTTGTTTATTTGTTTATTTGTTTATTTGTTTATTTGTTTATTTATTTATTTATTTATTTATTTATTTATTTATTTATTTATTTATTTATTTATTTATTTATTTATTTATTCATTCATTCATTCATTCATTCATTCATTCATTCATTCATTCATTCATTCATTCATTCATTCATTCATTCATTCATTCATTCATTCATTCATTCATTCATTCATTCATTCATTCATTCATTCATTCATTCATTCATTCATTCATTCATTCATTCATTCATTCATTCATTCATTCATTTATTTATTTATTTATTTATTTATTTATTTATTTATTTATTTATTTATTTTTTATACCTATACATGAGTAATAGGATATGTGATCCACTTTAAGCTTTTGAAAGTATATGATAGTAGAATCAAACTCATCAGTAATTTCTTGGATTGAGCAGCACTAGAATGGAATAAACTCTCAGTGGAGATTTCGCACTGTGCGTACTCAGGGAAATTATATGTCAGACACCTGGGAGGAAGGGATGAGATGAAAGCGCCCCATGAGTGCGTTGGAATCTGGGCGGTGGGCGCGAGCCAGCGTTAGAGTGTGCAGTAATTGCTCATTTGTATACAATACGGTAACCGTATCTAAACGCTAATATAAAAACTGGAGTACAAATTCAGAAGTTGTAATAAGGAGCTCTTGCGAACTGCAAAGTTTTAAAAATATTGTTTCAGAGAATAAACTTACATTTGGCAAAATGGGGCCAAATAATATTAATATTTATAAAACATCTAACACTGCGAAAAATGCTTTATCATACTTCAAATAATTTAACCAGCTTTATATGTTTGTTTTAATTATTTGTTATGGCTTACCAGTTGTATAGCTTGTGCAAAACTTTAAAAGTAGCACATAAGCAATTTAAATAAAATTCTTCTTCTTCAATCTGATTACTCTTCCCGTATGGAGGACTGACACCCCCTAGTACTTCAAGCCTGTGCCCAGGTTCAGACGTCAGCCGGGGAATAGACGAACCTATGGACCGGGCAGGGAGAAGACCTGGAAGCGGGTGGTCAAACCAGCACCAGGTATGGAATGAGCAAAAGGATGATGTGAAATGCAGGCGAAATGGCTGAATGGAAAGGTGATTATGGAGCATTTGGTGGAATGAGTGGGAGGGGGATCAGAGAACCCGGAGAAAATCTGTCCAGTCGCCGCTTCGTCCACCATAAATACCTCCCTCGTTCGGGTTCCTGGAATCGAACCCGGGTGAACGTTCTAACCGCTTGGCCACGGTGCCGCCTTAAAGAAAATTCAAAGTAAAATTTTGTTCACGCCAATATATCAGTGATGCATTAATAAGAATTCTAATAGCCGCTTTTTTGACAAACTAAACATTACAACAAATGTTCCACGTAAGGAGTAGTTTGCTGTGGGAGAGTCCATAAAGATATTTCAAACACTTGAAATACACAATTTTTTTTCTTTCCTCATTTTTGCCATATTTCAATGTGCAAATTAGATGTAAAGAACCAATAGGCATGAAAGTAGCTAGTGTCAAATCGGCTGCTGAAATCTTGAATTCTGCAGAGGCTGTAAAACATTTCATGTAAAAATAATATTCCTGACGAATTTCTCTGCGTGTTAACGAAGCATCGAAAAAATATGCTTAACACCAAGGTTGTTTGTAATATTTTGTGCAGTGTTGAAATATATCAAATTGAGATTCTGGCTTTAGAAGCAAGATGGCAATTCTTGTTTTCATTTTTTAAAAATCTAAGAGTACCAAAATCTATATACATTATCGATTAGGGGTTCATTGCTTATTATGGATAACTATACTTATTAATCCTAATGAACTTTGTCATTTATGCCTAATAATTTTTATTTTTTGGGTATAAAACCCGAATATTCATCTTAACCATTGATCAACTTTTACCATTGTGTTAGCATTGTAATATAAATAAGTATAAAATATCCCAGCGCAACAGCCCTAAGTGAGCAAAGGCCTAGAGCCCGGCTGCTGTATCCCTTATCTCTGCCCACAACAGGCGTCATGAGTGGGGTGCAGAATCGGAGGGTGGAACGTGGTCAGCACCCCGAATCTCCCCAGCTGGTTGTGCGGTCTTTGCGGCCGCTACTTCCTTATTCAAGCATTATAATATTCCTTCTTAAAACCACTGATGCTTTTTTATGCTCCTTTACTTTAGAAATGTTCAGCTACTTCCACTGAAGCGCTTTTGCTATTCTATGCAATCTAAATTGAAACATACAAATTTATACATAAAGTACTGAACCCCTGTCTCACAAGTTTGCTTATGTCTTATTTTAATACTTCTAAAGACTTTACTAGCATCTAAGTTATAACAATATGCATCCAATAATTACATTTTGGTTGGTTATAATCTCTTAAATAATAATAAATCATAACAGGACTTACAAGCTTCAATAAGCAGGCTCGAATAAAAAAGTACAGTTTATAGTGATAATATGTCTCAAACAGTCCAATTAGTCATGTTAACCTATATCCTTAGTTAAAATACATCCTTTATTATACAATATATTGACGGTAGCAATGCCTTCATAGATATTGTTACTGAGAGGAACAACATTTTTCTTTGAAGACCAAAGTCAAGAGTGGGCATACGCTTGCTTCTGTTGCCTCACCCACTTACCCAACTCATAGCATTGATTGACTGGCATCAACATGGTAAAAGTACATGATTTATCACGCTTGTTTAATTCATTCTCTGCAATGTGTTCTCACTTTTAGCACGATTGACTATAATGGCATAATCAGTCTGCACTAGAATTATCATGCTCCGATGAACACTTCAGTATGTGTTGCTGAAGAATTAATAAAATGTGCGACACAATCTGCTGTTCTGGTATCAGATACTGGTTCTGTCAATTGGAAAGCTGTCAATTGACTCATGTACTGTTATTAATGGTTTCTCCTTCCGCAGCGAGTAAATATCCCGTGCATGATTAAAAGAACCTATGCCGCTTATTTACCGCTTCCTCCCTGTCAACTGATTGGAAAACCGTTATGAAATGCATCACAACAGAGCCTACTTGCCCGCCGTTCCAATCAGCACTGCGCGATTTAAACCAACACAGTAGAAAATAAATATTACGATAATGACATAAGGCTGACCAACAATGGAAAGAGGAATTGTGAAATTTTAATATGTTCGCTTGCGCTGAGTAAACTGAACGGGATGGCGGAATCACCTGAGGCTTGAATTTGGAATGTTCTGGGTTCGATTCTTGTAAAACCGGTCAATCTTGCGGCTTGTCGTTTTTCCAACTCGTAAGATGAATGCCGGTGGATTATCTACTACCATGGATCCTCCCATCCCAAGTTTCTTCTCATTTCATTTTCTTTCATTTTTTATAGTTACAGGGCCAGGCGACATGGTGGTATACGGCGTTTGCAGTAATAATTGTTCCTGGCGTGAATATCGAAAGGGCATCCGAGGATTTAACTCCGTAAACGTCATTGAGCCCCCATCAAGTGTACCTGCAGCCATCAGATCTGGCCACCCTCCATCCTCTATCGTTTCATCCCTTCCTCACAGGGGATTAAATGTGCATTGAGGCCACAGTACTGCAATACTTCTAGGTATTTAATCCCTACCACCATCACCTTCTTGATTGACATTTTTACGAACTACTTTATACTGAAAAGGAAAATTATTTACCACAAGCATGTGGGCGTTTACAAATAAAGCTTTACAGTTAAAATATATTACTGGGGAAAATGTTTGAGATTAGATTTCAAGTACAGATTTCAGTTTAGGAAATGGTGAATAGTAAAGGCGCAAAATATGCACAAAAGACCATACACCACTTGCTCTGTAAATGTCTGCTATATACTCGCCCAAAGGGGTTAAGATGTAAGCTAAAGTGTTATACAACTAGAATGGTGTTTGTTTTGTACAATGGAATTCTAATAAGACTCGAGCCTCTGTTACGGCCAGCGATGCTGACAACGTGAATCTGGTTGTATCCCTCTTTTTCGTGAGATCGGCAGAAGCGTAAAGGCTTAAGATTTTCTTCTTCCTTCTGTCCTATTATTATTTTCATCCAGCCACCGAAAAAATAACCATGTGTTCTATGTCTTTGCATTACCTTTAGCGTTAAGGGGAGTCAGAATGGTGATTATCCTGTTTGTTTTCCATATTCAGGTTCCAATTGCATATGCATGTTACAAATCTTTCGCTCACTTTGGTTTAACTTACATGGAGGTATGGTAATTCTAAATCCTTTCAATGTTATGCAAAAGAACGCTACGTATAGTTTCTATGCTTTCTATTTTATTTAATAGTATTCTGAAGAACTACAGAGTATACACAAATGTCTCACTATCTCTTAAAGCAATTGGTGAAAGAATTTATTTTTACCACACATTTGCAGCTAAGTAATCTTTATTTTAATAATAACTGTTTTAGGTGTAATGCATAAATCGTTTTTAAACATTTTAAAAGACATTATTTCTCAATACAATTTTAAGCAGTATATTTAAAAGTTACGGCTTTGTTTTTAATAAGAATAAATTCATTTTTTATTATTAATTAACTTTAAAGCTGTTGATGAGCATGTCTTAAAAATTGCAGTTAATCATCTTAAACGATTTTCTAAATAATGTCATGAATTAACAGGCAACATAGGTCGTTTCAGCTTCTATTAACATGCGATAGGGGAAAGTACAGATTAAGGCCGGAAAACCACAGTGCTTGTATTCCTTTTGTACTTTAAAATTACTTTTGCAGGTCCTGTGTTTAGATCGCAGATGTGTAAATGTGAAATCTTGCAATTTAAATACTTAATATTCAGGAGTCACTCAAATATACTTCTTTAGGAAACAGTAACTTATTCAGTTTTTTCCTTCATACAAATCCATACTAAGGGAAGAAAAACGTTATTCTACATTGAAGTTCATATGGCTCACTCCATAGCAATACTTGTGTTTATAATTAAACCACCGAAAATTTTAGTGATCGTTATTAACCTCATGCGGGTAAAACACAACTGACTTTAACACAGTATAAAACAATCCTAAGTTTAGCATTTCCGTTGACGAAAAATGTAACAAATATAAATGTCATTTTCGTGTGGTATTATTTATTTAAACATACTTTACTAATAAAGATTTACGTATTAATGTCAAATCGTGGTTTTTTTTCCCCTTAGCAACGAAAGCTGCTTATGGAAACATTAATTGCACTTATAAAGATTCCCAATCGAATAAAAGATAGTGGTACATTTAATAGACAATAGAGTGATACAACACGTGATTGGTTACACATTAACACACCATTATACTTCTTTATTGTTATTTCAAGGGTCCAGCAAAAAGGTAGTAAGTGACCCCAGCAACTGTTTCCCCAACGATATCTTCTTTGCCGTTATAGTTTTTCAGAGCAGTACGAGAAAAACAGACAAGTTCTACACTTCTAAGAATCTGCGTTGTTTATGTTGGAAATGCGTGCCTTGCACAAAGGTAGCCACAAAGCTTTTACTAATTATGCCGTCTCTTCTTATATTTAGAAAACAACAGCAAAATGTTTTACATGAATTGATTTTTGGGGTCTAATCTGTGATTTTTCTGTGGAAGTTCCTCGAAATTTGCACCTAGGCTAAACATTTTCCAAAATTAAGTTAAAAATTATATTATTTCATTTACAGATAAGTTGTATCTTCATATGTAATATCACATAATATGTTTTAAAATGCGTTTGCTTTTGTAAAATATACTATCTAGTCTGTCGCTTATTTCAGAAAGCAGTATCTTATAAATCTTCTTATACCTCTGGCGTATGACGCTAAATATCTAACAAATAGCACATCTACATCTTCAAACAAGATTCAGTATAACCATTGTCACTCATACTTCTTCGGAACAACAAAATTGCGCTAAGCTTCTGTTACTTTCCTCTCTATTTTTCTTCTTTAAAAATTAAGCGCACAGGTTAGCTGAGGTTAGTAAAATAGATAAACTAGGAAGAATCTCAATGTCTATTGGACCACTTTAGCAGTAGTTGACCACATAAAGTAGTCAGGTTATTTTACAATTCTAGAAATTTATAGGTAGATGGTTATGTCTTCCATTTTAACCCAGCCACATTTTAATAGATACAAATAAATTACGCACAATCTAAGATCGTAAGTTACGTGTATGTCGCAGTCTTTTATTGAAATCCGTCATTTTGCATCCAAGTAGATCATGAAAAGCTGGCGTGTAGTGTAACTCCATTATTTACATCTTCTGATGGGCTATAAACTTTGGTAAATACACTAAGGTTCGATAAGGTTACGCTATGACAGGTTAGTTTGGTTTAGTTTAGAGTTAGGTTGTAGGTAACCCTAACCAGCACAGTCATTTCCGAGAGAAAACTTCTATTTCACATGTTTTCAATATATGCAGGTTTTCAAAATCTGCTGCAGCAAAAAGATCGGCTTCGGCAAAAGGTGTACCTTTTATAAATATTTTCTTTTTATTGAAGGACACTTTCTACTTTATTGTGATATATCTTGGTGTTTTGCTGTGTAACTCCTGTCATATTTTATTCTTCCGAGCCCCATAAACCGTTGATTCGAGTGTTCATGACAAAGAGACGAGAAACGATCAGGTTATTGTCCTTACAGACTACTCAAACTGCGGGCTACGTTAACGCCAAGATGACGACGTTACGGAGGGGAGATCTTAGAGAAACACCCTGCTGAAGTTGTGCACGGCTTGCCGTCTGGTGCATGTGCTCTTGGGCCACTTCTATCTCCGTCTGTCTCACGTCCATTAATCTCCGACGCTCTCCGTCTCTTTTTCTCACTCTCTCCGGATCTCTGCTTTAATTATCCCCTTCTCACCATACCAGCTAATGAGGTGTTTCCCGCAGCCCTTACAACAATAGCAGCCTCCAGCACGCTTCTTGTGCAAAACCCGTTCGTTGTCAATGGCCTATCGATCTTTGTGTTATCTGTTTTTCATCTGTTGCCTAGGCACCCACTCGTCACCCTTCATCTGCAATAAGAAGGGATGCCTTGCAATCAATACACACGTTTCGCAGATTATGAAGTTAAACCGGAGTCACGTTACGTTGGCTGACTGCAGTATAATGATTCTAAATTTAATTTCTGAAATCCAGGACTTAGGGTCTCTATTACAATACCCGGTTTTAGATTCCGGTTAAAGCTAACCGGGGGTTATTTATAGCGATAAACCAGTCACCACTAGTGGCTAGGCTAGCTTGCGGTAACCATACAAAAATGGCGTACTTTCGGCTTCGCCAAAAGCTTCTTCAAGACGAAATATGTAATCAATAGTAGCAGTAAATAAAGGTAGTTAGAACTCAAAAAGCTTCCAGCATTGGGACGAGGAGGAATTTCGAAAAAAGTTAGCTTGTCAAATGCTGCATTAATTACTGTGTTTTCTATTGCATTTCTATTTCATAATGCCTTCAGAATTATTTATGAGCTAGTTTGCTTTTCATTTTCTTAAAGCATATGGGAGAAATATGTTCTTAAATGTTTCCTTATGCAATCGATAGTAGTCAAATATTTGCAAATACGTTTAACGCATTTTGCAGTGTGCAAGATACCTACATATATTAAAAGTAAAGCACAATTTTGTCCTACTAACCTATAGCAAGGCAAAAGTAAAGGACTTAAACCTTCGAAATCCTGCAACATCTCTTCCAACTAATCTACACAAGCAAATTAACAGCAAAATTCTACAAAACATATACTTTCAATTTATTATGAGATTATTCTTCTGAATATATGAATACATTACTAACATCCTAAATCTTAGGCGTTTCTACATTCTACATAAGAAGGTTTTACCTGTATAATTTAACATTCTGAAAAGCTCTAACCTGGCGAACGTTCCACATTGTTTGCAGCGATGCAGAGAATGAACCTCTGGAACAATATTTGTATAATAAGAACAGCACACAGGAAAATAAATCCAAGGAGAGGAACCAGAGAATTGGAAAATGATTCACTTTCATCCTGAGACAGCTTTTCTTTCAATTCTCGTAAGAAAATGTAAAATAATGAGGCTTTAGAAAACGATAGTCATATATTAATGACAGCAAACAACGATTAGAAAAATTGGGAAAAGAACATAGTGTAACAAAAATCTGCATGAGAAAAACAAATGTTAATATATCCAATGCACCTGTAATTTCAGAGCACTACGAATCACTGTAAATCAGAGTAAATAAAATAAAAGGTCAAATTACATATAAAGATTACATTTTGTAATTACATGTAATGTAATGATACCTTTTCCGTCGCCAACGCCTGCAAAAAAGACACATCACGAGAATCGGCTTAGTTAACACCGCGAACATCGAGTTACAAGAATGTAACAGAAGTAAGATATTAATTTTAATTACTTATGATAGAAACTTCCTACCCCAAGAACCCGCTCAAATAATAATTACCCTTTCAAAACGAACTAACACACACAAAAATTGTAAGAAGCATAGTTGCAATGCTTGGTTCTGTAATAATTTCTAGCACCACTGCAAGCTCTTCCTGAGTGTGATATGTTGTTTACCTTAACACGCCTGTCGATGCTGTTTTTTAAATGAGATTTGCACAAACGCTTTTACAATCTAAGATCTATCTTGCCATATTTACAACGCTAAAACAGAATGTTCTACATGCATGGCGTTTAATCTGTGATAGGTGACATCATGAGAGATTTTTTCATTTGTGTTCTTATACTTACATATTTTGAATCATATTATATCAGGAAAAATTAGAGTAAAATATTTAGATCCTTATACTTCTCAACTTGTAGAAAAGTACATAAAGGGCCAGCTGTTAACTATTAGAAAAGCATACATTTTCTGTGCTAATCAATTCGGTTCCAGCAATGATAACACTATCCAAAACACCATTTTTCGAGTCATGACACGCTGTTTATTACTTAGGTTGGGAATTTTTCTCAATGTCAGTACTGCTAATGCGGATATTTCACTATATAATTCCTTTAGGTTTGGAATAGTGGATATACCCATATGTAACTATAATTTGAGTGACAGAAAAGGGTAACGGGTAAGCGGTACAGGCACAGAGGGGAATACCTCGCTCACTTCGATCTACACAGATCTATTGTGGCTAACACCCCACAGGATGAAATGAAGGAACCGAAGATGCCACATTGGGTCGCAGCTAGACAGGCCACAGAGTCTCTAACAAGTGCTGAGATCTCTTCATTCCGACGCCAGGCGCCATCAAGCAGCCACCAACCCGCGGGTCCAGTGTCGCACTGAGCGTCCCCCTCTCGACGAGGACAAGGCTGGCCAAACGCCACCTATCGCCGAGAACGGCAGTTACCATGCGCAGTCCTTTACGACATCTGCCCGGCACTGCTAACACTACACGCCTGAAAGTACACCTGAAAGATGATAAGGAAATGGAATGAAGGGAAATTATGGAAAGGAAAACGTGGTATGAAATAATGCATATCAGCATTAGCCTAAGTGACATGCGGAAACCACGGAAAAACCCATGTGAGAGTGCGCGGCCACGGGGATCGAACCCGCGACCTCCCGAATGCGGGCCACAGACGTTACCACCTGAGGCATCCCGCTCGATTTTGAGTGACAGAAACAACAAAAGAATATTGACGTTGAATTTAGTGAAATTCGAAATATTACTGTGTTTAGTAGGGTGTGTACTTAGTGTCATAAATTTTTATTTACATTTTACTTTGATTTCTTGTAGAGATATGGTGATATTTAATTGGTCTCTGTTCTCATTTGGAGACGTTGCACCATCATTATTTGGAGACAAATCTCCGGATTATGTTTATATAGAATGAAATTAAGGAAGCTGCCATGACTTTCTATATTCACAAATTATTCTTACAAATGCTTATTCTTCTATCCACTTCATATTAATAGAGATAAAATTTTTCAAAAACTGTTTTATTGTATAGTATATGTGGCTACAACGGGCCTTAATGACCTAGTAGTCGATGGGGCTTTAAACACCACCACTCACTCACTCTTTGGGTACAATGCGATTAGGGGAATACTATTAAGCAATAGTCAAACCTGGAAGGCTGAATCGCTATGTAATGGATTTGACCACAAGAAAGAAAACCAATAATGGCTTCCAATTGGAGACAAAGGTGTGTATTTTAACAGTAAAACGAAAAACAAGAAATATATCGGAACTAAGCTCCTCACAAAGAAACAAAAAATTCGTAAGGTGTGCTTTAACGAGATCAACTCGCACATTTTTGTGCAGTAAGACTGTATCTATCTCTTCCAGTTTACCAGTTATACAAAAGTTATTCAGATGCAGTCAATTTCAGAAGCTGTTCCCATAAAAGTGAAATTACATATTTTATTTGTCATGAAAATTTCTTAACGATATGCTATTTTAATAATGGCTGGAGCCAGTTTTGAGAAAATAATATTTTTCAAACGTTTTCAGGGTAGGTACCTGAAAATATTTGTATCATATTCTTGGAAATAATGATCCTAAATATCGCATTGGTATTAACTCATTTTTGGTTTTTAAATGATGCTGTTCACAGACACACACACACACACGCACACACAGACACAAACCAGCTATATAGCTTTTTCTAGAAATGCCCTTTTTGGCATCACGAGACCTCGAAACGTATGTTTCCAGTGAAATGTCGGTATTAAATTTGTGGGTCTAATGCAATATCTTCTTTAGGTATGTACTATATATGAGGCAGAGAAAACAAAAGAGCTACTAAAGAATTTGCGTAACAATTACTTTTTATAACTTAAAATGATTATATTATTGTCTTTTTTCATCCTGAAACAGTATTTCTTTTAATATTCTTTGAAAAATATTATCACCTTTACATAGGTATTTGTGTGCTCCGTATAATAGCTTTTTCTCGTTTAGTGTTGGTGGGAGAAATGAGCTGTTATTATTTGTACATTAATTAGTAATTATCTGACACAACACGATTAAATTTTTCTGGCGTTGTTCATACTGAGTTGATGAAGATTCTAATTAATAGCCTGTAAAGGTTATTATCTTAAACAAAAACAAGCACAGCGAAAAAGAAAGAAGAAAAACATCTCCGGGGTAGAAATCAGGTAGATAAATAAGGCAAAGCTTTAATAAACAAATTACTTGTTTATCAGTTACTCTTTCCATATTTGAGAACTTTTTAACTTAAACAAGATAGAATGAAATAAAACACCCTTGGCTCTTAGTAATAATTATTTCAGCATAAATCTCTAAAGTCCATTTAAATTAAGGAATGTTTAGAGACGTGTCTTATTTACAAAGCAGTAATGCAAAAAAGAAACAACAGGGTTTAGGAGAGAGAGAGAAAGACAGAGAAACTGAAATTTCTTTAATGTTTAGGCCAGGAACCTAAACGTTGCATTAAGCGCTCTTATTGCCTGTTTTCAAATACAGGTAAACGCAATAATAAAATTTCTTAAAGAAATAATTAAAATTAATATGTAACTAAACTTCTTATATTTTCTTTTAAACCAGTTTTCCCCCTTAGAGGGCAATAAGCCCCCATGTTACTTCTTCCTCTTCTGCTTCTTTTTATTCTTCAACTTGTACTAAATTTTTCCCTTCAAAATCCATTATGTAGAATTGTTGGCATATCCCTTCCCTCTGGCTTATTATAGAAGTTTTAAAGCACATTTGTTGGTTATTTGAGTTTTAATCCTTATTTCAAGGTAAATTAGTTCCGCCATTATTCACAAAATATTATAGAGAAGAACAAATTACTTTGAAGCTAATTTCAACATGAAGAGCTTTGGCTTAATTGATATAAATGCAACAAATTTAATAATAATAATAATAATAATAATAATAATAATAATAATAATAATAATAATAATAATAATAATAATAATAATAATAATAATAATAATAATAATAATAATAATAATAATAATAATAATAATAATAATAATAATAATAATAATAATAATAATAATAATAATAATAATAATAATAATAATAATAATAATAATAATAATAATAATAATAATAATAATAATAATAATAATAATAAAGTAACACATTGTTGCTGTCGTATCTCATTTGCACTTTTGATGAATACAAGCCTCTGAATCAATATGGATTACATGGATGGTATTTTTGCTACATATATCGAGTATATGAAGATACGAAAAGGAAATCAAGTTGAGACTTCTTTTATTTTGTTTCCTGCTTATCTTATAACCTGCAGCTTTAGCTGTATTTTCAGTACTTTAAATAACTCTCCTTCTCTTAAAATTAATCAAATGTGTCTACACAGATATATTGTGCCCAGTGCCCCCACCAAGGTGCAAGGGATTAAATGAAGGAATCACTGCCGCAGGCAGTGAGGCTACAGAGACGCGAAGAAGTCCCTAAAAGTTCTAAGCTCAGAAACCCGACCCACCACTGGAGCTGCCTAAAGACAACCCATCGAGGAAGACCTCTAGTGTCCACAGAGACTACTTTTTCTTTTGAGTAAGCATCAGTACTATTTTTTAGCAGTTCCATACGCCACGAAACCGAAAACTTGAAAGGGAAATAATGCAAAGCAAGTTGTGGTATGTGCAAAATCACCCCAGTATCCGCCTTTCGACCGCAGAAAACCTCGAAATACTTAAGTCTGCACTGAACTTATCAATAGGAGTCGACAGAACCCCGTAGACGAGGCTTTTTAAGTTACCGCGGAGCCCTCTTGGTCGGTTGTAACCACAATTAAATGAATATCGCAGAAGGCCTGTAGGAACAAAAGTTCCGCACCATTCCTGTTTGCACACTGAAGCTACCTTTAATACATATCCTCACAACTTTGGTAGCAGATTGTTCCGGCGACATTACTGAATTTGTTGTACTAAAAAGCAATCACAACTTTTCCTTAACATTTTTCCGGCTTGGACCCGTGTTATACGCTCAATAATTAACGAGTCTTTCGTTAGATAGATTCAGATTGCTCTAAACATTGCTAAAAGCGATGTTAAATATTGATTTTAAAAGCTACACAGTCAAGGACTAGTCGCTGGTTTTCTTCACCATTAACTTAGTGTATAAACCATGATGAGTTTTGAATGCGCAATACGTGTAGCTAAATTTGGGTAGTTCAAACCTTTAATTCGTGAATAATCGTCTTCTACTTTCAAGGGTTAAACTTGTTGGCTTGTTCCGGTTCCAATCATTACAGCTGCTGCTGTACCTGATGTCTTCGCTTATCCTCCGGCTTAATATTTGAAGCTGATCAGTAATTATAATTTCACCCTGGCTACGTTATGAGCACCGCGCAGAGCTGTGTGGTGATAGCACTGTTATCTTGTCGCTTCCAGGACTGCAGAGGTTGGTTCGAGTCACCTTCTCTAGACGAATTGGCTCTTGAGCTACGTTCATCCAGGAGAAGCCGTCCTCTTCCCTGGTTTACTTTGCCCCAGGTATTTGATTTCCCTGATACCCGTCATATCTATCCCCTATCCACACCTGGGGAAGTACCCTATAGGGGTCCAGCATCTCCTCATGGGAATTCGTAAATAAGCAAGCCAAGGTCAGTATGCTTCTTACACCATTGCTTGTGAATGCGTGACTGCCAACAATAGAGCGGCAGAATAAAGGAGCTTCTGGAACCTTCGCGAGACTTCCGGCTTGCTTGTGAAAGGTTTCAGTAAAAGGTGAATTTTTAGAAAACTCCATGCTCCGTCATTCTCGCTTAAAAAAACTTGCGTACAGCGATAGTGGGAGCAATTTTTCTGACACAAAGAAAGTAGTAGTTGTTTTGTGACGCAGTCACGAGTGTTGTACAATACAGCCGTGCGTGTGTGTACAGTCATCGTCATGAGAGAGCTGTATGTATCAACGGAGACAGTTTGGGATATGTCGCGTCGGAGTTATTGTTGCGATAATCAATTTTAATGTGATCGTCGAAGCCAATAGTTGGTTAGACAGAGAGAACTAAAAGACGGAAAATTGTGTGTCAAGGTTACGAGAGGACTGAACAGCTGTGAGTTATGCGGTCACGAAGAATTCTAGCTGCGTTATCAAAAGAGTGAGCTGTTCCTTTTTTGGCTTCAGTTTTAGAAGAAAAATAGAGTGACACAAAAATGAACTAGACTTTGTTGTCATTTCTGTCACGCTGGTCTCACAGGTTAGATTTGCTAAATAGTCATTTTGCCAGAATATTATCCATCAATCGCACAGAGGGGAATAAGATCACGTATTAACTGTTTTAAACCATAACTCAGATTAAAGGATGAGACGAATGGCAAAACATGTGTATGAGAGACAGAGGGGAATGATATGTTTCCAGCTATGCTGTTTTTAAGCGCAAAACATTGTATAACATTCCTTGCCGCATTACGGAGGTTTGCTGGCTGTATAGCACAAAAGCATTTTCGTTTCAAAATGAAATTGTTAAAAAACACTCAAAAATAACGGGAAACAAAAACATGCACAAAACACAATATGCAGTAATGCACGAGAATGTTAACAATTTCAATCTGACGTTTATATTTGCGTTATAATGCTGTAGTTAGAATAATTAGTCCCAATAAAGATCAATATTGTATACAGCAAAATTACTGCTTTCTCAATCACTTACCTAGTATTGCATTCTATCTATAAATTCAATATCAAGATTTCACTGGAAGGCCTCTGAATGTCCGCGCGCACGCACGTGTGTGTGTGTGTGTGTGTGTGTGTGTGTGTGTGTGTGTGTGTGTGTGTGTGTCTGTGTGTGTGTGTGTGTTGTGTGTGTACGTCGCGCTTGTCCGGGAAAAGCATAATTGAAAAACGAAGATTTAGTAGGATGAATACCAAATTTGGTATACAAGTTGACTATCTTCCGAACTGATTCTGAAGAACTTCCAATTTTAAACAAAACGCTTCATCCCAAGCTACGCTTTTTGTGGAGAAAAGGTATAAAAAGAGATAAATTCCCTATAAAACGAATACCTTGAAAATTTTTTACAATATGAATTACTATTCCAGCACATATAAACAATAAAGCCTTATATAAAGCATGAGTTAATAAATGGAAAAAAAGCTAAATCAGAAAATCCTAGAGACAAAATTCGATATCTTTTACCTTCTAAAAATTGGTTCGAATAATTTGTATTAAAATACCGCTTAGTTTCAATATTTAAATGGTGGATGAAACGTACACTTTGAATTGTTTGTGGCTCATGTTCGTTCGGAAGGCATTTTGCGTAGCTTTGTGTAAGTATTACACGTTAGCAATAGACAGGACTTACTAATTATGGCTTCATGGGTTACATTCACAAAAGTCGAGCTTTCAGCCATTACAAACTCGTGGCTTCTTCAGGAACTGAGTGAAGCGACTGTGAACATAGTGAACGAACTAAGGATTATCAACAAGTTCCTCCTCACCCTACTAGTATCTACTGCTCGAGATAATGTTGTTACTGCTGTTTATCTGTATTAACTTTCATAAGTTTCACACGTGAACCTATCAGATCTTTTATTTCGCTGAACGTTATAACCACGCGATCGCGGCAGCCAGTGCTATCACCGGAATTCCCGTCTCTAGGGGAATCTTGGCTACACGAGAGCTGCGGAGCGACTTCGCGATAATCCTATAAGTTTCTAAATAAATGTAGATCTATTTAATACACAAAATATACATGTAGTTAAGCAATTTTTGGTTTCATCAATCATATCACTATTACTCAATATTATTGTATTATCATTATTGTTATTATTGATTTGAGTTTTCAATAATTGGTAAAATATACTTCCGGGCTAAGAGACCCTGGTCCACTGGGCTTCTTCTTTCCAGTGGCAGACGTTTCCCTTGCAGCTGAGACAAGCACTATCAGTGGCGTTGTAAAATTCCCCTTGATGCCTCTGTCTCTGCTCACAGCGAGTTTTACAACGCCGCTGATGATGCTTGCCGCAGCTGGAAGCGAAACGTATGGGAGTGGAAAGAAGGCCATTGGAGTACCCCTCTGAGCCCGGAAGCATATTTTACTAATTATGACTCCGGCCGTGAATGCCTTTGTTTATTAATGATTTTTCAATACTTTGTAATTTTTTTTTTCCCAAGGGATTGCCAGTATTCACTTGGTTTTCGCGATGGTGTGGGAAGAGTGTGGTAGTTAAAGGTCAGCATTTGCCTCTAGCTTTTAAATATCTGTCTATCAAGTCCGTTTTCTCCATTTCCCTTGTACCTACAGCGAAATGCTCAAAGGTTTATGTGGATTAACTTGAAATGGATAGAAAAATAAGGTTTTGTAAGAATAGTTTATAGATGTTCTTTGCAAATAAAAGATAGTGTGACGAATTCACAATTTTTTTATTTAAAAACAAGTAATGATTTTTCCTTCTTTCTCTCTTTATTGTTAGCTGTCACTGCTATCATGACCTATGGTGCCTAAACCTCCATAAATGGGCTAATTTAATTTCCAAGTGGAAATCATTGGTTTATAAGGTAATTTTAGTGTCGTACTTATATCCTGTTACTTTACAGCTTTTTAAAATCTAATATTTGCATATGACATAGTTCCTTTTCATTTCTTCACTAGCCCAAATACTTGTCTACCTCAGCATAACTATAGTCTTTTTCCGCCTATTCGTGTGTTTCCCCTTTAAATATTTTCTATGCTACGTCAAATTTTTGTCAAATAACGCTTTACGTGGAGGATATTTATTATTAGTTTGAATTTTTTGATTGCTCATACTTTTCCGAAACAAGAAGTCATTTTCGTTTCTTTTCACTTTCTCTAGTACGTATATCTAGCAAGTAGGGGAAGTATTGCGATCATCCCAAAATTGGAGACTTCACCGGAATATATGTTTTGAGGCTCCATGAAGCCAGAAATAGCATTTTTAGAAAAAGCTCCGTGTATGTGTTTCTCTCTCTCTCGCTTTCTCTCTCTCTCTCTCTCTCTCTCTCTCTCTCTCTGTGTGTGTGTGTGTGTGTGTGTGTGTGTGTGTGTCTGTGTGTCTGTGAACTGCTTAAGTCAAAAATGAAAATTTGATTAAAAACCAAAGTTTATATTTAAGTTTAATATTTTTCAAGGATGCTACACGACGGTATAAAAGAACAATTCGTGCACCCTAAACCATACTTCACATGGAAAAGTTTTCCAAAAATTTTCATTTTCTGAAAAATTGCTGTAGCGATTTTTATTTAAAAGTCAGTCAAGGAACATTCTTTTAAAATACTTAGCATCACTTTCTATGCTGATGAGAGCGTCACCCATCGCTTGTCTGTTGATATGGACGGAGGCAAGTGAGTCGAACAATTCAAAATTTGTGAAGTTCAAAGTATAACGAGAAGTGATTATAAATATTTTATATATAATCTTTAGTGGATTGCTAAGGGATAAATATTGGCCAGCATATCTCGGCGCAACTGTATATAAAGTGATACATCAATAAATGTGTTAAAGTTTAAAACCAGTGTCACCTTTCCACAAAACCAACGCACACCCTGGGATGGGAATTTTCATTGTTAGAGCTATGCAGCAAGGATAAACTACAAGAATCATCGATACATGGAGCTCATTATCAACTTTAATTATCACACCTTCAATGTATAACAGCTTCAAGCAGTAAATACATACTCTGCTTCCAACTTCAACCCCAACATTTATAACAAAGTTTGTTACAAAGTTCTGGATTAACATGAAATAGACCAATAGGCGTCTTTAAGAATAGTTCGTACAAAAGTAGAGAAAGTCATATGAGTGTAACACATCAGATTTTTTCCATACTAGCTATGCAAATAGAACGGAATTTTAAAGCTAGCACATCCCACTCTTAAACTAAGTTACTACTAGAGATTTTATTTTAGTCCCCTTTTCGCATTGTAATACAAGTAGAAAAAATATATATTTAAATGTTTATCTGATTAGCATGAAGTAGATGAATATGCATTAGCAAGTATAGATTGTGGGCAGAGAATGTAATGTTAGTTCAACACACAAGACACATTTTTAAACAGTGAAATACGTTTCAGCAGCTCGGAAATCCCTGGGTTTTGCTTCAAGGTAGGTATACGAGTAGGTACATTATTACACCAGACTCGCATGCTACCACGAGAAGAGGTTTCTTGCGTGCTCCAGGCTTTAATGGAATGTGTGGCGTAATAGAATATGAATGTGGATCTGCACTACATTTTTGCGTGTAAGTAAAGGGAAAGCTTAAACCAACCATCATGCACGCTTATGGTAAACAGAGTTATAGCTCCATGTGTGGGTTAAGTTACATTGTCTCACTCCATAGTTCGAAAATACAAAAATGTATTTATTGTTAGATAAATACAAATATCACATGACATTCTCTAGCCGTTATGGTGTATTTTATAATTTCTGCAAAATACTCCTAGAAATAATTATCTTCCTATTATTCGAGATAACTCTTTGCTGAACTAATTTTAATACACATTTCTAGGTAGGTATAAGGGGTTTAGAGGAAGCCAAATTGGCAATCGGATGTTTAAAAGCAGGGCGCTATACGCTGGCCTTTAAACTCTTTCTATGACATCGCGAGAATTGGCTGAAATCAGCAGTTCGTTAAAAGGCGGTTGTGCTACGTTCACATGACATTCTCTATGCACTATAACTTTTTTAGATATGTTTTACTACACATTTTGTTCTAGGTACAACCAAAATAGAAGAAACCGAATTGGTAGTCAGATATTTCAATTCTGTTGGGTATGGTTTTAAAACGCCATGCCCCTTCCAATATCTCGAGAAATAGCTGGATAGTGAACGGAGAGTAAAAACAGTTGCTTACTGAATTCAAACCAATTTTAACTCATACCTTGAAATGTTTAACTCCACAAAAAGTTATTTGAGACGCGGCGCACAATAAACAACGGTCGGGGCTAAGCTACTTCACACCACATACCGGGTCGGCGAGAAAACAAAGGCGCCCAGGGTCCCCACGCCATTCACGTGATCAAATACGTGACCAACAACACCCAAGCGGCAACAGAAAAGGCTTTCCAGAGCCTTCGAGAACTCTATGGCAGCCGACGTGTTTGTAGAAGTCGAGAAAAGTCCATGTTACGTCATCTTCGCTGTATAAGAAGGTGAGGAAACAGGAGATGGAAGAGTTATAGACATGAGTCGGTCCGTGTGTCAGTGCGAAACAAGTGTGTGTGTGCGTGTGTGTGTGTGTGCGCGCGCTTGCGAGAGTGTGCGTGCATGTGTGTATGAGTGTGTGTTTTATGGTTGTGAAAGGTATGTCGCGTCGAGGTGAAGAAGATTTAATGAGCGTAGAGTGATTATATCGTCGGAGTTAGTATACGAGAGAGGGAGTGGGGGGGGGGGGGGGGAGAGAATGTGAAGAAAGACAGTGATAGAAGGGAGCCAAGGTTGCGAGAGGTAAACATTTATGAGTTGTAATATCACGAAAGACTGTAGACTGTGTTAACGTCAGTAGAAGAGAACTTTGTACTTGTGCAAAAGTTGACAAGACAAAGTGCAGAAAAATAATTGGACTGAAATTTTGTCATTTTACCACAATATTTTATAAATTTGTTGCTTAACTTTTACTAGTTATACAAAATTGTACAAAATTCCTTCCGAACAAAGTGGGACTTCACAAACTTCCCGAAAAGTAAAAAAGCTCACATTTTGTCATATTAATGCCATAAAATATGGTGTTTTAATGACATCGTGAGAGCCATATTTAAGAAAGTAAAGTGGTGACGCATGGTCAACTTAAAGGGTAGTTTGGGGTGTGGCTATCTCCTTTAAAATATTCGCGTTGCATTCCCGGAAGACCCTGAACTTAAATACCAAGTTTAATATTTAACGGAATTTTCGTTTTGGGTTCTGTTCACAGATACACACTAGATGCACAACCTTTTTTTAAAAACAGCTGATGTATTCCACACACACGGCTTTCTTACTCACTCTTCTACAAACTAGTCGTACAAAAGTATCCAGTCATAGACTTGTTAACCAAATAACCTTCATTTTCACATTTACGTTTACACTTACACAGAATAGGTTAACGATAGTCAAGTGCTTCAAGAATACCATGGCTTTCAAATGTCATGCTGTTAAATAGTAAGAGAGGGAGAGAGAAAAAAAATAATGATGATTTTCAAGTGAAGAAAGTGTATGTAACGAAAATCTAGACCAACAAAAAGAAGTATCTCGATTGCACAAACGTAATGACAATTATTACAAATTTGTGATGTAAGGAGATCTGCATTTTTAGTGAGGTAAGATTTTCTCTATCACTTATGGTCTAACAGTTGTGCAAAGTCATTAAGAATAAAGTCATTCACAAAATTCACGATATACATTTTATTTGACATGTAAATATATTAAGTATATGGTGCTTTAATCATAATCGTTTGTCATTTTTGAGAAAATGAAAATAACGAAACTGTTTTCGCGCAAAGAGTGGTTTGAAGTGGAGGATTTCTTGAAAATCTTCGGGTCGCATCCTTTTCGTTTCTTAAATACACGCACGCACGCACACACACACACACACACACACACACACACATACACACTCATACACATACACACTCACACACATACCTTCTTCTAAAATAGTTTTTCTCGGTTTAGAAGGTTCCAAAACTTCTAATATCCTTAAAATCTCGGTTTCAACATTTTGGACGAAACGCAATACTCCCTCCGTTAGAAAGCAAAAACATATCTAGTGTTAAAGAGGTTAATTAATAACATGAAGTTTACTGCGAAAGCAAAACAAAATTTTCTGGCTACTTTTTAATAATTTATATTGATAATACTAATTTTCTGTGAGGCAGAACTTCAAAAATTATTAGTTTGTATGGTACGTAACAAACCAAAATTACTTCCATATTTTACATAATCGATTAATATAAAATGTGTGGATAAAACGGCCCATGATTGCTTAGAGTGCTTTAACTGTACACAGTAGTTGAATTATTGGATTGAGCACATACGAGGACTGAAAGTGAATGGAAAACAAACATAGAATTACGAGGATCGTGCTCCTAACCCAGTTTACTGTTTCTCCACAATTCGGCTACTAGTCGTGGTTAGTGTAACAAATTCTGTGAGAGGGAAGAAGAAAGGAAAAAAAGGGAAGGGAAAGCCGCTATCAGGGAGAGAGTAAAGTAAATTTGTCCCCAACACAGACTGCGTGCGCTAATGACCGTGGTAGCTGACCGCCCTAAAGCCACATTACAGCTATTATCACAAGCCACAACGACTTCAGGGGTGTAAAGATTACAACTCGCCACAATCCGAGGCAAGTTCATTCTGCAGGTGATTTCGGCAGCCTTTTTAATTATTGGATAACATCGATTTTTTGAGCGACTCCAAGAAGAAAACCAGACATCCGGACAAAGGTCACTCATTACACTAGGTCTGAGGTGCTGGCTTATTTTCCCCTACCCGAATCAGAAAATAGTCAGAAGAGAAAGGAATCGGGAAACCCAGCAGTATGCACAATGAAATCAGTATCGTATCAATGCAACATAATTTCATTTAAGGATAAATAGTGTAACAAAATATTGTAGTGTCATATTGCACAAAATAATTGTGTTTTTACAAGTATTGCAGTACACGAAATTATATCAACTAAATTCAATAGAATCATCAAAGGATAATAAACGAAGAGTTGAGGAAATCATCGGACAATACACTGAATCGTCCGTTACGTGAAAACAAAAGTTCAGTAACCTTCATTTTCTCAAAAGCGATAAAATACCGTATTTAATAAGCTTGCATCATGCAAAATCTGTACTTTTCTCTGTATAGTCTTCTTCAGTCTGAATGAATTTTGCCTCTCCTAAGATATGCCTATTGCATTCCACAAAAAGTTGAGTAACGATATCATCAGATATGTGTGTTTAGTAAGTGTATGGGCGAGGATATGAAAAAGAGATGCATACAGAGAGACATACACCAGATATGCAACTAACTTGGTGACTAAATTCACTAGAAGCATCCACGCATAAGGACACAAAGATTTTGAAGATAAAAGAGTACCTCGAACTAACCTTTACCTCTAAAAAAAGCCTGGAGGTTTTTTTGAATAACATATAATGCAACGCTTAAAATTATCATGTCATATACAAATAAATTTGTTTACTTTTCAAAGAATATTATGTAAAGTCCTCTGAATAAGTGGTGTGTAATAAGGTATATGAGATAAGCAAAACCGTATTAATTAAAATTTGTAGACCTCATTGAAGTACACTAATTTTTCTTTAGTGTCAAGCATTTTTTAAATATATGCTTAAATTCACCCATTCAAATGTCATGTGGACTCGTACAAAATATACGATATTTATTTGTTCTTGTATGTATTGATTAGTAGCAAGCAGGTGACAGAATATTATAATGTTGGTTTGGTTTTCATATATTGAGCATGCAAAAAACGCATTATGCTTACATTTAAAATAATTTCTAAACAATTCTTTACTGTGGGTAACGTAGCGTCAATAGAAAATCAAATTTTATATACACATGATGCTGTGGGCTTCAGTTATCGCGTAGAAGCCATCAACTGACTGGCTGGGTGAAGAGATAAGGATACCCTCGGAGTGAAGTGGAAGGGAAGAACTACTTCGCGCGAGGAAAAATGAAGTGACAAGAAATAATAAACAAAATCACATTAATGACTGTGAAAATGAACTCCATCACGCTGTGAAATGACAGTGAAAACTGACTAAAATACTTAAGTAAAGTGACAGTGAAATGTGCAGTCACAATATATTAGAGGTTGCTTGAAGGTGTAATGAGTGGAGAAAGACATGTGAATGTGACAAGTCAATTTTTACCTTTTGACTTTCACCATATCCATATCAACAAGAGAATTTAATTTTCTGAAGTTCAGTATTGCTAACAAAAGAAATAAATAATTCTATATCGCTGTAGGTTTAGTAACAGGCAACTTCTGTCACAACAGTTACAGAAAACAAAATTTTCTTTCAAAAAACTACATTTTATGTGAGCAAAAACATCAAGTTTAATTTCCTTGTGCTTGACATAGAGTTTTTCTACGTTTCCTTTTATTTCTTTGTTACGTGTAAGAGAAAAGTACATTTTGTTTTGGCAGTGAATCTCAGTCAGAGATAAATGTAAATAAAATATTGCTTTGGATATGAGAAGCATATTGCAGCGTAACACTACAACGTAAAGCCTAACTGTGGAAGTGAACACGCTTTTAGACACGTTGTAAATCATTCTATGGCCATCGCTCATCCCTACATGTGGCATTTAATGGAAGTCTACCCTTTGGAAACGTTAGACTGCGTTGTAACATTTTACTGCTTCTACTAGGTTATCGGCAACCTCTCCAGGAGATGAGGATAAAAATAAAAAGCGAAAGGGTAGAGGCGCTGTCCAGTGTGCTTCGATAACGCCCTCTTTATAATGTTTTGTGCTTGCCTTCACGGCCATGAAAACTAAAAAGAATTGGTGCGGAATGCATTTGCCATCGACCCGAAGTAAAGACGATGTCATGACATTTTCTGTACACCCCGTGACCTTTCCTCAGCATTGGCTAGCGCTTACAAACTTAAAATGTTACTCAGTTAATTCTTTCTGATGCTGCTGGGGTAGTAAATGAAGGGAGCTTGCGTAGTATATCTAACATTATTTAAATTAAATAAAATACCTTGCCTTTTGTGTACTGTATGGTCAGCTTTAATCCAGTACTTACGACAATAGAATGATAAATTGAGCTATGCAGTCCGTAACGAGCAGTGATGCATTATTATTATTATTATTATTATTATTATTATTATTATTATTATTATTATTATTATTATTATTATTATTATTATTATTATTATTATTATTATTATTATTATTATTATTATTATTATTATTATTATTATTATTATTACTATTATTACTATTATTACTATTATTATTATTATTATTATTATTATTATTATTATTATTATTATTATTATTATTATTATTATTATTATTATTATTATTATTATTATTATTATTATTATTATTATTATTATTATTATTATTATTATTATTATTATTATTATTATTATTATTATATTTATTATTATTATATTTATTATTATTATTATTATTATTATCATTATCATTATCATCATTAGTGCTGCTGGTGGTAGTGGCGGCGGCGTTGGTGGTGGTAGTGGTGGTTATGGTGGTGGCGGCGGAGGTGGTGGTGGTGTTGGTGGTGGTGTTGGTGGTGGCGGCGGTGGTGGTGGTTGTGGTGGTGGCGGTGGCGGTGGTGGTGGTGTTGGTGGTGGTAGTGGTGCCGGTGGTTGTGGTGGTGGCGGTGGTGGTGGTGTTGGTGGTGGTAGTGGTGGTTGTGGTGGTGGTGTTGGTGGTGGTTGTGGTGGTGGTGGCGGTGGTGGTGTTGGTGGTGGTGGTGGTTGTGGTTGTGGTGGTGGCGATGGTGGTGGTGGTGTTGGTGGTGGTGGTAGTGGTGGTTGTGGTGGTGGCGGCGGAGGTGGTGGTGGTGGTGTTGGTGGTGGTGGTGGTGGTGGTGGCGGCGGCGGCGGTGGTGGTGGTGTTAGTGGTGGTGGTGGTTGTGGTGGTGGCGGCGGTGGCGGTGGTTGTGGTTGTGGTGGGGTTGGTGGTAGTGGTGGTGATGGTGGCAGTAGCGTAGCTTCATTATCATTGTCGGGTACGTAACCCACGAATATTATAACACTCTTTAAAATATGACGAAACCTAAATAGAATCAAACTTATTATTAAGTGAAACTCTTATTCTTAGAGCTATCCCGTACATAAATTATATGATTACAAGTAGGTTATGTTATTTAAATCTTCATAATCGCACTTCCAAACTCACTTTTTATTTTGAGAAAAGAAGACAGGTTCAACAAAACAGCTTTACATCCGCACAGCCAGAATTCACTTTCATGAACTTTGATGTTGAAAAGTCTCACAAAGTCTTTAATGTTTTTCTTAACACTGAGTGTGTACTATGGAGGATCTGCTTTAATTACTATTGCGTTTTAGAGAAATTTAATGTTTGGAAGCTTCTTATGTTTAGTTTTTCAGTTACGGAACAGTTTATTCCTCTTTTTGTTGCAACAACGGCACGAAAACGATTTGTTTACTACTGTAGCCCTTACTCATGACCTCTTGGATGCATATTGCCTGTGTGGATACCTTCGTTCCAGAATCCGCGCAAATCTTAACCAACATTTGCTTTAATATTAAGTAACCAAGATTCCAAGTCATGTTCAAATGTTTGCAATTCAAAAATGTACACATAAGAAACAAAAGAAATCGTGAAATACTCTCCATTCACGACCATAGGTGCAATAATCTGAGCGCGATTGTTAACATGAGGTGTACTCTCAGTACATACGGTGTCAAACGCGCAATACCAGTTTTACTCAGCTGAAGATAGATGCCGTTGCCCAAGCTTTGTTTCGCAACATACTGCGACCAAGTTATTACAGATTGGCGCGAATTGAAATCATGTTTAGGAAAGCTTGATTTTGAATGACATTAAAACGATTATGTACCAAAGAATTACAATGAACACCAATTTTGCAATCAGTGAAGACAGTTACAAGGTATGTAATACACCTCTCACTACCATTGTTGCAACGCCCCTGTTTGGTGCTGGAGGTCGTAGTGTACAATATTAATAACATTGGGCAGTCAAAATATCTTTAGTCGTAGCCATATAGAACTCCTCATACATGTTCATCACAAGTAATATCATAAGACGTTTCGCCTGAGGTCAGTTGGTTAGACGCTGGCCTACTGATCCCAAGATCGCAGGTTCAAATCCGGCCCTGATCGATGATTTTTAAGTGTGCTTAAAAACGACAGTTCAATGTCAGTAGATTTATTGGCATGTAAAAGAACTCCTGCGAGACGAAATTCCGGCACACCGGCCACGCTGATGTGATCCTAGCGTCGTTAAACAATAAAATAGTTTAATTTAATTAAACTCTAGAATTTTTCTCGTAGGTCACACCATCGAATGACATTTATCTGGGCTACTTCACAAATAAAATATGAATTTAAGTGCTATATCGCAAAGATTAGATCAGAAAATGTTAAATTTTATAAAAAAGATTACCTGAAATATATTCATTTCGACTAGTTTAGTTCGACTTAGCACTTCAACTTAGGAAAAGAAATCCAAGAGTTACACGTGTTTCGTACTCCTCTTGCAATAACAGAAAACTAGTTTATAATGTCAAATAAATCTCACTTTATTTTTAACACTAACTAATACTATATCTTCGAGAAAATATATAAATTATTAAAAGGACAAGTTGTTAAAAACGCACATGTCAAATTGAAATGGAGTGTTATTTTGTTTGTTCGTGGATTGTAATGTGTAGTAAAATGTTTTAGCTATCCATGGGATACAGTTGGCGACACTGACTAAACAAAAGAATTACCTAGTGATAATTTGTACGAAACAAAGGAATGATCTGATGATAATTTGACACATTTCTATTTGAAATATGAGTATTGACTATCTCGCTCTTACTGTCACACTACTTTGATCAATATGAAACGAGGTGTTTCAACCAATCAGGCTGCTTATCCTAACTTTTATTATCACCCTGACACATGTATGTTTTTCCTCACAGCATCTATTTATTATCATTGCCCTAGTATCTCTGAATTTGTTTGCGACCGTTATTTATTTTCCGCATAGATATTCGAAACAGCACAATACAAAACAATATAAAGAGAAACAGAATTAGCATATTAAAGCAATTAATTTAGTAACAAATAATTTTTATTGCATTTATTTCTTGTAATCCTTATGTACTTTCTTTTAATCCTAAGATAGTCAATTATTCTGTCCTAATCTGTTTTCATCTTCTATAGATAAATCAAAAACTCTGTTGATAATTATTCTCTTGAAATTTTTTAAGTAACGCATATGTTTTTGCACGCAAAATGAGGAAAGTAAAGCAAACTATTGAATTAGCACTGAGCCATTATTTTACGTTTCAAAGTGCACGATTTTATTTCGATACTTAGGCAAGTATTTTTACACAGAATTAAACAGGTATATTTCATTTGTCATGGCACGTAATATCGGGCTTCATGTTACGTGTTATTAGAAGACTCTCTCTCTTCCTTGTCTTCCACCAACATCGTATTTTAGATGTAGCTGAACTAAAGGAGGACACTGCACTAATAGAACACAATAGCCTGCACGAAGAAAAGCATAAGACTTTGCATAAAAGCATTATTTCTCCACAAGCAGCATTATAATGTAAGAAACAAATCTGATGCGTTGCTTTCATATGACATTCTCAACTCAGTAGTGCGGATAAGACGAATAAACTGTGTTTAAAAATTGGAGTGCTACTTCAATATTCCTTACATGACCACGAGAAAAAGCGAGTAGCGACTTACCACTTGAATGAGGTATTTTACATTCACAGTAAGCTTTCTGCCCACCATTCTACAGATAATTCTCACAAAACCTTATTCTTCTGTTTCTTTTATTCGCAAAATTTTGGTAACGTTTTTTGGGTATATGCAATATTATCACTACGTGCTCTACGTCATTAGTAGAGAAAGTAAAGAGCAACGTATTTTAAAATTTAAACCAATGGCCAAGAAACGTCTGAAATAGTGACGAGAATTGTGTGCTGTAAGAATTCTACGAAATTTTTGGTAAGATTTTTCCTACCTCTTATGTTTACCAGTTATACAATATTCATTCAGTTCGAAGAAGTCTTCAGGGACCATTCCCAGAAAATTTAAGGTATGAGTGATGAGTGTTATTTGCTCTACGAATAACTTAAATATGTGGTATTTTAATGATAATCGTTAGACCTACTTTTTAAGCCGTACTCTTTAAAGTGTAGTTTAGTGCGAGTGAATTTTCTTGAAAATCTTCCTTTGTATCCTTTAAAGATACTGAAAGTAAATTCATTCCTTTTCTAAAATCTGATATGTTGCACTCACATGACTTTCTCTACTCTTGTACTAACCATTCTTACAAACTCTTATTCCTATGTTATCTTCTTCGTGTTAGTTGAGATAAACATTTACAGAAATTATCTTACTACTTATTTCCTTGTAGGTCCAAGGGGAATATGAGAATACAGTAGGTAAACTTTGAGCGATAGTCAAATCTTTTAAAGCTTTGAGATTCCGTTCCCTTTGCACAGTTAACATATAAAAAATGAACAACGGTGTTGCATTTGACAAAAGTTTGTTTTCCGAAACTGACATAAATAACAAGGAATATCTCCGATATGGCTCACTCTACGAAAAAATTTATTCGGACATAAACTGTGTGTTAATGCGAAATCTACGTGTTTTGAACAGTAAGATTTTGTATATATCTTACGGTTTCCAAGTTATTCAAAAGTCATCCAGAGTAAACAGGACTATATAGGCTATACAGAGAAAATTCAAAATATACATTTCATTTTCCATAAAAATATCTTATACATATGTCATTTTAATCAAAATCGTTAGAGCCATTTTCAAGAAAATAAAAATTTTCGAAAAATGTTCCATGTAAAAGGTAATTTAAGGTGGAGGAATATTCTTCAAAATCTTCTTGTCGCATCCTTGTTAAACATTAAATTTAAATACCAACTTTGGTTTATAACCGACTTTTCGTTTTCGAGTTATGTTGTTCACAGAATGACAGATATGCAGACACACCCACACACACGTGCACGCGCGTGGACTGACAGACCTTTTTCTAAAAATGTTTTTTTGATTCAGGGTGCCTCAAAACATATAATTCCTGTGAAATCTAGACATCGAGTTTTTGGATGGAATACATTGCTTCCACTACTTACTAGTTGAGAAAGTAAAAATGCTTTTTCAGCACAGCTTCCCCTAAATAACTGCTTTTTGGACTGTAAACACAGGTAAAATGGTACTTAGCTGTGTAGCAAACAAAATGTAGATGACAACGTAGCTGAGTTAGTATCACATCTTCACATGTAAGAGGCGCCGCTTACCTTGTACCAGTCTCTAAGTAGAATATATTCCTTGCATGCAGCTGCCGCGATTTTGCTGCAGCTCCAATGTTCTAGGGATTTTCATTCATACTTTCAGTGACAAATTTGTTGGCTAGAAAAGAGTAAGCTCAGAATAAGCATTGTCAATTATATCTGCATCTGTACTGTTATGGTCAGCGGTTCCTAGAGGGCACTGTTACGTTAAAATATGGTGCATACTTTTAAATTATTTGCTTTTGTCTGTTAGTTACCAAAAGTATATAATCACCATTATGTTGTTTCATAATATATTATTTAAACTATCTTAGAGAAAAACGCTTATAATAGATTATCTTTTTGTGGACAAACGGGGAATTTTGGTTTTGAAATCTGCATTATGTGAAAGAAGAATTAATTGTTTCTTTAAATTTGTGAATATTGAACGAATAGAAATTATAGATGTCCAATTTTAGAGCAGCTTTATTTCATTATCAACGTGTATATTTATTAACTATAGAATGCAGTAAGTTAGAAAATGCAAAGTGCATAATTTCACCAGAACGTGTTCTGAAATTGGTCGTGTCCATGGCGCAGTGGTAGCGCAGATGCCCGGGTTCGGTTTCTGGTGTCGGAATACTGATTTTGTTCTGCTGTAAGACCTGCTGTGGGATGCACTCAGTTGAGGGCCCTGGGGGAGGGAGCAGTTGGAGAGCTAGTTAATCCAAAATTAGTGGCTCCCAGTTGTGAAGACCGCATTTGCCTGCCGAGAGGGACTCGAAGCCCTAAGCACGTCCCAGTCTCAGAACTGCACCCCATCCACGGAGTTTGCTTTAGTGTTCTCAAACCACTACAAACTGATCAATGAGCAGCTCTCTAAACCAGCTAAGAAATGAAGAAATGAAAATGTTTCTGTAGCTATAGTTATTGCTTATTCTCCCCCAGAATATGTAATGCATGAATTTGAGAATGAATATGAAAATATCGGACGTAAAAACTAACAGACCCAAAAAATTGATTACCTTTCCAGTCAAAATACCTTATATAGTGGCAGCGAACTGGCACATAATACTACTTTTACGAACGACATATTGATCGTTCATATTGATTACTTAATGTTTCTATGTATAAAAGAGTTAAACGTAATATTCATTGTTTAGAATTTTAACCAAAAGATTATGTTTTATATTCGAAATATAGTTTCTCCTAGGCCAGTATGTATATTATTCATTAATTTTTAGAATGTGTTAACACACTAATTAAACTTTAATCGCATTCTTTTTTGAAAAATAAATACTTCTGTGAAGAAAAGTTTAAGCAGTAAGAAACAATAAACTGATATCTTAGTAACTAACTTTATATATGCATTTAATTTTTTGTGCGTATTACACACTAATCCTTGATTTCTGGATTAAAAATTCAAACAAATTGCACAGAAAGTGTAAAATTTAGTAGCCTCAGAGTTTCTATCCTTAAAAATACACAATGGCTGGACAGAGAAGCATATATTTATGCAGGAGACACGAGAAATATATTAATGACTATGTATACGTTAGTCAAAAGATTATAGTACACATCTAAACCGGCAGAGTAAATGATATGGGCACCAACACTCGAGGCAGAAGGATGAGTTTCAAACTAAGCCCTGATCCCAGTTCTTAGGGACTAGAGATGCCACTGGCACGAAATCCTGCACAAACTTTCTTACGCCTTTGCGTTAAAGAGTTGCTGGAGATGGTGAAGTGGTCGCCAGGATTGACAATGATAAATCGTGTTGTTCCCTGTACAGCATAAACAAGCGAGGGTCTATGATATTCCTCTTTGTCAGGCAAACATGTCGACCTGGCAGCAATAAGGATGTATCATAATTTATCATCAGTTTGGCCACTTCCGGTGCAATTAGAGCCAGTAAACACTGAATTTGAGATGATTATCTTTGCTCTTTAAGAAATGTAAATGCTACTAAAACGCTCGAATTTTCTCCGTCTTGCAAAATAAATTATTTTACAGTATGTTCTTTCCCTACCAAGAGAGATGGCTTTGTGAGTTTGTGGTAATGTACACGACTTACATTTGAGAGATTCCGAGCTCCTATCTACCAAAGACTGGCCTTTGGTTTCTTGTCGTCTTACCCGGTCGGTAGACTAGCTCTCGGGAGGCTTTTTACTTTCTCTACTGGTAAGTAGGGGAAGTATTGCATTCCACCCAAAAATTCGATGTCGAGATTTCACCGGAAATATATGTTTTGAGGCTCCCTGAATCCAAAAAAAGCATTTTTAGAAAAAGGTCCGTGTGTGTGTGTGTGTCTGTGTGTCAGTCTGTGTGTCTGTGTGTCTGTCAGTCTGTGGACAACCTAACTCAAAAACGAAAAGTCGGTTAAAAACCAAAGTTGGTATTTAAGTTTATTGTCTTTCAAGTATGTGACACGAAGATTTTGAAGAAAATAGCCCCAGCCTAAACTACCCTTTACATGGAAAATTTTTCGAAAACTTTGATTTTCTTCAAAATGGCTCTAACGATTTTGATTAAAATGTCATATGTTTGAGATATTTTGATGACAAATGAAATGTATATTTTGACTTTTCTGGCTATAGCCCCTGTAGTCGTATTTACTCTGGACGACTTTTGCATAACTGGTAAACCGTTAGAGGTAGACCAAATCATACTATACAAAAAATGTAGACCTTGCTAAAATACACAATTTATGTCTCAATAAATTTTCTTGTAGGGTGAACCATTTCGGTTATGTGTGTGAGTTTCGGAAAACTAAGAACTTTCGTGAAAAGGATCATCGTTGTTCATTTTTTTGTATGTTAAGTGGGCAAAGGCAACAGAATCCCAAAGCTTTAAAACATTTGACTGTCGCACAAAGCCTAGTGTATTCCAATATTCTCCTTGTACCTACAAGGAAATAAGCAATAAGACAAGTAAATACAAATATTTATCTTAACACGAAGAAGATATAGGAATAAAAGTTTGTAAGAATGGTTAGTACAAGAGTAGAGAAAGTCATGTGAGTGCAACACATCAGATTTTTACATATCTATCACGATTTTCTTTTCATCATTTCCCTTTCATTCAGTTTTCTTCTCCTGTGTCAGATGTACTTTTAAGTTTCATGGCGTGCGGCGGTACCGGGGCAGATGGTGCGGATGCTTGCTCAAAGAAAAGAGTACTGCATTTACTCGAAAATAAGATTTTTTTAACGAATTATTGGGTCTTGCAATCTGGATTTCAGGCCTTTCCGTCCACTCTTCCGAGAATATTTTTCTGCGTTCTAAATATCTGATTAATCGTTTTCCAAAGACGTTTTCTTCAGATTCCAGCCTTCCGAATTCATTTTTGCGTAAGCATATTTCCCAAAGCACACTTTTCCGACATGTCCTTATTTTTAACTTCTTCCGAAAGAAATGTGCTAGAAGTATTTCTGAATGTGCACTATCACTAAGCAACAGTGCTTTGCTTTAAAATTCGTAAAAATCCACAGGATAATTTTATATTTTGTCTAAATCTACAAGATTAGAACTGCGGTACCTTTAAGACAAGCCCTGCTATCTTCGTGCAGTTATTTCCAGTTTTAGGTTTCTAAAAAGGAATGAACCAACCTTGAACGAGGAAATTTCGGTTGCAGTTCCGTTTGTATACTCCCTACCTCCTAACAAAAGAGAACGATCTCACACTACAGTACTTAGCAAATTCTAAACCCGGTGCGTGCTTTCCTTGAAGACCCCACACCCCCAAATCGAACTACGTGCGATTTTATTATAAATATAGCGACGGCAATATTCCCAACTACTGCTGTTTCATGTTGTTGTTGTGCTGATGTTCTTCTCCCCATTTGGATCAAATAGTATACAGGAGAGTTCAAGCACAGGGGTTGCAAGAAACGTATAAAAACCCAGACATTCGACAATTGAAGCCGGAAATCCACATGATGTCAGTGCGTCTGTCCCAGAAATTAAGAGAATCGCATGTGATGACTTTTGCAAATATTTTCGGTGTAATCTACATTAATTCAGGTCGCAGGGCACAAGGCAGAAGATGTGCAGTGCAACCCTATTATCGGGTTGAGTATTGCAACCAATGTAATGCTACGTTAGAGAATGAACACTGCACATATAACATTAGCAAAGGATTCCACAATAGATTCTAACTGGTGTTGGGTAAACATCATCCCAATTTTTATACTGACAGAATCTCAAAAGGAACAAGGAGATACAGAAAAAGTTGTACGTGAATTTCTTATGGGGCGTATAGTTCGAGGAAAGCCGAAGAAGTGGTTGAACTTGCAGAGAAGAATTCAATCAATGGTACCATAAGAAACAGCTGAGTATTTACGCACCATCGGACATAGGCTCATACTTTCATAATTTTGCTCTACATATACAGTTACTCACTTTTCAAACATTTCAATAAACATGTGTTTGCTAACATTAAATTTCGGAAATAAGGTTTTCGGAAAATGGAGTTCGGAAATTTTTATTTCGGCGCTCCTCATAGAATTCGTAAAAATGTTTTTGTAAAAACGTACAGGGATCATATCAGTAAATGAAAGTAAGAATTGTATTACTGAAATATTAATTTTATCACCTATGTTTTATAGAACATCATTGTTATTATTAGCATGCTGCTTTGCTACTTCGTGCCGTGTCATTTGCATTATTTATCAGGTCACTACTCAGCACTCCCTTCTTTTCTATTCTGCCCATTTCATCACTGCATCATCCACTGCAGTATGGCGTACTTTCTTAGGGCCATTCCTCTTTTCGTGGCTTTAACTTTATCTCTCTGATTGTTACCGTAATGAACAATGTCTGGTTGTACTAAATACTCTCCAATCGCTCCTCGTACATAATTTTTTCAACGAATTCCAAACCTCCAGTTGCGTGGAGTGCGAGTTGAATTGACACAGCAATTACCTCATTCAATAATTCCAAACAAATCGCAATTTATATGTTGTTAGAAAAATTTAAATATACTTAGCTCACTTTATATGAAAAGAGAGTTAGACAGTAAGCAGTTCTTACTGGCAAAAAGTTAGATGAGAGAGATGTTGTCATGCAATGAAAGAATTTGCCTCTATCGCATTGAAAAATATTTTTGATAACTTCATAATTAATTGTTGTGCAGATCTATGTATGTAAATATTATACGCGGGGAAAACTTAAGAGCTAGGTTTGTGTAAGAAATCACCTTACGCACGCCGACATGGTCAACAAAATTGAACAAGAATTGTTACGTCGGTTAGGAAAACAGATAAATAGCAAAATATACTTCGAAAGTGAAATGCGTATCAGTGTACATTTCGTCCAGGTTAAAGAACCTGTAGTCAATGAATTGTTTCTAAACTCAAGTCCCCGATATGACCACAGAAATTAAAAGTAGCTATACAAATGGTACAGCAATAAAAACTTAATTTTCATGTTATTGTTTTTGAAATATCTTGCACATAAGCAAGGCGTTACTCCCCCTACTTGAAATTCCTGGCTACGCCAGTGGATCTTATGGGCACTATGAAAGCATTTACAGAGGTACTCCTTCCGCTCGTTTATCTGTGTTTGTATGCGTGTGTTTGTGTGTGTGTGTTTGTGTGTGTGTGTGTGTGTGTGTGTGTGTGAAGCTCATACTTAACTTAATTGTTTCTCTAGCAAGATGAGTGTTAACACAACCTTACTACATGGAAATTTCATTATAATTTAAAAAAAAAAATACGATTTTGATTAAAATACCACTAATGTTCAATATTGGTAAATAATATGTTAATTTTAATATTTTTTGTAGAGCTGAGGAAATTCTCGTTAGTCTCACTGACTTCAATAACCGGAACGTCACTAAACAATTGGTAAAGCTACGAACAAAGCAGTTAGAACCCAATAAAATATGCACTTTCTCTCAGGCAGTGCAGTGCTAGCCTTTAAAGAGATATTTATAGCTAATGGTTCATTTCAACTCATGCAAAGAGTACGTGGTATCATAGTTTGCAAATTCGACTTTCTTTTTTAAACACAAGGTAGCTGCATCATGCTGCTTTCCAACTACACATGCGGCTCTGTCAAGCAGAAATCATTTTATTGAATACATTTTAACGCTCTGATGTAACATTCATATCGCCCTTAAGGAACATTTTAAAAACTAAATTTGCGTTACCCTATATCAACATCACAAATGAACTGCATCGCTTTTGTGTCCCTTCAGGACATTACCTTCCTCTGTGACGATGACCACAAGGATAAATTACACATATTCAAACTACTCATGCTTGAAACAGAACACACGCTACGACTAAAATATAACTATATACCCCCAGAGGTTCAGTATTACATATAAATCCTATGGTAATGTTTTTACTTAAACTTTAGGCTGCATATTTACTCTTACCTAAGGTGCGTAAAGCAAAGCTGCACTGTTTTCGATCTAAAAACTTTATAGTTAAACAAATATCACTGGAAGGGCAAGTTCGGAGATTCACCATAAAACTAAAAAAATAAATAAATAAAATAAAGAAGAACCTTAGAAAACATGCGGGAGTTTTTCTTGATTAATCCGCAAAATCATAAGCAAAAAGACGAAACAACTTCTCATCTGTTTGCATAGAAATAATGTCCAGTAGGAAGAGAAATCGGTTTATCAGTAGGCAATGTGGGATATCCTTACATTCTAATGCGCGGAAAAATTAGAATTAAAATTGCACATTCAATTTAAAAGCTTAATAGTGCTGCAAAAAAGTAATATAATTAAGATAATGTTATAGAGAGTATATTGGGTACCAACATTTCCAGATATTGGCTTCAATGAAAATAACGAACATTGGTATGAAAGTAGCTACAAAAAGAAGACTCCTTTTATAGGGCTTTCCTCCTTCAGAAAAGAAACTGGATCCAATAACTGATAATTGAAACTAAGCCTGAAACATACCTTGTATTTACTTCTTTATCTAGATACCAAACATTGTAGACTTAAAAACCAAACTTTGTGCTGTGAGGTCAACGATGTGTTGTAGAAAAGACAATACAATTCCAAATTCCTAAGGTAATTGCTGCTATTACACGTGTACTAGTTGCTCACTAAATGTTCTGCTAACATCTTAATGCCTACATATACCCAAGGAGCCTCTTTTTCCATTTACACCCCGCTTTTACCTACCATGGTTATATCGGCAGTCGTTTCCCTTAGAACACACTGCCTATTGGAAAGGCGTTAAATCTTGTATATGCATAGGGTTTTGTATGGTTTGTGTACATTAAATGACACACACACACACACACACACACACACACACACACACACACACACACGCACGCACGCACATGCGCATTCACGGTTCCAGAATGGATAATATAGGAATAATCTTGATTAGAGAAAAATTCATTTTTCCAGCCGAGAATTGAATCGAGGATAACTCACCAGTATTTTTTTTTTATCCTAGTGAGTCATTTTTAGGCTTTGGGCTTAAGGAAGGCGTCTGCGGATCTCCGTCTAAATTTATGCCTATATTTTGGTATATGAAGACAAAACTGACTAGTAATAATAATAATAATAATAATAATAATAATAATAATAATAATAATAATAATAATAATAATAATAATAATAATAAAAATAATAATAATAATAATAATAATAATAATAATAATAATAATAATAATAATAATAATAATAATAATAATAATAATAATAATAATAATAATAATAATAATAAAAATAATAATAATAATAATAATAATAATAATACTAATACTACTACTACTACTACTAATAATAATAATAATAATAATAATAATAATAATAATAATAATAATAATAATAATAATAATAATAATAATAATAATAATAATAATAATAATAATAATAATAATAATAATAATAATAATAATAATAATAATAATAATAATAATAATAATAATAATAATAATACGAAGAAAAGGAAAAATAAAATAACAATGAGTATTAGAATTTGGTTCTCATACAAGAGGTCCAAAACAAACATTGTCTATGTTTGAGAGATAGAATTGGAACTCAAAAACCCAATGTCACAGCTGTATTTCTCCCGATAAAACTCAGGGTCTGTGGTTCAAATCCCGGCTGTTACATTGAGTTTTTCAGTTCCAATTCTACCTCTCAAACATACGCCACACACGGCTTGTGTGTTTAAAAACACCAACAGTAAGTTTGCTTTCATAAATAAATAATAATTAGCATCTGAAGGTTATTTAATCCTGGGACGTAAAGTACTTACAATAACATGTCACCATTGGGGTAATTGTCTCTGATGTGAGACTGCCTTTGTGGTTTACGGGAGAAATACGAATTGGTTGGAGAATTCAACGTCGTTCTGGCGGATTGTCACAGTAGCTTAATGGTTAGAGCACTCAACTGGTAAGAGCAGAGTCTGTGGTTCAAATCCCGATTATGGCATTTGGGTTTTTCAGTTCCAATTCTACCTCTCATATATTGCCCACGCACGGCTTGTGTGTTTGAAAACACCAACAGTAAGTTTGTTGGTGTAAATAAATAATAATTATGGTCTTTCTGTTACTCTTGCTTGCGAATACTACCTTCCTTCAGAGAAAGAAAAAAAAAGCGTGTAGGTTATATAACAGTTTTAGATATCTCTGAACAGCAATGCATTTTTTATTAGACTCACAGTGAACGAAAAGAAAAAGAAAGAAGTCGTCGGCAAGGGATCTTCCGCAATAAACAATTTTTGTTTACGTAATATTCAATAATCTGAAGTAATCATACAAAGCTTAGATAATTAACGTCCATTGTGCCTATGCAACGATTAAGTAGTAAATATAGATGAAACGGTGTGGAACTGTTGAAGTATGATCATCTAAGAAGAAACAGCAAAAACTGGAGTACCTACATACGACTTTCTCTGCTAATGACAAATTGATAGATGCTCATTATATATTACATTATTCGTAGGTATAAAGTGCCGATTCCTTACATTACTCACGATATATTTGCTTTCTCTACCACGCACGTAGTGGGCAGATATCACACGCTAAGTACACGCTTTTGATTTACTCTAAGTAATAGAAAAACATTTTTACAGAAATATCGGTGTGGACTAAAAGCGGGGCAAACGGATGGCTAGGCACATTTTTCGAAATGAAGACCATACTAATTATTGCAGAACCACGACTTTCTTTTTAACAGAAACTTAATTTAAACAATTTGAAAATTTACTCTTCCGAAATAAGATACACCAACAGTAGAAAAAAATAATTGGTTGAATCATGTTATAATGTGCGTTTGCAACATGTAGTGGATCAAACTTTTAGCGTCATCACTATGCGATTGTGACACACAAAATGTCGATCACACACAATAACTTCAATTCCTCGCCATGTTTTATAACTATTGCTTCGATTTTGAGAGATGTTGCTTTTTATTAGTTTGAATTTTCAAATACTTTAAATGTTTAACTATGGTTTAAAGCCTGCTATATTCTCGTATTCTCATTTTACCCATGGGGAAACAAGTAATATAGACATTCCTGGATATTTATCTCAATTATTATGAACTATATAGAAGAATAAACGTTTTTAGGAATAGCTTGAACAATGAGTTAGTAGAGAAGGTCATGTGATTCCCACATTAGATTTATTTGATTCAGAATTTGTGAAATTAAACATTTATGTTTCAACATTGAGAAACAGAATTTTTATGTTTATTTTTGGTAACAATCTCTTGGAATGGAAAGAAAACAAAGCGGGATAGTTACAAGAATACCAACCCTTCAGGCACATACGATAGGTAACGCTTATAAAGGTCTAAACTTACAATATCAGATACATGGAAAAGTTCTTGCTACTAAACTTACAATATAAGACACATCGTAAAGATGTTGCTTTACTAATATTTGGTACCTAACCGATTTATGCTTTTCTCCTTTGGTAGGGTTTCCTTCTCTGTTGAAATTTCCATATCATACAACATTTAATCAAATGAAGAGAATTTCAATAAATTGTGGGTTTTTTAAATTTAATTTACACAAAAACTGTTGAATCTATTGGAATACGCCAGAGGAAAAAGTTGTCGTTTATTCAATTTTCTATGAATATAGCCATAAATCAAGAACCTTCAATCAATAATAATTCAGCCAGATGATGATACTTTTTTTTTATAAAAACATTTTGTTCTATAAAACTATCAACTTTTCAACATTTTGGTATTAGACTTTCTTGTTATTCGCAACAAGAGAAATTCGCTGTTAAAGTCTGACGGATCATTTCACTTCCATCCTGTATACCCATGTTTTATTCTACACGTCAATTTAGAGTTTAATTTATTAAGAACAGTTTTAATTGAATCAGAAGTAAGACAACAGTTGACGGGCGGAATGGCGCCCCGGTAACGTGCACGACTCGCATTCAGGAGGTCATGGGTTGGATCACGCCGACCGCGCACTGTTTTGTGTTTTCCGTTGTTTCTCCCTTGTCACTTAGGCGAGCCTACGTACGGTGCTCTGTCCCAGTTGCAGGAGCCCCTCGTTGTATCTATCTTTAGCTTTAAGAAAGCAGATAAAAGTATGAAAACAGTTATTATAATAGCAAAATACGAGATAAGAAAAACCACGCAATGCTAAAAACCATCAGACCTTTTATACCATTCATTACCTAATATATGTAAATATATAATGATTTCGAATCTTTTCTAACGTAATGATTAACAATAAACGAGTTTGCAAAAATATATATAATATCAAACTTATTAACATTTTTTCAAAGGCTAACAGCTTATTCATCAAATTTGGAGAATTATTTTAAAATGTATACTCTCCTTTTCCTTAGCAGACTTTTGAGAGAATGTATAAATATTTTGAAACAAATTGCATCAGTATGAGAATGTAAAAATGCAGAAAAGAGATTTGCAAGAAAACAAACTTTAAAGATTGGCGTCACTGTTAATAAGCATAAAGTTGTCCATTTATAGCTTGCTTCAATTGGTACTCCTAAGTACACATGGCAACTGGAAAGAAATGTATGTTTTCACCAAGTTTGTTATTTATATTAATGCCTTTTTTATTTGCACGACCTTTAGATATTCATTACCTTAATATATAGTTCTTATTGCCACACAATGTAAATGCAAATGACAGAAAAAGAGCTTCCCCTTTGAAGTAAGACAGTGCTCAAAATAAATCAACAACTATCTCTGTCTACGAACATCAGAACCGTAAACATGACACGAGGCAGTAATACCCTTGTGACTGATACACTTGTACGCTCTCCTACTCGTTTGTGTATACCCTTCTTCCCTTATTGCCCAGCTCATTGCGCATGCGTCTCATTCTGTGAAATTTAGTGACGTATGTAAGTAGATGTTTTATTAGAACAGAATACAGAAGCACATCTCACTGTGGTAGTTTTAAATCTGCAGCTGGCATCACTGATTTTCATTTTCATTCTTTTATGATGGAGATGAAAAATCGCTTCTTGGGTTCTTTTGAAAAGTTTCTTTTACATAACCCAAGCATGTCTTTAAGTAAAGAGTACTAAAATTTTAGACAAGTAGGAATTGAACTTCGGTTTTCTCTGGTAAGTTATCTCTTTGTCTCAGACACGCACAGATAACATAAAAATACACTCTGGTCTAGAAAAGCTTCTCTTCGCTTACATTCAAGTTCTTCTTTGTTTATTCCAGGAAATTGAGTTTATCGACTAAGTTCACTAAACTTCAGGAATTCTTCGGCAGGGCACGTTGATACAAACGGAAGAAAACTTTACAGAAAGTGAGTTACTAAAGAGATAGCAAGGAATGGGGCTACACAGTATGGTGGAAAAGGAAAAATCCTCATTCTTTAGGAAGTCGACACATTTCAGATACTCGTCGACTTAAGAGCCTTTTAATTTTCTTTCTTTTTCCACATAATATTAATAGGATTATTTGTGCTAATGAGAATGCACTGAGGCTATCCAAAAGATGTGATACCTCCATTACACAACAGCTTAGTAAAGTTAGCTTATGAATTGAAATATAATTTTAATTCTTAAGACTTCCACTGCTTGCTAAACAATCTCAGTTGTCAATACCGGACATTCTTTTCCTATTACTTGTCATATATATACTGTTGTATCATAAAACATTTTATAAATAAATAACCCCAAGGCTTACCGCTCGGCCGCTGCTTCCCCCACCTCTGCTCACTGCAGGCATCAGGAGTGGGGTACAGAATTTGTGGGTGGGCCATGTTATGCGGCCATCGTAGATCCTCAATTGGCCTCTCAGGGACCTAACTAGGCTGAGTGCACCCCGTGCCAGACCTACCAGCGAAGGAAAAATACCCTCGCCGGTACCGGGGATCCACGCGAGGCAATCGTGCTACCACTGCACTATGGGGAAGATAAAAACGTTATATCCATGCAAAATAATGCAACCTTTAATAGTGTAATGCGTTCTAGTTAGATAATAATACGGTCCCTTCGTAATCATAATCTTAGCAAAAGTTCTAATGGGACAGCTCTAGAAGAATTTCTCGATGGCAACGTCACACACACACACACACACACACACACACACACACACACACACACACACACACACACACACACACACACACACACACACACACACACACACACACACACACACACACACACACACACATATGCGTTATATCTACCGTTCGTTTAAAAAAGAATTCTTATTTTCAAGTTATGCTACCTAGGACATACATATTTTTGCTCAGGAATTATTTCACATTAAATGAGATCTAATTTAGAAGTCTAATATTATTCAAGAGCTTATTAATGGTAATAAACATGAAAAAAGGAAAAGTAAGTAACCTAAAATTTATCAAGCGAGCCCATTGGATTACGCATTCATATTTGTGAAAGGTGTACGTTAGGAATAAAACGCATTACCAAGCGACTAACGCTGCAAAAAGTTTATTTTGACATAAATTATTAAGTAGGTACTTTAATGAGCTCTGCAATTCTCCGACTGTAAGATTAGCGTTTCCAAATTAAATACAATTATGCAAATTTCAATAACATTAAGAGAACATCTTGATTCAGTTACTGAAAAAATATAGGTATATTTTGCAACACATGTCCTATATCACAATCATAAATTTTAATAAAATTCATTTCAATAGAAATGAATTTGTGGAAGTAATTTAGATTCTTGAAAATTTTCGTGTAGCATTCTTGGAAAACCCACTCACACATGCTCAGACTTTTTTCTAAAAATATTTTTTGTGGGTTCTAAGGGTCTGAAAACATTACGGAACACTAAAACCCCTTACCAAATCGGATGAATTGCACTTGAACTTGAACCCCGAGTGCGACTTGTGTAGTGCGTACTTGGTAAAACGGTACAATCAACAACTATAATTGACCTTTTGAGGTAACAAAAATACATAGTCATATATATTCGTACAGCAGAGAATTTGCAACTTAGCCGCATTGGCTTCAAAATCTGCCCACATTTCCGGTTAGGTGCTGAAGGTGTATATGTCGCCAGCATAGGCTTGAAAGTGGTTAGAAGTAGTGAGAAGTCACTAAGTTGGAAACACTGTTCTACGCGCTGCTTTTAGAACTAGCGCTCTAAATCTTGTGCAAAAGAGAAGGCGGATTTACCTCCACACACTGTTCGCCGAGCCATGGCGCATTATGGGACTCGAATGCTTGGTTACCTGAGACCGTAAAGCAGAAATGCTTCATGCACCATGACTCCATGACAACTTGCGGAAGACACTCGACCGAAAGTCGACCTTTTGTGCCTATGCCACTGACGGGGACTTCCCAAGAGGATGGATGAGGCGAATGGATCCCAAGAGTGGCCGGAACGTTGCCACCTCAGAACAGATGCAGGGTCCTTACATTTTCCGAGCTAGAAGCACCCCGACGGAGGCCCGGTTCCTTTCTCACCCCGAAGGGGGGCGCGAAACTCGGAAACTGGCTCCCCTCCCCCCTCGGACTTTATCACCCCATTGAAAACCCGGAAACCAGTATGCTCGCCTTCTATTCCGGGGACGAGATTTCCAGAGCGCATTCTTTCCCCTTGCCGTGCTCCTGCCGTGACACTCGCCGACGCTTCCAGCCCTTAAAGAAACTTAACGGGATGAAAGGTGAAATTAAATGATTAATGTAACGAAATAGGAGAACAGGAAAATCGGATGAAATGGAAATTATTTCCAGCATCGCCTGGCGATCGGCATCTCCAAAAAACTCTATGGGTCAGGAAGGTCGGCCGCGGGGATTGAACCAGTGACCTCCCGAATGCGGGCGTTACCGTCTGAGCCTTCCTGCTGGGTGCCTCATGCACTAAGTGAAGGAGATGGTGTAAGCGATAAGGTGACGTCATTAGTTCGTAAGAAAGGTTCTTGGGCACCACTGGTCTGGCACTCGAAGAACGAATTAAAGCGAAATGTTGCATTTCTTAGGTCAATATTTTATACTGTCACGACAAGAAAACTAGTTAAATATGTTAGTTACAAATTTTTGCGAAGGAGGTAACTCAAAAATAAGCCGTCGGTGCTAAAGCTGTCGATTTTCTCTACCCACCGACATTATTATTTAGCTTCTACTTACTATTCTTACAAAAACGTCTTTTTAAAAATCTACCTTGCAGGAATACTTCACATGTTTTGTTGAAGCAAAATGAACTGATAGTCAAATGCTCAAAGGCGCGCGCTATATGCTGGCCTTTAAATACCATACTTTCTATGACCGCGTGACACAACTGAAAACATTGAAAAATTGAAAGCAATAACAATGAACATCTGTAAAGGACCAATGTCACCAGAAACGTATTTTAAATAAGTTCTGTGTTTTAAAGAGATCTATTCTGTGGAGGAAGCTTTTGTTTCTACTTACACAAAATTATACAAATTTGTTTCCAAATGTGGAGCATTCAAGATACACACGTTAGCTGTCATAAAACATCTGAAATATGCAATGCGTTAATCGAAACCGTTAAAGTTGTCTTTCAGAAAATTATAAATAAAGAAAAACCTTCTATACAAATAGTATCTTCACTTGGATATATTTCCTTGAAAATATTCATACTACAGGCACTACGCAGTAATAAGGTTGCACAATTATCACTTTTGATGCAGAAGCAATTACTGTAAGTGTTGCTTGCTATTCTTTATATCAAAACAATCACTAGAAGTACCTTAGCATAGCTTCTACCTCGAAGCAAACAATAAAAGCGCTACCAACTTGGTTTGTATGTGAAAAACGAGAACTAAAAGTGCAGCTGCTTTAGTTTTATGTCAAAGCAATAAGTGGAAGTGTTTATGCCAAGCAACCGTCGGAAGTGCAACTGGCTTTCATGAGGAAGTGATAACTAAAAGCGTTGCCGATTGTGTTGTAATGTGCAAGTAATCACTATAAGCCCCGCTGCTTTAAGTTTTACATTAAGGAAGTCCTTATAAGCGCTGATTCCTTAATTGTATCGAAATAACGGGTAGATAAGCTGGTGGCTTAGTTTTTATTTGAAAGCAACCACTAAAAGCGTATAATATTATATTAAACCTGAAGAATATCATGTACAAAATGGCGATGTGACAAATCCCACTTCACACACCATTGTGACAAAATGACAATTTCACAGTTACTTTTTCCGTCACTTTATTTCCTTTTCTGAAACTGAAACACAAAAGTGTTTTTTTTTTTTTTTCATTGACACTATCTACAGCTCTTCGTGACCTTATAACCCAAGCTGTTCTGTCTCACAAACCGCTGGCTTCGACGAACACAAACTGAAACTGCTTCCCATAGCAACTCCGACGTGACGATTAAATGTCCCTGAATTGTCTCTGGCGACACACACACTTGCATTTGTCTCAACGAAACACATACACACGCACACTCTGCTAGCAGCTCTCTTTCAACACTCGCAACTTCATCACAAACACAACACCCGTTCACTCATAAAGGCTAGAATGAAGTAGCACGGATTTTTCTCGAAATTCGCGTTTTCGTGAAACTTCTCACAAATAAGCCAGCAATCGAGGCTTCGCGAACATTCTGGAATTTCATCATCTGAAATTGCATCTGAAATTTGCACATAAAATCCTAACCCTGGATGTTTAGACAATTCTCATCTGTGCACAGAAACATTCTAAAATATGCATAATGGCCGATGTCAGAGAAATACATTTGATTGAAATAAGTAAAAGAGGAAATAAAAGGATTGTGCGTTTGTTAAACTTCGCTGTTATTCACTCAGTTTTACGACGAAGGCTCCAAAGGAGAAATTTGCGTCTTCGGCCATGATTACAAATTGGCTCTCTAACAGTTCGGTGTATAACGGCATTACTATGCATCATAGGCACAGAAATTATTCCATGAGCACGAATTGGTTGGGAGGGGGGGGTAGCTTTCGAAATACAAACGGCCCCGGAAGATTAAATTGATTCCCGCGAAAATGCCTAGCGCCCGAGGGAAGGGGATCTCTGGTAATGGACATTGAGGAATGATGTCCCGCGGGACCCTTAGGATGTGCAGCTGGGAACTACAGTGAGCTACACTGGCGAACTTTTGGAGGTAAATTGGATTCAGGAAGTATTCATGTATAATAACTGTGAAGCGCTAGCAGCAACTGAAAGGCAAATAGTTTCGCTTAAGGTATTTGTACATAAAAAGGGAAACACCTTCTTTACGAATAAAAGACGGTAAAAGATATGACTAAACATAAGTGGAACTGAAAATCAAGAAAGTAAAAGAGAGATAAATCAGTAGATACTCCATAATTGGACCATTATAGCAGCGAATATTGCCGTTTTTCACAGCGTTAAATTATTAGCGTATGATTTCGATGCCAGTTCGTGTCAAGATAGCCAGCGCTGAGTATAGGAGATATTCGAGAACCCTTTCATTCGAGAACCCTTTCTCTTAGTGAACATATTCCATTCTAGTGATGTCGTAAAATACTAAATATTACTTCAACTTTACTTTTCTAGCTAGGTACCAATTCTTTGTGAAAATTCTAAGCACGTTTCGATGACTTTTGTATAGTTTGTTAGCATTTCAAATCTACCAGTTAGTTAAGAGTACCTTATGGTTTGTTCTCGGCGAGAGAAATATACGGAGGGAGTAAAATGCTTTAGAGGGCTATTTTAGTTAATTTCTTAGACTTTTCAGGAATGTGTATATTGCAGGACTTTTATCCAGTCAATTATTAGGAGTTTTATTTAAGATTTATTTAATTGTGCTGTGTAATTTACTGTTGTGTCGCAGTAAAGGGTATATCTTTTCTTAGTTAAATGGAGGACCTTAGTGTTTATGTGCATTTCTTTAGGAGTATTTACTTAGTTCTGTTTGAGCAAATGAATTTGTTCAATACTGTGTTAGAGAAGTATGAAAAAGTATCCTAAATATGCCAATTATAAACAACATAGTAGAGCAGGTGCAATATGTATTTATTTACACAGTCATTTTATAAAGAGCAGCAAACAAGATGGATTTTATTTACCACTATAATAATCAGTTATGCCTTAGCTATACCTTATATTCTAGCAAAACACAAAACATGCTACAGGTTCAGCTAATGTAAAATACACTTTAATGATGTTCATTTATTTATATCTTACTTTCATTGGTAACAATCAATCGTCAATAACACTCGTCTTTGACTTCTTGAAACGTGAAAGTCACCTTTTTCATTAATTTTTACTTAAAATGTACATATGAAACTAACGTCCATAATTGCAAAGTATGACAACAATCTTTGTTAATATATTGAGGCTTTCTTTTCCAAAGCCCACATTACCCTTTCCCTAAACATATCATTTCCGGAACAAATAAATATCAGTAAATATACCAAATATACAACATATACCTGTACTATAAGAGCATACTTAATACTCTTTACGCAGATAAAACATTGTGGAGAATATCACGTTACAAACTTAGGATTAGTAACTCGCGACACTTAGAACACTCCCTTCTGCCTCGTTTGAACTTGATCCTGTCGTTACTAAATCTCTATTTTTGTAAATCTTACTCTAAATAGTCATTATATTTATTAAACGAATGAGCTCATACGCTTTCTGATATCTTTACCCCAAAGGTAAATATCGTAAAGATAATGTGATCATATTAAGAGAGATAATAAAATATATGCAATTAGACATAGAGATATGTCTGGCATTAATAGAAAAAGAGAAGCCGTTTAGTAAGTTTCAGAGAAACATGTGTTAGCTGCAATTTGAAAATGTGAATATACTAAAGATTATTAACAGTTTGTTATACAAAAGTAACAGCAATTAAGCGCATAATGGACAGAAGCTTATAAAAGCAATGGAACAACCCACAAAGGTGTAGTCCTTAATTCAGCCTTTTTAGTATAATCCAAAGGGAAGCAAAGATGTTGTATGCCCTAGGAAATGTGAGGATGCATAAATTTACATAGGTAGTGCAGACGGAACAGGCATATCTGCCTAATCTTTGTAGTAAATGTGACTTTAAAATAAGTCATGGAAGTTTTGGACAACTTGGACAACTTTTGGACAACTGATCCTGAATGTTGACCTCTTGACTTGCTGAAGCTAAAACTAAGCACCTCTTTTACAGAACAGATACGCAGGTTTCCTCATACTTCTGAAGGAATATAATAATTATGTTCTGAAATGTATTTTATATCGAAAACAAGCAAATTTCCTGAATGTGTTATATGCAAAATGACAGAGAGCAGACACAACTTGTAGCTTCAAAGTGCAACATTCTAGAGGAAAAGATAGCAAATCGGTTGAATACCGCCTAATGGAATTCCCTCAGGAGTACCTGAGAGCTTGTTATTCTACAGTCGCTTCAAGAAGGGTGATTTAGTAAGTGCCCCAGGAATGCGACCCCAGATGTAGCAGGGCCCCTGACCCTGGGGGTGCCTCTGAGATTGGAAATAGGAATCTTGGGGCGCGGGTGATATATATGTGAAAGTGCTAGGTGTTCTCTCTCTCCCTCTCCTTTCTTTTTCTGGAGCATGGAGTCCCATTCCGAGATTCCTTTTGCTCTCTCTTTCTCGCACCGCTCTTCCTTTCCACCTGTTTCTCAGGATTTATAGTTGTATCACGTAAGGTCCGCGCTTCTCTACAACTTTCTCAATTGCACACGGGTTTCTCCAAGAAATTTCAACAAGAGATTCTGTATACCAGTCCGTGAGCAGCTTACTTTATTCTGTGTCTCAGTATTAAATGTGGTATTACGAACCTGATAAATGAAAGCAGTTGGAAACCGAGGAACAAAAAGCTATAGAGGTAACAAAGCAATGACAAATTGCTACGAGGCTTCCCCATTTTCACCAAAAGTTTAGTTCGGTCTCTACAGAGTGGGTCATAATTCAAACATATATATTATTTTAGAGACAATAATAAGTTTTCTTCTTCCTCATAAACATTATCATCACTATTATTCTAAGCTAGACATCGTCTATTTAATAAATTAGTTATATTGTTTATGATTACACATATCAGCTAATAAGACAATTATTTTTGTCACTTGTCTATTTCAGGGAGAGCAAATGCTGCACTTAACTCAAAAGTCCAGTATCGACATTTCATGCTTACATAATTTGAATTCTACTGGACACAAATCAAAAGTTATAAAAGTTCCATGGACACGCGGATGTGAGAGGGAAGATTCGAATAAATCTAAACTTGATACTTAGGTTCATGTCAGTGTAGCGAAATGAAGGATTTCAAGAAATTCCTAAGTAACGAAGTATACAGCTAGGGACAGTAGAGTATTTACGGAGGGGATTCCACACCTAGCCTAGGCTATTGCCAGATCCTGGGAGGAAGAGATGAAGTGAGAGTGCTCTACCGGCGTGTGTTGAACCCGAACAATAGTGCGAACCAGCGTGAGGGTCCCTAACGTGTGCTGGAGATTTTTCACCTCTACCCTCGGTACGCCAACGAGCAGGCAGTCAGAAGACCACAACACAACCCATGCGCCGAGAGCAGCAGTTACAATTCGTAAAGTCCTCACACAGCTGCACCAACTCGCTCATCGCCAGCTCTTCCAACTCTGAAAGGCAAGATTGAGAAGGAGGTGAAAGGAAATGGAGGGAGGTGAAATCCGGAGATGTAATTATCCTTCCCAGCATTTGGCTGGTGACTCGGGGAAAGCCCGAAAATCCCATGGCTCATGAAGGTCGCACCCACAACCTCCTGATTGCGAGTTTCACACGTTACCGCAGTCACCTCGCTCGGTTCAAGGTTCTGGCTGACTTAGACTCTTTTATCTGAGCGATATGTCTTTATGGTAGCGTGTGAGGCTTGCAATCGGAACGTCTCTGCTTCAATTCCGGTTGACCGCTCACTCTAACCTTGGGTTTTAGTAGTTTTCTATAGTTGGTAGGCGAATGCAGGGGTGCTTCTCATCTCCCAAACACTTTTTAGCTCAGAAAATAATAGCTGTTAAGATGTTAATAATACTAACGCTATTCTTATCTACCTATTAACCATTCTTTCACTAATTTTTATAATTTGGATATTATTTTTTGTTTTAGCGTAGTTACGTGTTTGCAATAGAAAAATTCTGATAACGTGTTTTCACATCCATATGACTACCATTATTTTGTTACAAAAGTTTATCAGGGATCAAGAATTATGTAGTTTAATTATATTTTTATAGTAATTATTTATTTATAGTCAAGAGTTTCAATATTTACACATGCTTCTGTGCCTAAAGAATCTTATTTCTCCAATCATCCCTATCTATCTATACAATTTCTTCCAGTTCTCTTACTCTCATTCCAGTTCTTATTTCCCACGTCCATGAGTTTCCAGGTTTTTCTTTTCTTCTTCTTCTTCTTCTTCTTCTTCTTCTTCTTCTTCTTCTTCCAGGTGGAGTCCTTTCCAAAATCTTTTTCGGTGATCTATCTTCATTAATTCTTCTAATATGTCCCTACCAACTCAGCTGTTTATATGTTACATAGTCTAATATGGGGTTCTTATTATTCATTTTTTTCTTTTATTATTATTATTATTATTATTATTATTATTATTATTATTATTATTATTATTATTATTATTATTATTATTATTATTATTATTATTATTATTATTATTATTATTATTATTATTATTATTATTATTATTATTATTATTATTATTATTATTATTATTATTATTATTATTATTATTATTATTATTATTATTATTATTATTATTATTATTATTATTATTATTATTATATAAGTTTTTTCTTTTATAATATATATATATATTTTCCAATCTTGAACATCACCTTATCAAATCCATTTTCATCGACACAAGTTTTGATTCTACATTTTTGTTAAATTTCCATGTTTCAGCTCCATATGTGATAGTAGTTTTCACTATTGTGTTATACAGTTGCAATTTATTCTTTCGGCTTGAATGTCTGTTCTACAGGATACTATTTAGCGCTGATGTTATAATTTTACCGTTAGTGATTCTGTTCTTAATGTTATTTTCCTGTTTATCTTCTTTGTCCATTTTCTTTATCTATTTAAATACTCAAATTCTTCACATCCTTTAATAGAACCTTTCTGTTCTTCCGTTCCACATCCCACATAAACTTTTTTTCTTTTTTAAATTTTTTTTCTTCGGTCCCTTTTATTATACAGGTCGCGCATTTGTTCTTGACGTCCTGCAATGGAGCGCTGACCTCACCTAGCCTACTCTCAATAACATGTCAGCAAAATAGTTTATGTTATGATAGACATCGGATTTATATGCACAAAAAACGTTTAAATGATGTACTAAAATATGGTCCAAAATTCTAATATACACTATATATAGGTAAATAATTTGATACATCTACTCTCATTGAACCTTCTTCCTTATATTATAAGCGCGTCATCCGGGAGGCTATAATTTGATTTGCAGTACACGATCATAATTTTTTCCAAATGTTCACGAGTAAATTATGACGTTTATCAAATAATGTGAGATTGTATGCAGAGAATGCCTCTCAACATCCACAGACGTGATTGGACAATATTTACAAGCAATAACAAGCTCTGGAGGAATTTCCCGTAGAATTTCCACACTGTCACCTTGGAGATATGTACTAACAGAGCATAAAATACTAAAATCGGGATTTCTTTGTAATACACTGCACGGTTTTGCACTCAATATTTCCCCATACTTCCTCAAAGATTGATATAGACGCATGAAGGGACAAACCACGCGTTTCTAGTTGCATTGCTTTAGGTCGTATTTTGAAATGCGCCTTTATAATAGCCAAGTCTCTCTGCAATGTTTCATTTCTGGAAATGTCCTGTAAATGTTGAATTGCCAAAGCATCATTTGGATTTAGACCCCAGTGGGTAAGAATTGGTAGAGGATGTTCCAGGAGTTGTTCTCTATAACCAGCTACTCGGCCTGGGGCTTTCACAAATACTTTCTTCGTAGTAGAAAATAAGGTGTTTAGTTTAGGAAACTGCTCCCGTATGACTTCTGCTACCCTTTGAAGCCCATGCACAATACGTGTAACGTGGATTAAATGGGGATAAGATACTTTCAGACCTGAAGTCGCTCGCAGCACGTAGCATCTGAAAGCAACACTCGAAATTTATATTCATTACCTGCTTCTGGTCATAATATTCTTAAAGCATCGTTGACAAAGCGAGCACTAGTGGCATTATTAGTTTTTTCTAGAAGCGATCAAATATGGCTTCCCCGGCACGTCTTCACTGAGTTTACCTACTAGAAAATTCGCCACATAACGTCCACAGGAGACAGTAGTTTTATCCACCACACCCCATACAAGACAATCTTTCAAATCATCCTGGACTTCTTTAATTGCTGTTGGGTAACAGTCTTCAAGATAGTTTTTCCTGAGGGTTGATTCATTTGGAATGTTATGATTACAATATTTATCTAAGGCGGGATATTTGCTGCGATTAGCGCGTGGCATAAACCACTACAAAATTCGTTTCTCAAACTAGATGAAGAGGGTTTTTGTTTTGTCAATAGCGTTTGCTTCAAGGAAGTTTGTTTCTTTTTAGCTGCAAGATGTTGATTCGTTGTTGAATGTATGCTTAGCTGAAACTTTTTCACACACGCAACTTATTTATTACACCCTTTACAAAAAACTAATTTTCCGTCTGTAGTATAATCCTGCAAACATCCATTCTTATCACGTGAAGCTGAAACATATACACACAAGAGGCTCGATATGGGTTGCCTCTCTTGCACGGAGAGGCTCGATGTGGGTTGCCTGCTTGTATGAGAACGGTATGTTACTTATATTATACAAATTAGAAAGTATTTAAATTATTAATTTATAAAATAGTAGTCAATACTGTAAAAACGTTTGATATATGCACGAACATGCCGTAATCAACTATACCTTAAATATGCAAATATATGCACTATAAAACTTTACATTTGGAAAGAGGTGAACTTCAAATGTACTCCGAACTTTGTTTCCATATCATATATAAAAACAGAAAAAACATGCATTTGCATATAAATCCGATGTTTGGTTATGATAATCTGCAGCTCTGATTTCCTGTGTTGTGTTTGTGTATACAATTGGCTACAAACGTTTTGTGCGGACTATGTATGTAGCAATTCAGACGAGGAAACAGATAACAGAAATGACAGGTTGATAGTGGACTGACACTACTAAGGGTGGTATCCTTTTTCCATTATTATCATGATTTTCGTCTACAAAATATTCCTACTGCAACTCTTGTAGCATCTTCTTCAGCACAGTCCCAGCTAATCTGATGAATCAGTTGGTCATAATTTAGGCTTTTCATATTTCCATAAGCTGGTTTAACTACATTATTGGAAATGTCCGTGCAAATTAACTCTCGATTTCCAATACCCTCTGCCTCTGCTACCAAGTCAACTTTCCGCGTTTCACCTTGAGCATTTGAAGGATCTTTTATTTGTTGTGCCATTGGTTTCAATTGTATCAGTCTCATCACCAGAACAATCAGTACTGAAAATTCCGGTACTATAGTGTATAGTCTGGTTAACACCTGATGTGTTAACACTTTCTGCAACATTTATTATCCCCATTCTCTGCTTATCTACAACAAACCGTCCACATTCATCTAGGTGTTTTGTTGTTAACCCTGTTGTGAAGATAGGTTTATTTCGATTGCATTTACACACCCTACGGAGGCGTTGCACAAGGACATTTTCTTTTTCTGGAGCGTGAAGAAAACATTGTGTAATTAAGTAAACGAGTTTGTCACTTCCTGTTTTCTTACTGATATTTAATTTATGTCTTTGACATATTCCGTTCGATAGTACAACCTAAAACCAACAACACCGATTTGGTTTCCACCATTATTATTTTTATGACAATATTAATTAATATTTAAGCTATGAGTTGCGATTCTTATTTCAGAATTATTGAACAAAATGTAACAAATGCTTTAAGTGCATATGCCTATACAGGGGATGTCATACATAAGAACATTAAATTATTTGCGACAAAGTATTAGTAATTTTAGCACACCTGCACGAAAATTATTGCATTCTCGGATTCACTATTGGATAGAAAATTCCAATGTTTCTTAAGAAACTGCACTGCACTGCATATAACATTCACACTGTTTTCGCATCTCACTTTTAGGTAACACATTCATATCTCTTTCTCTAGTCACTCTTCTACAAATAAGTATACAAGTTTCTGTATGCTTGAAATAGAGATGCTGCATATTACATTCACAGTGTTATCTCTACTTACTTTTAGGTAACACATTCACATTTCTTTCTCTGCTCACTCTTCTATAAACAATTTTCCATAAAAAACATGATTTTGCACCAAAAAACACCTTTATCCCCGCTTTTAAAATAATATTCGGAAGTGTGACTTTTGTATTTATAATAACCTGTGCTTCTTCAATAAATCTAAGTATAATTTTAAAAAATTGCAACCTGATCCTTATATTTATTCATATAATCACTAAACGACCGTGATATTATAAAAAGAATTAAGGACCTATAAACTATGGCTCCTCGACTATAATCAAGTTAATCAATTAAAATAAATTTCTATGCTGATGCACTAAATTAACATGTTATTCAGGATAGAAAATATTTCCCGAAGAACTCGCAAACACCTTACTCATCCTCCGAAAAAAAAAAAAAAATATATATATATATATATATATATAGCTTATTGTTATTTTAACCTTTAAGGGGAAAATTCGTTTTAGTACTCAGACAAACCACAAAAACATACGAAACCATCGTTTCTTCCTTCACAATATTATGTTACTTACCTTGAATTTTAGATGTTTTCAAATTACTAATTTATGAAAATGGTCACCCAACAAAATTAACGCTGCTTCCTTGTACTCTGCGACTGAACACCAGATTGAAAAGTAATTGTGTTTTAAGCACTGCTAAGGTTACTTGGTCTGTTTTATGTATTGTTGGGCGCTTTGTAAACACTACCGACCGCAGCAACAATCGCTGAGTTACGAGCTGTACGCATTCCATAATATGCTTCGTTACTCATACTCACATATGAGTTTACACAAACCAAGGAATATATGACAACGATACGTGGTTTCACTATTCATCACATACGAGGTATCACAATAACTTTGTACAGAGTTTGTCATACAAGAAATCTCATATTTCAATTTTAGCATGAACAAATTTGTAAGGTGCGGGTTGTCAACAGAAAGAGCTTTCTTTTCCGAACCGATTCATAAAAATAAAAAAAAACTCATTTTCGGTCAAAAGTGTAGATACGAGGTGTCACTTCTTCCACGACGATCAAATGATGCTGATGACGGTTCCAATATTGATTTTTAAGATATGTGGCTGGTTACAGACTTTTGGACCAAAAAAGAAAAAGGAATGTAGACAGAGGCGTGTGCAGATCAATTTCCTTGTAGACGGATTAAGCCGTGATAAGCTTACGCCGTGATGATAGTGATGATATTTGTTTAAAATACGCATATTTGATAATTTAGCTTGTGAAAGAAGTATATTTTATATTTACTGTAAGCTGAGTATACATTTTTGTTAATCGTCACATAATTTTGCATAACCACAGAACCGTAAGAGATCGAAGAAAGCTTACTATTAAAATCCAACAGAGACCATTAAGATACAAAGGTTATAAAAATTACTTTTTCACATCAATAGCTACTACTCAAATTTTACCATACTGAAGCTTTATTTGATACCAATCGGTCTTTTTTCACATTAGCTCATAAATATCCAAATATTTTCAATATTCTCCACATTATGGATTTTAGCAAGTCCATTTGCCTCATTTGGAACTAATTTTTGGCTACTGCACCGCACCTTTAATTCGGTATACGGCACGTTTATTCATTATTGGTAAAAAGCTTAATGTATTAATCGATTTCTAGCTACCCTTAGAAGCATAAAATATTTTAGGTAATTATTCCATACACCAAACACACACTCAACAAAATTGCACATCATTCGGGCAATAATTCGACTACTACAGTACTGTTTTCTGCTACTCCATTTCAAGTAATGCGTGTTTTTAACAATCATAGAGAAATACAAAATAAGTGTAAAAGTTGAATGGTCCCGAAAAACTATTTTAGTCACATCTTAGGCTTAAATGGAGTTAAATGAAGCGAAAACAAGTATAATTGCCACTTGGAAAATGTGTGTGCCTTTCCTTAAGTCAGATAAATCTGAGGATCCACCAGTTGATCCATCTGTCCATCCATCCATCCAACCATCCGCCCATACATCCATCCGTCCATACATCCACCTGTCCGTCTGTCCATCCATCCATCCATCGATTCTTCCATCCATCCATTAGAAAGAGAAAGAGAAAGAGAGAGAGAGACGAAGAAAATATACATTGAAAGTTTGCTGGAGTGCAATTAGCAATAGTGATCCAAGTTCCAAAGTTATAAACTGAGATATTCATGTTTTTGTAAATCCTTTCCCTTTAAAAGCTATGTAATGGGTATCTTTAAAACTGCTATTTGTCTGGAATCAGTGAAGTCATAATCTCCCTATTTCCTTTTTGGTGCATGCATCATTGTTGCTACTCGCAACAATTAATGCATATCCACAAATGCAGCGTTCACCACTTTAACTTATAATATATGGAAAAAAAAAAAAAAAAGAGAGAGAAAAAACCTTTCTGTAAATTATCAACAATAATTTCTAGGATATAGGTATCATTCATAAGTGAAAAAAACGAAGAGAAAAATAGGAAAGGCTAAATAAAGAATAATGTTTGATTCATGAATTGATTGGCTGATTGAACACCTCTTCAAATTATGACATTTCTAAGCAATATTCCATTTGTTTTCATCTTTTTTACAGAATATATGTTCCAAAAAGGAAACTAATTTTGAAGTGATATTTCTATTGTGAACACTAAATGAAAGGTTGTGTTTTGTTCCAGGAGGTCTAATTCTGAAGGGCAACCCGTGGGTGTGCGAATGTGGACTAGTGTGGCTAGGGCACTGGATGCGACGCTGGCTGAGGGAGACGATGCAGATCCATACGGTGGTGCTTGAGGGGGCTCTACAGATGCAGGCTCTTGCCCGGGAGGCGACATGCACGGACCCTCGCACAGGACAGCAGACTCCGATCCTCGACCTTTACCCCGAGGACCTGAGCTGTCACGCCAGCGCCCTCAGCAGAGGAGGTGCGTCCGCCGTCAGCTGGAGTCATCAGAGGACGCTACTTGCCCTTGTGCTAGCCTATTATTGGTGGTCCTGAGACCACATGCGATGGTTTCTTAGTTCGAGCCTGAACTGATGACTCGTCGACTGCGAGTATACAAAGCGAACATGTGAAATATTTATTTCCAGGTGCAACTCATCACGTGTGTGCCGTATATCGTGTAGAGTAATACAGCGTGGAGATAGAAACGGATGCTTTCCATAAATCTGTCACAAACTAAAATGATGTAACCCAATTTGTTGGGTTACGGGATGAGGAAATGATAAACTGCATTGGCATAGCTTTACCTTGGCCTTGTCTCTCGTAACGCTAATTCAGAGAATTATGAGAAGCAATTGCAAGGATAGTGACTGTAACTTTACAAACAAAGACACCTTACAACTTAACTTGTGTTCAGTGATAAAAGGAAATTGAACTCCTTTGACACAATTTTCCATTTTACATAATGTGTGCTAACGAATTAATTGAACATAGTCTTATTTAGCGAAATACTAGAGTAAAAGGCAGTGATTAAATCGAGTACACAATTTGCCGGTTATATGGAAAGTGGTAAGAGAAGATGAAGGACCAAACTATACCTTTTGAAGTGTTGCCAAATGCGTTAAAACTTTGTGATGTGCAGCAAAGCACCCTTTCGCGCTCTCTAGCGTGACGTTGAAACATATCTTGTTGGAGGACAAGAAGAAGCTATTACTTCCTTAGCCATTTTCTATATCCCTATCAGACGGTGGTGCATTTGCAGGTGTCAAAACCCTCACATCCTTAGAAAGCTTGTAACATGAACAAAACAGGTGAATCAAAGTTCCTTAAGGGAACAGAAGCTATTAGAAGATTGTTTCAGTTGAAATGTGTGAGTTGGTACTATTATTCTATAGCAGTCGAGTGTTTAAAATACTTTTAGGCGTTTTCCGACACTTTTATCATGATTTTGTAACTTTAAGCTTCTAAAATGTGAATTTGCATTACTTATCTTGTGTAAAAGTGTGTTATAGTTTTCAGAAAGTGTGTTCCTAAGCAAACGATGTTCCCATTATTCAACACAAAGAATCCATCCGAAGCGGTTAATATGCTTTGAAAGCAACAGAAACAGTTGGTGTTGAACACCAAAGAGTATATAATTTTTGAAATACAGACTTTTACCTTCATGTGGACCATAAACATAGATGTTAATCGCTACAGGGTCATTCGCTCTTTTTTAAGGCCTAAAAAGAGAACATAGCCAAGCAATTTTAGGAAAATGGTTTCTGTATAAATTTCAAGCTTGAAAACAGAACATTGTAATTAGATAAATTGTGAACGAAAATTAACAGTGCTTTAGAATAAATTAAGGCGAACGTACAATGTACATAGCAGTGGTTTTGAATGGCTTGAATGTTTATGAAAGGCTTTTTTGTTCTAAAAATATCTTATACTTATGAACTTTAGGTTTCTATACAAAACTTCATTTCTATCTAGCTGTATTTAGAACCGCTGCTTTGTTAAATCATTCCAACTAAAACATTTACATTTCTTACTAACAATGCAGAAGAAATACAGAAATATGCTGTCATCACTTTATACCACTAAGATCTTGTACTGTATGGCCACTCAGCATAAAGAGAATTCTGTAACATTTAGGAATACCAAGAGGCATATTATATTTATTTCAAGCCTAAAATCCACTTCTATTTTCATACCTTTAATGTGACTCGAAATGAAAAAGACAATTTAGCTTGCGAGTTGTCACTTTCATTGCGAGTATATGTCCTAAAATAAAAATAAAAAAAATGTAGCAGCAAATCAAAATGGGTTCCCTGTATCACTTTTAAGGTAAAAAGGACAAGTATCGCTTCATTTTGTTGTAAAAAACACAATAGACATAAATGTATGCCACACGTTTTCCACGCCTATACGGGGTGGAAGGTTCTGCTTCGGCCATACCTTATCCAGGTATTCTATGTGACGAATGTAACAAATATATCCAATACAATTATTGTCAATTAAGAGCCGTTTTTTCGGGAAAAAAAACAAGGTGTGTTAAATATTTGAAACCAGCTGGGTTCTGGACTAATGAATATAAATGGTTTATTATTTCACTGTTTCGAAAGCATTGTGTAAACAATATTGTAACGCATTTCTATGTTAATGCGAATGAATTTAGTCGCAATGTCATGCAAAGTTTAGTTTCTAAGATAGATTTGGTAATGTCACCTTAACATTAAATTTGGACTAAATTTATTCTAATTAAGGTTAGAAATGCATTACAGCATTCTTCACACCATGTTTTCATGACAGTTATTGAAATGATAAACTTATTTATATCCATTTGTCGAGAGGCTAGATGACTTCAAATATTTGACACAATTTGTTTTCCTTCTGCGAAACCGTGCTTTATAGACAATAATTGTATTGGGCATATTTGTTACACTCACCATATAGAATCCCTGGTTAGCGTATTGCCAAAGCAGAACCTTCCAACACAAACGTTATTATATGTATATTAGATCAGGGATGTTTCTCGAGTTAGAGGTATATTATTGTGAAATGGTTTGCTGGCTAATTGCAGCTGCAACTGAGTGTTTTCGCATTTGAATACTTTGTTGCGCCTTTTTGGAGACACCTGTGTTTCCTTCTTTTTCTAATACTGTTTTATTTGTATAGCCTCTTTTATTTGCCACAGTTTTTACAGTGACTTCAAATATAACTTATGTTGTAACTTTTTGATTGAAAGTATCTTTAAACTAGTTTGTACTTCCAAACACCCCATATTCACTCCCAAATTCATACTTACAGACATTGCGCAGGATAGGCAATGATTTTAGTTAAATACTTTCTTCACTCCAACCGGGGGTCTGAGCTGGGACTTCTAAGTTGCGAAGCTGCTGTATAATTATCTAACGCCAAAGAATGTCGGTTGCCGAAGGAAATGTGTAGGATAAAATAACAGGCAATATTATGATACAAACGTGTGCAAACCCCTCCACAAAATTGGGTACTACTCGATGAAGAGAGAAGCTTTGTTGATAAAAATGTGGCTTTAAATGTCATTATCACATTCTCGTATTAATTTAAATTCCATTTTATTATGAGCAAATATGTTGTATTTGATTTGAGTTTAAATGGAGCTGTCGAAGGCAAAAGGTAGCTGAACAGGATTTTTGTACTCTCCCTGTTACCTACACAGGAGTAGAACCAGATTTTTAAAATGAAATTTAGCACATCTATTGTTTTCTCTTGACGATCAAGCTCCTCCGAAGATTGTAAATCTGAGTCATTCTAGATAATTACACTCTAGAAGAAGAGTTTTAGCAGATTGTGCAACTTGCAGAGGCTACAAAGCGGCCATCAAAGAGTTTCGTAGTCTGCAGATGTTCCTGAGGGGTCCATTTAAAATAATTATAGGAATTATTTTCCTCTATTGTTTGCAGTCTCTTAAAATTAGAGTTATAGTCTGGTATTTAATGACAACTTCGTATGATTTTGCCCAATTTTTGGTGATTATTTGCTGATTGTGTAGTGAAATTCTAATCGTAAGACCAATTCTGCTTCTATAAAGGTAGTTTTAGTCTCTCTTTTACTTCTTCACTGCCCATGATGCAGCAATGAGCCTGATTCCAGTCGGAGAGGACCAGTTGAAGTTCACTTTTATACAAAAGTCCTGCAGAGTAAATACGACTACAGGGGCTATAGCCAGAATATTCAAGATATACATTTCATTTGTCATAAAAATATCTCAAACATATGGCATTTTAATAAAAATCGTTAGAGCCATTTTCAAGAAAATCACAGTTTTCGAAAAATCTTCCATGTAAAGGGTGGTGTAGGGTGGGGCTATTTTCTTAAAAATCTTCGTGTCGCATCTTTGAAAGACATTAAACTTAAATACTAACTTTGGTTTTTAACCGACTTTTCGTTTTTGAGTTATACCGTACACAGACAATGCTTTTTTTTTTTTTTTGGATTCAGGGGTCCTCAAAACATGTTTCCGGTGAAATCTCGACATCGAATTTTTGGGTGGAATACAATACTTTCCCTACTTACCAGTAGAGAAAGTAAAAATATAGAGAGCTTATCATGGTAAACAGATATTTATCTTCTCAGAAAGCCAGCCTGCGCTTAATGCTCCAAGTAGCCATAAGGTAACATCATGACTGGTTTTAAATAGTCCAAACATGATCCTAAGCCTGGCAGAACAGAATGAGGTTTAACTTACTGGGGTACCAGGTCATGGTGGTACAGAGGGCAACGGAAAAGCAAGACAAGAAGCAGCTTCGAAATTTAATGGACCAATACCGGCTCTAGGAACATCGCGATGTTTCGTGAGAGAAGCGATTAAGAAACTGGTCCAAAGAAGAATACCATAAAATCTGGCTCAAAACTCCAGGAAATCAACATAGTAACCCATTTCTTAGAAATGTAAGGAAGGAGCTGAAAGTTTACTGAAATGTAATAATGTAATTGAAGAAAAGACTCTAAACTTAAATTATATAAAACATTGGCTGTTCCTTCCGTGTTATAAGGAAGCGAAAGTTGGATAATAAAATCAAAGGATAGTAGTAGAGTACAGGCAGCGGAAATGTTACTTCTGCGGAATGTGAAAGGATACACAAGAGCAGATAGAATAAGAAATGAGTCAATAGAGAAGAACTAAATAGTTATAAATTAGAAGACAAAATTAAAACAAAAAACAAGAAATGGACAGAACATTTAATGGGGTTGAGTGAAGAAAGGATACCTAAGAGGACCTTCCTTTTTTTTTTTTTTTTTTTTTTTTTTTTTTTTTACCGTGGAGGGGAAAAACCCGTTACAGGCGGAGGCCGACATGCTGAGGCCAACAGTGTGAGGGTCCCTGCGCCCTGAAGGGGGAGGGTTACTCACTAAAAAACCCCTCCACGTGTTAGTTCGTACAATGCTAAGGTTTCGTGCATCATCGTGCGTTAGTCGGGTCCCGCATAGCACCCCGGTTAGTACTTGAAAGCTTTAAGCTGGCATGTGTTCATGCGAGCGAGTCAATTGTTACTTTTTGGTAATGCCCATGAAACCTGGACATGACCAAGAGAGATAAATGCATTGTTAAATTTGTATTGATATTAGACGCAGTTACGCTTACTTATGATTAGGTTGCACAGGCATAGGCCTGTTAGTCAAGATGTAATTTGTGTGGTGCTTAATTCTAGGGTTGCACAGGTATTTATTTACCTGCCAGTCGTTATACTACCTGCTAATGTTAGTGTTAGCATACCTGAGGTTATTCGTGCAATGTTTCAGCTTATATCTAGTGTTTCACAGGTGTTTACCTGCCAGTCGTTATAATATTTGCTAATGTTAGAGTTAGTGTAACTGAAGTTGATCGTGCAATACTTGAGCTTATATCTAGCGATGCACAGGTGAAACCTGCAAGTCGTTGTGAGATAAGCTAATGTTAGTGTTGGAGTGAAAAGATATTTTCGTGCAATAATTAGGCTTATGTCTAGCGTTGCACAGGTATGTACCTGCAAGTCGTTAGAATCACCTAATGGTCTGTGATTTTTACGCATGCTTGGATTAAGTGTTATCATGCTAGATTTCTTCTTGTCTGCCCTAGGCAGGCATGTCTTGTATAAGCGTTTGTCCTGGTCTCGCCGTGTCGTCGGAGTGTCCTACTCCATCATACGGTGGCCCGCTTTCACCGCGCACGTAGGACACTGGTGGGAGGCCCTAGTTCTCCCGATCCGCCTCGGCATTGCCGAGGGCTTGTAGGGCTCTGTGGCAGGCTGCGGTCTGAAACAGGGAATAAGGAAGGTTTAGTTGTGAGGTGAGAGGGAACAGTCCTCTGTCAGAGTTTCGTTTAGTCGTGTAGTAGGTTGTTCAAGAATTCCTCTACTTCCGTGTTATTTGAAGTTAAATTTCTGTCGAAAAGCGCTAGCGGTCTAGCGTGTTTGTAAATTTCCATGGTATAGTTACCTAGGTTCGTTACTAAAGGGTTGTGATGTTTATGCAAGTGTTTATACGTATCGTGTGAGAGCTTTTTAATGAATTGCTCTATCGTGTGCATTTTTAATTCGTCGTGAAGTAAGTCCGCTGGTGCCGTGTAGGGCACTTTTGCTACCATTCGCAGTATTTTATTTTGTAGCCTTTGTAGGCGCATAATATGTGTTTTTGCGGCATATCCCCAAACCGGAGCAGCGTAAGTGAGTATAGGGCGGATAAGCGTCTTATATAATGTTAGTCCCATTTTGAGTTTTAGATGCGAGTTCATGTTTATAAGGGGATATAGTTTGCCTAATTGGGCGTTCGCTTTTCCCCTTATTTGGAATATATGCTGCTTCCATGTGAGTCCCTGGTCCATTTTAAGCCCTAACCAGGTGACTGTGTTTTTCCACTCAATGTTCTCTCCAAATATGGTGAGTGGTGGAAGCTGGTGTTTTCCTAGTCTATGGTTGACTCTTTTGGTAAATATGATGGCCTGTGTTTTCTTGGCATTCACCTTAATTCTCCATTTGGTGAACCAATCCTGTAGCTCGTTAAGGGCGTTTTGTAGCCTCCTGTGTATGAACTCGACTTTCCCCGATTGCGCTACGATTGCCGTGTCATCTGCATAGATGAATAAGTTCGTGTTGGGTGTTTTCGGGATATCGTTCATTGTTATATTAAAGATAATCGGCCCCAATATACTTCCTTGTGGGACTCCCGCTTTTATAGGGCGGGGTGAAGAGAGGTGGTTGTTAACTTTGGACTGGAATGTCCGATTATGTAGATAGTTTGCGATGAGTTTAATTAGAGAGTCGTGTATATTTAGTGTTTTGAGCTTCTTGAGCAGGCCCGCGTGCCAAACTCTGTCGAACGCGCGTTCTACATCAAGTAGCAGTGCGCCTGTCGATTTTCGGAAGTTGAACCCATGCGTGATGTGTTCAGTGGCTCTCAGTAGTTGGAGGGTTGTGGAATGGCGAGCGCGGAATCCGAATTGTTCATTTATAGTTATGTTTTGTTTGATTAGTTGTGCATTTAGGCGTTTTAGTATTACTTTTTCGAGTAGTTTTCCCAGTATGCTTAGTAGACTAATTGGTCTGTAGCTCTGTGGGTTCGAGAGGTCTTTGCCCTTCTTGGGAAAGTGTACGACTATAGCTGACTTCCATCTGTCAGGGTAGTACCCTTTCTCTAGCACATAATTGAAGATTTTGGATAGTAGTTTGATGGCATCTTCGGGTAGGTTGGCTAAGGCTACCGCCGGGATGCTGTCTGGCCCAGGGGCCTTTCGTTTCGGTAAATGTTTAATGAGCCATTTGATTTCGCTGGGACATGTTTTTCTTATTTTATTGTGAGTTATTTGGTCTTTATATTCGCGCGTTTCTTCTTCGGTTTCGGCGGTGAATTGTGGGCAAGAGGGGGTGGTGTTTGGGGTTAATGTTTCTTGCAGTGCGTCCGCGAGTGCATTTGCTTTTTCTTTGTCGGTGGTCGCTATGTTTTGATTTGTATGGAGTGGAGGGATTTGCACTTTATCGCGTGTTAGGCAGCGAGCTACTTTCCACACTGAGTCTCGTTCATAATCGAGATTCTGACCTTCCTATACAGCCCAAGAGGAGCACGAGATGTTGGCCGACCTCGCAGAAAATGGACTCCACTGATGACTTCGCCGAAACGGGCTGCATAGCCTAAACCATGTAGAAGAGGAGTAATAAACTTCAGCTGAGAGAAATTACTCCTTCTCTCACAGGACATGCTCCTATGAAAAAGCATCTAAATAGAATGGGAGTGTTTCAGGGTAAGTTAGATTGCAGATTGTTTAAGGAAAAAACTGAAACAGCCCAGCATATTATCTATTTCTGTGAGGCCTTCACTTACAGGAGATGCATTTCTTTTGGGAAAATGTTTTTAAAACCAGAAGAATTTGACTCTATACCATTCCTAAGACTGTACTCCTTAATAAGGGTGGCAGGTGTAAATAACTGCATATCAAACGATACAGGTAGCACAATAAGTCCACGGCTAAAGTGCGTCCGAAGAAATTGCGTAAATGTGTCTCGCATAATACAAGACAAGATGCTGTAACTCCATTACATATTTTGAAAGATATTAAAATATTTTTAGGAAATTATATTATTTCAGTTTTGAATTCTAAAGACAGAAATGGAAAGGGAGATCATTTATTGTCCCCATGTTTGTAATTAAATAATAAGTAGAGTAAATGCTTCAAATCTGCTTATCACTGTCCCTTGTTTCTATATTACCAGATGTATGTTTTCAGATGAAAGATAACTATCGGACATACTAAGGTAATATGATACGAAGAGTTTTACAAATACCATATAAATTCAGAACAAATCACTTCATACTTTTGAAAATTTTGTAATTAGTCAAATACTAACACAGCTTATCTTTCACCCTTTTGATATCTACAGCAACAGAGCATCATAGGGCTGAAGGAACCTAAAACTAGAGCATCTACAAAGGACATAATAAATTCATTTACTTTTCTTCTTGCAGATGATTAGTTTCTAGTACCAACAAAGGAATATGAACTGTAGGAAAATGTTGATAAATTATGTATAATATTAGACGACTGTAATTTAAAACTTTCAGCTGAGAAAATAGGGATAGTAGTAATGGAAGATAAAGGGACAACATAGTAATAAACAACAGTCATAGAACAGGCAAGGCAGTTATACATCTGGGATGCAAAATCTCAATAAACAGGACCAACGGAAGAACCTGAAAGTACTCTGAATTAATGTAACCACATAAATAGTTATATACGAGGATATTTCTGGAAATCAGTGAATAGTGAAATAAAGGTTAGTCTATATAAAGTAATTATAGAATGCCACTCTATTTTAGGGCAGTGTAGAATGTGTCTTAAGAAAAGTGCATAAAAATAAAATTAAGCGTGATAAATAAGATTTTATAATCAACTCTGGGAGTAATACTAGGAGAGAGGATCAGGAGTTAATGTAGATACACGGAAGCGAGTTACTATAATGTGAGAAAATTACCAAAGTCCAGTGCAATTACTTTTTTCTTGCTTTGTTTTTCTCTGACTGCACAAATACACAGTTCTCCTTTACTGACGTTAACACAATCTTTAGTGTTTCGTGATAGTGCAATTCAGAACTGTTTTCTTCTCGTAACCTACACTCAATCCTTTCACTGACTTTCTTCACTTTCCCTGTCTCTCATATACTGTGATGATACAATCACTCCAAACTCATTAAACAATGCGAAGTGTCTTTCACGACGACAGTACCACACACTGCTGTCTCGCGCTCACTGACACACCGACCAATTCATGTCTAGAACCGTAACTCCTTTAACTCGTTGCTTCCTCTCTTTATATAGCGAGGATGACGTAACATTGAGCTTTCTCGACCTTCTAAAAACACGTCTCCACCGGACATTTCTCGAATGCTCTGGACTGCTCTGGCAATGCTTTGTGTTGCCGCTCTATTGTTGTTAACTACTTGTTTGATCGCGTGAATGCTGTGGGGAAGCGTGACCTTGAGCACTTTTGTTATGCGCGGCGTCAATGGGGTGGGGCAGCTAGGCCCCGGCCGTCCTTTGTAGTGCTGCCGTTGTCGTGGGCCGGCGTCACAATAAGAACAGGTGCTATATTCAGCGTTAGATTTAGCGGGCTAAAAGGTTAAAGCATATGTGAGTCATTCCACGTCAAATCGAACAAAATATGGCAAAAAATAACCTTGGTCTCTCAGATTTTCTTCAAATTTTGTTTAGTGTTTTGGAACAAAATATATTTGACCCGTGTTTCTTCGTTTTATTAAAAAAATTATTTTGAATGATATTAATTTTTGAAATGTTCCAAAAATCGCGCGCTCTTCACTCTTCGATCAATCATACCTCCGATTGTAATAAAGCAAATTACTTGATCTTTGGCTCAAATTAAAGATAAATTGTAGTATTTCGTGAGGTATTTATTAGAAAATTTTATTAATTATTATTAATATTATATTTTATACGATTAAAGTTTTAAACTTAGATAATAACATAAACTCGACCATTTAAAGATCTGGGGAAAAAAACTAAAAATACACTGAAGTTTATTCAATATTCTCAGAAAAAATCAGAATGGAGTCTCTAATAGTTCAGCTCTAATTAGCTTACTTGCAAATTAGTGCACCGGACTCCCGTGGCAGCGGTGGCGGCTACCGTAACCTCACACAATTGCCACCGTCCATTACGGCAAGTGTCCACTGCTTGAGGTTCCATGAATGTTACAACAGTACAGTAAGGAGAACACTGCTAGCTCACACTATTATATGTACATCATTAGCATCTTCAAAATGTTTTTAAAATATGCATTTTAAACTAATGTTTCCATACAACACACAGCTTTACCTCCTTCTTCGAAAGAAAATTGTTTCACTAAAACTTCAGTTTTTGACAAAGGAATGAAGGAGTGTAATTTTAAAGCACAGCTGGACCCATCGTTCTTGGCCCCTGACCTTGACTGGAAGTCCTGTTTGTTGGCGAATCCATAGCTTTTGCCTCTTTCATTAGCTCATATTCTATAATTCTGCGAATGAAACCATGCAAATGGGGAGGGAACATGAGGAGGGAGAAGGAAGGTAGTGATGTCTCCATGATCTGAGACAGTCTTGCTAATTCACACGTGTTTTTTAGTGCAGCGTGCAGTTGAAGACCTAGATCTTTGCGATAAAGAGTGAATATAGTGAATTTGTGAGACATTGATCATAGCGTAAATCAATTATGCCACCTGTACGTTCTAAACATTACACAGTCAGAGTAGAGAAATTATTTCAAATGTATGGACGTACATGAAGGAAGAAGCTAAAAGCAAAGAACTGCTTACATCAGAATATTCAAAAGTTCAAAAGCACGTATCAGATGCCACAGGAGTGTCAGAAAGAAGTACATTGTGGAGACATTTTTCTGCATGGACTGTACTGCCTTAGTAAGAAGAAGTTATCTGAGTAGTATAGCTGACGCACCAATTCGCATGCTGTCTGCAGTCACCTGGCTTGTTACTCGCTTTCAAGGGGCCAAGACGGCGAATCCAGCTGTACAGACTGATCTCTACTTCATGTGGTCCGTGAGCTCTTGCAGGTCTCCAGAAAAAAAAATTGTAGCAAATGCACTAATACAAGCTCCATAGTTTTCAACATCTTATTTTATGGATAAAATGTCAGGAATACGTGTGTAGTTTTTTTTTTTTTTTTTTTAATAGATTTTTAACTCCTCGATTTAAATTTTATTTTTGGTTTTACAAAATATATTATCAAAAAACAGTCCAAAATGTATGTGTAATAATGATTGATCGAAAGTTGTTAATAGTGTTGTATTTAACCTTTCCAGTGCGCCAAACACCAACTCTTAACTCTATATGGCCTTAGAGTAACAAAAGATTTTATATTACGGTGCGCGCAGAAATTGCTTAATTTCTAATAGCCATAACTAAGCAAGTAATTTAAAAATACGGAAATAAAAAAATAAGGGTCTCCTTATTTGATGCCTATTGTTCATAAAAAAAATTTTGAACCTCCTTCGAAAAAGTCGTGTTTTACGGGTGTTCGATTTGACGTGGAGTGACCCATATGCAGAATGAATGACTCAGGATCTCTTACCCTGGCAACTTTCATTTATACAACACGGCTGATGACAAACACTTGCTTATTTTCCAGGTTCAGAACGGAATTATAAATATCTGTCCTTTGATGTGGAGATAAGAACAATAACAATACTACTAATAATAATGGTGATGGTGTTTAAGTAAATATATTATATATGTGAGACATTCGGTAATAAAATTAGTGGCAGCATTTGAAATAAAAAGAAGGAGAACCTTTTGGAACAGTCACATTGTTGTAAAGCGTGGAATCAAACCAAAAAATTCGGCCGCTCTAACTACTAAGCTACCATAGCAACTCCAACTCGCATTTATCCCGGTAAAATCGGAATCCCGGCTATGGCATTGAATTTTTCAGTCTCATTGTACCCTTCGCAACCCTATCCTACACACGGCTATTGTGTGGAAGAGCAATTAATTTCATTGACTAATCTTATAGTTGGCTAAACCGGAAGCCCAGGACTTAAGTACTTACAATATGGTAAGTCGCCATTTTGGTGTGCCATCTCATATGCCATGTCCTACGCACGGTCATGCATGGATGAACAATTAATTGCAATCATATTCTTGGTATACTCAGAAGTAATCTTCAAAATTAATACTACGCCTCCACACCTCAGGGAGACGACGAATACCATCCATATTATCCGGTTGTACTTATCTTCTAACACACTGCGCTACTGGCTGCTACAATTGCCTGTCTGTTTCGAGTGGTAATTTCACTTTCGACAAAAGATCAAAATCATATGACGTCGTTGAAGAAGTGACACCTCGTTTCTGCTTCTTGTCAAGCTTACACGAGAAACAAAATATACTTTTTAACTCAGAAAATGGTAGCTATTAAGATGTTAATAATACTAATGCTATTCTTATCTACCTATTAAAGCATTCTACCAATAATTTTTATATTTTGGATATTATTTTTTGTTTTACTGTAGTTAGGTGTTTGCACTATAGAAAACATTCTTACATATTGCAGATACGTGTTTTCACTGCCATATGTCTGTCATTATTTCGTTACAAAACTTTACTAAGGATCAAGAATTATATAGTTCAATAATATTTTTAACAACTCTTATTATTATTTCAATATAAACACATCATTATGTGCCTAAAAAATCCATCCCTATCTATTTATTCAATTTCTTGCAGTCCTCTTGCTCTCATTCCAGTTATTTCCCACATCCATGAGTTTCCAGGTCTTCCTCCTCAGCTTCTTCTTCTTCTTCTTCTTCTTCTTCTTCTTCTTCTTCTTCTTCTTCTTCTTCTTCTTCTTCTTCTTCTCCTCCTCCTCCTCCTCCTTCTCCTTCTTCCATTCGAAGATCTTTCTAGGTGATCTATCTTCATTTACTCTTCTAATATGTACGTACCAACTCAGGTATTTTTATATGTTACATGGTGTGATAGGGAGTTCCTATTATGCATTAATTTTTTCTCTTATAATATTATTTCTTATTTTTTCCAATCTTGAACATCACCTTCTTAGCAAATCCATTTCCATCGACATAAGTTTTAATTCTAAATTTTTGTTAAATTTTCATGTTTCAGCTCCATATGTGATAGTAGCTTTTACTATTGTTATATATTCGTAATTTATTTTTCCTGCTCGTATGTCTGTTCTACAGGATACTATTTAGCATTGATGTTATAATTTTACCTCCATTGATTCTGTTCTTAATGTTATTTTTCTGTTTATCTTCTTTAATTTACTCATACTCAAATTCTTCACATGCTTTAATACAAGCTTTCTGTTCTTCCAGAATTAAATCTTTGGTTTCCGTTCCACATCCCATATAAACGTTTTTTGTATATTCATTTTCAGTCCCCATTTATCATACAGGTCGCGCTTCTGTTCTTGACCTTCCTCACAGGAGCGGTGACCTCACCTACTGTGTTTTCAAATGGGAAGGAGTTTGTTCTTGAGCGCCTCCAGTCAATCGGAGTCCTGCTGTGTTATCATATTGCTTTCTCCTAAAGTGGGGCTTTACGCGCGTCAAGAGAATCAACTAGAACAGTGTGCGAGAGAGAGGGAAATATGAAAAGAGTGGGAGTAATGAGCTTGCAACGCTGTGCACGTAAACGTACCTCATTGGCTGCAGAACAGGCGTCTTCCCATTTCAAAAGCACAGTAGTGTACCCTGTATAACACGTCAACAAAATAGTTTATGTTATGATAATCCACAACTCTGATTTCCTGTGTTGGATTTGTGTATCAAGGTTGATAGTGGGCTGATACTACTGGAAGGGTGTCATCCCTTTTCCATCTTTGTCATTATTTTCGTCTACAAAGTATTCCTTACACTGCAAAACTTGTAGTGTACAAGCATTTCCTTCAGCACAACTCCCAGCTAATCTGGTAAACCAGTTGTCATTATTTAGGCTTTTCATGCAATCATATACTGGTTTAACTACATTATTAGGAATGTTTGTGGAAATTATTTCTTGATTTCTAGTATCATCTGCCTCTGCTACCAAGCCAACTTTCTGTGTTTCACTTTGTGCATTTGAAGGATCTTTATTTGTTGTGCCAATGGTTTCAATTATATTAATCTTATAACCAGAACAGTCAGTACTGATGATACCGGTACTATAGTGTATAGCCTTGCTAACACCTAATGTGCAATAATTATTAATAATGATAATAATAATAATGATGATGATAATAACGATAATAATGATGATGATGATAATAATAACAACAACAACAAGGAATTCATCATATATATTATCTTTGTTTAAGGAATGGTTAAAACATATTTCTTAAACGTCGTTAATGCTACCACAAAAAAGCATTGTCAGATGTTTAAATACGTAGAGAAAAGAATGTGTTGATTTTTTTGGATAGGATAAAATTTATTATTCAGCTTCTTGTTCGCTCCCCGCTGACTATAAATACACATCAGAGGAACACACACTAAAGTAAATACTTCTGGTGAAGCCATCCTTGAGCCTGGCGCAAGTAATTCTTAAGAAGAATTTTCGTCTCTCTCCTCTACACCCTGTTGTCCATAGGAAAACATTTGCAGCCGGCTCTACGATATGGTAATCTCTCTATACCACGTACTTCTAGTAAAGCTGCATGGCATTGTTGAGCATTCTTGCCCCTTACAATCTGAATTTTAATGAACATCTTTGTTAGTTTTTATTAAACATTTATAACACATAACTGTTGATAAATGAAAATCACTACATATGTCTTATAAATAAGACAACTTTATTCAAACTCACAATAGCAAACTCAGATGCTCTTCTTTCGCGTTGTCAACTTGCATGATTTACCGCTGATAGGGCCACATACAAATACTGCTGTCACTAGGCATGTTTTTTTCATAGGGGTTAAAAATGTATGCTTTTACATTATGTGCACGATTTATGGAATTTTCAGTTATTTGGACATGATTTCATGTGGCATATAACTGCATATTTTCCTGATTTTGATAAATGCATCATATTTCAATATTATAGCCCCTATATTGCATGTTTTAATTATTTTTATGGTTTTTATTATTTTTTCCATCTGTATAATACTTTTCATATCGGTAGAATTGCACATGTTACTGCAACTCGCGAGGTGAGTCATGTTGTCATGCAGTGAACCCCCTGTTTCCATACCTTCATTATATATGTATGTGCATAGAGGATAATCATTGCGTTAATTGAGAGGTTTATATTAACAAAGATAAAGTGTAGGTCAACGTTTTCAGCAGCACGATTATAGCAACGCTTGCCTGCCCTCCAATAGTTGTGCCATGGTCTTCAAACGTAACAGTGTTGTGAACTGGTTCCCACCAAATTAAATTAGGCGTATAAAATGTTAAAAGTGTTCTTCAAATGCCGAAAATAAAACCAACTTCGAGTGCTAGATTAATTAAGTTACAGAAAGAGTTTTCGGATGATTTAATATCTACAGATAATAGGGTACTGTATTGTGGAGCGTGTGAGAAAAATGTAGGGAGTGAGAAAATATTTCAAATAGTTCAGCATATAAACACAGCAAAACATAAGGAGAATCTAATCAGAAAACTCACAAACAAAGAACCTGTTCAAAAACACCTAGTAGACTGTTTAGAAAGTAGGATTACTGAATTTTCCTATGACTGGTGCCAAGCATTTTTAGCTGCTGATATTCCCTTGCTCAAAATTAACAATCCGACATTTAAAAACTTTCTTGCCAAGTACACTCGACAACATGTGCCTGAAGAAAGTACACTGCGCAAGACTTATGTAGGACATTGTTACAATAACGTATTGTGAAATATACAAAATGAATTAGCGGATCAGTTTGTGTGGTTGTCCTGTTGATGAAACCCCTGATTCTGAGCACCATTTTATTGCAAATATAATCGTGGGTGCTTTAAATAATGAACAAAAGACTACACCTTATCTTCTTAATGTGTGCGAATTGTCGGCCACTGACAATGTAACTGTGACCCAGTCTGTGATGGACTCTTTGAAATTACTATGGCCATGTGGAATCAAATACGACCGGATACTTTTACTTGTTACTGATGCAGGTCCTTATATGGTAAAATCAGGACAAACCCTAAAAGGTATTTTTCCTTACTTAATTCATATAACTTGTTTGGCACACGCTCTTCATCGCATTTCTGAGACAATACACGATTCTTTCCCATTGGTAGATAGATTTGTGTCCTGTACAAAGATAATTTTTGTTAAATCTCCTAAAAGAGTTAAGTTGTTTAGATCAAGAGCCACCTAGTATCCGACTTCCTCCTGCATCAGTGTTAACTCGATGGGGAACATGGGTCGATGCAGTTTTATATTATGCTGAGCATATAGAAATAGTCGAAGAGGTTGTCAATTCATTGGACTTGAAAGATGTTTCATCAATAGAAACTATGCAAAATATTCTGTCAGACACTGGGTCAAAAGAGGATCTTAGTTTCATATCTGCCCATTTTTCTTTCTTACCAACAGCCACACGACATTGGAAGCTGTAGGATCTCCTTTGCATGAATCACTTGCTGTGTTTGAAAAAAAACAATATGTGATCTAAGTTCGGTACCTGGTAGCATATGACAAAAAGTGAAAGAGAAAGTGAATTATGTAATTTCAAAAAATTCTGGTTATAAACAGATGTGCGATATTCGAGACATCCTGGAAAGAAAACCATCTGCCGCACCAAGAGACTTGCCTCTCTCTGTGAAGCAATTAACATCATTTAAATATGCCCCGATAACATCTTTTGACGTGGAGAGAAGTTTTTCACGTTACAAAAGTGTTTAGCGAGACAACAAACGATGTTTTACAGTTGAAAATTTGTTGGTTGTGAACTGCAATTTAGCAGTTAATAATAGCAGCGGCACCGCTTCTGTTTCAGCCTCTAAGGAATAAGGTAACTTTATTTATTATTTATACTAACTCGTCTTGTCTACTGCAAAGGGGCATTGTTTTAATTCAATAATGCATATTTCTTGGCATATTTTCAAATTTTTAAGAGCATATTTGCATGCATATTTCAGTGTTTTTTAGGGCATGAACTTCCGAGCCCTAGCTGTCACTATTGAATGCCCCATGCATAAACCTAACTTTAAACAGTCATAGATTCAATTTAAATGACTATTTGGAGGATTAAATACCGAGGTTCTCAATGAACCATACACAGGCTGTATAAATAACAGCAGTACAAAACAAGGCAAAATTGTACAGTGATCATATGTGCTGAAAGATTTGCTTTGAGTAATGAAAACAGCATTTAACAACCGCGTATGTTTACTGACGTAGGTGAGGTACAAAATGTCTTCACTTAGTTGTAGATGTGCATGATCTCGTTAAATCGTGGACTTTTGCACTCTTCCATAATCAGAGTTTTTTTTTTTTTTTTTATTTGGAATTTTCGTTTATTAAAATAGTTCTAATACGTGCTAGCCCACCCAACACACATACACACCCATACACATACATAACTACACAGACCCAACACACATACACATGCACACAGCCGCACTCACATAAAGGGCCTTGACAGACACGCCAAGTTAGACAACAAACCACATTAAATAACACAATTGTACAGTTTGATGTGAAATGTAACACCAATTACATTACTGAAACAGAGGTAACAAATTACGAAGCTTACTTAACGAGGTTAAAGTAGGTTAAGGTTGGTTACCGAATTCAAAGTCACGAAGTATTTATACTGCTTATATAATATATTGCGTATTTAACAAGTTAATGGCGACAGAAACGTAATAGTTTGCGTCTTGGCGTTCTGGCAACCTTACGAATTATACAAACGAAAATCTGCTCACATTATCATGTTTTATAAATTTCCAAGAAATATAACACACATGACACATAAAACTAGGCTTGTAGACTCTATAGGCATTAATAAATATTTTATGACTACTAATGACAAGGATCAGAACCTTTAATCTAAAATAAAGAACTCTATGTAGGCACATGCTTAGCAAATTAGCAAAGCTAAAAGAAATTTCCAACAAGAGCCAAATTGAAATTTAAAAAGTCCCAACCTCCATCAGGATTATAAACTGCACCCCCGCTGCCACGGTTACACATACAAAATACTGAAAGTCCTTATCCGCCCCATCGCACGAGTCCCCTAACTTACACTCTCCAGACGCAAGCGGGTTTAGGAAACAAACAGCCCTTACAGGGAAGGAGAGCCTAACGACTTGAAGTTTTCCTCCAACGTCCGATATACCGAACGTCCAGGATAAGAATAAAGGAAAAGAGACGGGGAAAGGCACACATATGGCAAAACATAAACATCCAAAGGACCGAGATCTCTCTGTAGCGTGGTGGTAGCGTCTGCCTCACGTCCAAGAGGTCGTGAATTCGAATCTGGCTTGTCCGGATGGACCTCCGACTCGTTTGATCATCATTTCACCCATTTCATTCATTCACCGTCCGATATGACTGCGTTCGAGGACGTTAATAACAAAAGCAAAACAAAAAAGTTACTAAATGTAGTTGGTGTAGACTAGAGACATTAGTAAAGAAACACACAGAAGTGAAAAATCTGAACAAATCTCTATGACATCACATATCCATCTAGCTTCCAGTGACCTCTGGAAGTAACATTGATACTGAAATTATGGACAGGAGAGATTAATACATTCATACAGAAATGATAGGGATGTTGATAAGTAAGTAGTTTCCATATATTAAAATAAAGTTATAATATTAAGAATCGAGATTTATAAGCTTTGCAAGAAGTGAATTTTTAATATAAATGAAAGGTTAAAAGATTTTAAACAAAGGTGGAAAGAACATGTTGAAAGAATGCCAGATATTAAAGTTCCTAAACAAATAATGCAATATTATCCTAAAGTAAGGAGATCGGTGGGCAGATTGCCTATGCTATGAAGTGAAGAAGAAGATCAAGAAGTAATTCACTAGGCAAGAACCGTGTTAAGGAAGAACAAGTATTATAGGTCAGCTAAGGGAATTAGACATTCCGGATCAACACCTCCATTACTAGCCTCGTAGCTCAGTTAGTACAGCACTTAATTTGCTGTGCGCGGGGATCCAGATTCCATTCCTGGTCATAGAGTGGGAACTTTTCCGTAGATAACATTATTCACTATCCTCGTCAGAGTCTGGAAGTATGAATGTAAGTGTGAATGTATGTATCTGATGTAGAAGAAACCCTAAGTTGCAAAACCCTCTGTGTACGAGTTAACACCATTGCGTATAGGCAATATGTTCTAAAAGGAAAGGCCGTTGATATGACCATTGAAATTAAAGCCGGGGTATAAAAAGAACATTAAAAAGAAAACAGAAAAAAACATTAGCTTAAGGCTGAGTGATCTGGAGCTCAATACGTTCAGCAGTCACAGAGTTGCGGCAATCCATGTACTGCAGTTCCAAAAATTCGGGATGAAAAAATTAATATTTAGCAACTTACAGGTAACATTTGTATTTCACCTGGGAATAAGATATTAAAATTTGGCAATGTCCAGCAATTGAGATGGAGATCATATTCGGGAGGTCGTGGGTTTGACTTTCGCGGCTGACCTTCCGAACCCATGGATTTTTTGGGATTTTCCAAGGTCACCAGGGAAATTCTGGGAAAGTTAATTACATCCCCAGACTTTTCCGTACCTCAATTTCCTTTCAGCTTCTTTTAATGCAGTCTTTCAGGGTTGGAAGTGTTTGCGGTGAGCGAGTTTGGTGCTGCTGTGTGAGGACATTGCGAACTGTAATTGTTGTTCTCTGTGGATGAGTAACATTGTAGTTGCCTGACAGGTGGCTGCTTGGCGAGCTCTGATGTCGAGGTGAAGAAGGGACCCTCATACTTGCTCAAGTTGATCCTCTGGTTTCCAAAAAACGGCTCATAGGGCGCTCTCACTTCATCCCTTCTTTCCGGGGTCTGACATACAATAGCATCGACTCATTGGGAAATCTCCTCCATAAATACCTTACCCTATCTCTACCTCGCCAATGTATGATCTAGGAGCGGGGTAACTATGTAGTGGGCGGGACTTAAATGCATGTCTTCTCTTCCGTAGCTCGGTTATAAATACTTGGCGGTTGCCGCAAGGGAGCTTTCCGCTTATCATTTCAGCGACTGACGGCAACTTATGCCTCTCATTATTAGTAAAACTGTTATTACAAAAATAGTTATTTTAAACTGTAAAATATATTGATACGTTAGGAGATAGTTATACTTTCACACGCTAAAATATAGAAGCACTTTAATTTTATAGCGTGCAAATATTCGGCAATTCGCTTCAGATAGCTCAGTAGCAACCTGCATTAAATTTATTAGTCAACTTAACTGGCATTGTTCGTCTCGGAGACCAAGATGTTGGAGACAGGTATAGCACACTTGGAAATTTCGTTATTAACTTCAACTTTAACAGAGACGGTTAACTAATACCGTTCACTTGTAACGAATTAAACTTTTGCAGGGTGTCTGCAAATGTTTTGAGCAATAAAAGTAAAAAATTAGGTGTTTTTATACAAGTGTCTGTTGGTTATGACGCTGCCCAACGTTTGTCCAAATACTTATTGTATATTTGTATATGCTGAATCAAGAAGCAGAGCAGAATTTATTTGTATCAAAACCTGAGAATATGAGGTTGAATAATATCTACACCTCCCGCTCTTTTTAAGTGTTTTACAGTTCACCAATAGTCACATAGTATTAGCTAGGCAAGCAAGGGAGCCGATGAGGAGGGGAAAAGAGAGAGGAGGAATATGGAAAAACAAGTGTTATCAAATTAGCTAGACAAATTTTAGTGATGGTTCTGGAGTACGCCGGTAAGGAATCTACGGACCTATTCATTTCAGGACAGGTGAGGACCGAGCAATTGATGCTCACTGACCACAAGCCTTGCACTAATAACTGAATGTTTAGAAGTAAAAGAATGAAGGTCACTCAAAGCATTGCGTGAGTCACCCAGGCCTCCTATAGATTTTTATTTAGATCGATCAGCAGTAAATACTTGCTCTACAGATCTGATAGAACAAAAAATGGATAAAAACATAAGAATAACATTGTAGAGATAGGGCAGTGATTCCCCTCTGAACTAATACAAATGTGATACAGACCGTAATGGTGAGAATTTACATATCACAAAGAGAGTAGAAAAGCAGAGGTGCAGCAGTAGATTAGTCAGAGCTAGAGGTGTCATCGCTGAGTAGCAGATCCTGTAGAAGTCGTCGCTTCAGTCGTGTTGGCCGGCGACTTCGGACGCCGATGTTGTACGTCACAGCTCTGGATCGTGACGTAGATTGGAGAAGAACCGTCGGGCGAGCTGTCGGATGAAATGGTGGAGAGAAAGAAGGTCCAGTTCGTGATGGAGCTGCTGGTTGCGTACAAACCAAGGAGCATTGGTGGCGATTCGCAGGAATTGGTTCTGGACGACCTGTAGATGCCGCAGGTGACACATACTGGCAGCCCCCCACACCTGCAGGCATAAGTAATGACAGGGCGAACAAGAAATTTGTACAAGAGCAGTGAGAATTCCAAACCAAGAGAGGTGTTTGTGGAACAAAGACGAAAGTTTAGAAAGACGAGCCGATGCCAGGGTAATATTGCGGTATATATGAGGCTTCCACGTGAGCCGAGTGTCCAATAATACCCCAAGATACTTGTGTAGAAGAGGGGAGCCACGAAATATGAGTATTCATAAGACATATGTAAAAATCTTGGCTTCCGTTTTCTGAGTTTTAATGGTAATACACCAAGTGCGAAACCAATGTGTGAGGCGATCGAAGGAGAGCTGTATGGTATTGATAGCGGAATGGAGTCTAGAGTATAGTATGACTTGGTCTATCTCTAACGGTTTACCAGTTATGCAAAAGTCGTCAGAGTAAATGTGACTTCAGGAGCTATAGCCAGAAAATTCAAAATGACATTTCATTTGTCATAAAAATATTTCAAACATATGACATTTTAATCAAAATCGTTAGAGCCATTTTCAAGAAAATCAAAATTTTCGAAAAATTTCCATCTAAAGGCTAGTTTAGGGTGGGGCTGCTTTCTTGAAAATCTTCGTGTCGCATCCTTGAAAGACATTAAACTTAAATACCAACTTTGGTTTTTAACCTACTTTTCATTTTTGAGTTATGCTGTCCACTGACGCACAGACTGACATTGGTGTTGCATTTCTGACTGTACGCCTCATTACTAGTATTTCATTGTTCTAGTAAACAAGATAACATGCAAATGCAGCACTCTGACAAACAAGGTCACAGGTTACTTTGGTTTTGATTTCAGTGTTTTCTTAAAGTTTTATTTTGGTTGCAAAATTCAGCGGGTTGTCTTAACAGCAGTCCTCCAGTGGAAACATGGAAAATTTTAGCTTGTAATGTTCCCTTCGGCAGTTCTAAGAGTGGCTAGAATTATGTTCGTGGAACAAAGGATGTTATACGGGTGGAGATTGGGTCTAGATTTCTCAGTACAGTCGCGTTCTGTTATCGGTCGCCTTTTATGCCCTTTAGTATTTGTATTTCTACAGAGAGCTGGACAATAAGCTACTTTAGAGAGAATGGAACGAATCGTCTGCACCAGACGTCTCGGACGCGTCAGGAAAAAGTAATTCTTTTTCTTCCAGTCAAATTCGAGTGTGCCCTAGGATGCAGCAAATATTTGCACATCCGTGATTGATTATTGGAAAGTAAACTGGTCCGATGTGTGTTAGTGACGCAGCGATTGGAGCATTGAAGAAAGCACAATCTCGTATAATTCATTTAGGTAGAAGGAGCGCTCCACACAGGACTAGAAAAACATGTATTCGAAAAGTGTTTGGCATGCAGTGGAGACATGTACCTACTGTGTAATAATCACATTGTTGTGTTGTTCACAAAGTGGCTGAAGAAAGAGTGAGTGAGTAGGGTTTAAGGGCCCGTCGACAGCTAGGTCATTGGAGCCCCGGCTGAAGAACGAGTATGGGATATTGCATAAATATATCATGTTTAACTTCCTTCAAACCTAAAGCTAAAATTACTGCATTCATATGAAATAAATCATTTAATTTTTTTAGATAAATGTTTGATGGACTCAAGTACCTCGCTATAGGGAAGTATTTGAAGGCTTCTTCATTCTGAATGACTTTCGCACAACGGGTAAAGCACGAGAAATAAACAAAATCTTACTGCTCAAAGAGTGTAGATCTCGCTAAAGCATATCATTATTTTCAAATATGTTACGATGTAATTCACTATTTCTCGAATACAACTGAACCTGTTTTACGGATAACCCAGTTCTCAGTAATTCGAATTTGTACCTATATTTTGCTAGATCCAGGCTAAATGTAACTTATAAGCGTGCTAATAGAACCTTATTTGTACGAAATTTCAGTGAAATACAGCTGAGTTTACGAAACCATAATGGACACATGGCATACGCTATTTTAAAAGAAACTTTTCGCGCAGGTCTCACCGAAGTTGGGTATTTACTTTTGTGAAAGATAGTACAGTCATCAGTAGCAAAATGAGGTGAATGCACTTAATGCAAGAAGTAGAACGAGTCTAATTAACCGACTTCTTTAAAGCTGGACCAAGTTAAAAATGTTTTCTTCGTACATGTCCTTATGTTTGTAAAATTTTACAAACGAAGGCCCACACTATTGTTTTTTTTTTTTTTTTTTTTTTTTTTTTTTTTTTTTTTTTTAATTGTGATACATTATCGTATCTAATTTGCAAGTAATTCTGAGTTACAAGTAATTTTCTCTCCCCCTTGATATGGCATAAATCAGGTTGAACGGTATTTCTTGCTAGTACTTTGAATTTTCCAAAGTACTTATTACCTTTTTCAAACGGGACGTCTCATTGTTTTCACCGGTTTATACAAATAGAGAGGAATTTCTAAGCTATTACACAGTGATCAGCTCTTAAACTATTTGGGTATCACTTAAAGGCTACTGCATTCCCATTTTATAATTGCACATACAAGGAAATGTTCAATAAAGCAATTTTTACAAATGACTATCTCGATTAATATGACGTACGGAGAAGAATAAGCGTTTATAAGAATAGTTTGTAGTGTAGAAAAAGGCATGTAGTACAAAACATCAGATTTTAAAACCTCTGTATTAAGAGATACGAATTACTTCAAGCGGAGGAAAGAGAGAGAGAGAGCATAAGTTTAATTCGTAAGGGACGTGCTGTTCTAGGGAAGGGCTTGATCCCTTTTTGATAGTGGCTGTGTTCACTTCGAGCCTTGGTAATGAAGGTAAGAACATCTAGAATATCATCATAACCTCTGAAATTATTACTGTATAGGAAACACTCTTATGAGAAGCGAAATTAGTTGTCCTTCCGGAAAGTCAATCCGATGTGGGGTAATACGAAACAAAAATGATTATTTTAACGAATGTCACTTAATACTGATGGGAGTGGTATTTGGCGGCGCCTTACCTACCATTCTCCGGCCTCTGCTGCCAACTGATCCAGTGAACATATCTCCCGGCTATACAGGGACGTCTGTGAAAAAAGACCCAGTTACTTTGACATAAATTTAATGGAAGCTGGTAATAATCAATGTGAAGGAATTGCCAACTGTTGAGTTTGAAGAATTAGAATGCTTCTGAATTCTGTCACTCTGAATTATATCTGCTGAATTCTGATGTATTCAAACTTTAAGGTTTAAAATAAGGCGAAGTGTATATTGTGTAATGAACTTGTTCTCGAATACTTCTCTTTGGGATAGGAAAGTTAAAGTAGCTGTGTCATTAACACAAAGCCCAAGTAATTGATGCAGATACTTAATAAAGCAGAGTGTAATTCTGTGTTGCCAGTATTAGCCTGACTCAACCGAGCAAGATGGTTCCGCGGTTACGTGTGAGGCTCGAATTCCGGAGATCGTGGGTGCCGCTCCCGCGACTGTTCTTTCTGACACCTAGGCTTTTTGGGGGGTTTTCCTAAGTCACCAGACGAATACTGGGAAGGGTAATTAAATCTTTCATCACACCTTCATTTCAATCTGGTGTTTTAGGGTCGGAAGTATTGGCGATGGACGAGTATGGCGCTGCTGTGTGGGGACTTTGCGAACTCTATATCTGTTCTCGATGGACGTATAGTCACCTGATCTGCTGGGGTTGGCTGCTTTCGAAACTCGTGAGGCTGGTGGCTGCTTGGCGCATCCTGGTGTCGAAATGAATCTCCAGCACACATTAAGGACCCTCCCGTTGACTCGCGCTATACGCCCGGGTTGCAACACGCTCATTTCATCCCTTTTCCCAAATGTTACTCAGTATGGAATCCCTTCCGTTTTATACTCTATCTCTGACTCGTAAAGCACTGTTGCCATAAATATGAAGCTAGACAGAGTGCATATTTTACTCTCTGATGAACCCAAGAACTTGGTCTAAGCAGTCTGGTACATCCTTATATATTCACCTTCAGTCTCGACACAGTGAGGGCTAAAGCGCTTAACATTGGACCTATTGGGGTGTTTGTATAGCTATCCACGGGCCTGTTTCTAAGCAATACAATAAGCGCACACTAACCATAACTGGTTATAAACTTAAATGTCTCACTGAGTAGATAGTTCAATAGGTCAAACATACATTTTAACATATGGTGTACTACATTATTGAAAGCCACAATAAGTTCCAAATTGGGCACAATATCTATTAAAGGTGTTTTTCGACTCTGTCGAGAGATGGAAATCTGATATTTTAGATCTGTATTTACATTTTACTCCTTTCAATAAAAAAAAAAGAGTTTTTCGAAAATGTATGTTGAGGCAAACATTGCCAATATGTGAGCGCTAAATGCTAAGACGGGGATATTTATTTGTAGAAGCAAGCTCAAATAACTCGATTCCTAAATGGAGTTTACAAATACTTTTAACAATTGGACATTTTGCAGTGTAAATGCATCTGCAACTGCAATGAAACTGATTTTTGTTCCATTGCCAGGGGCTTGGCAAAAATAAGAAAGTCTTTTAAAACGTTTAAACTCTTTGAATTTCTGAACCGAAAATTTATAATTCATCATTTCTGTTCGGTCAAAAAATATCACCCACCCACTGCACTTTGAAGCTACGTTTGTAAGACATGGAGAGTTTAGACAGCGATGTCATTGCATTACAATTCACTGCTGTTTATTACAAGAATGATGACAAGTCGATAGGTGCTACAAAGGCTCATAAGCCTTCGTTTGGGCAGGGCTAATGGCAAGCTTATTATTGCGTGTTTATTCTAACGTTCGGAGAATATTTATTGCAATTATTTATCTATCATTTCTGTATAAAATGGTAAATCTGATCGGCTAATTGTTCTGACATCAGTAGCCGTATCATCTATACGGTAATTATCCAGTGCAACAATTATTTTTTTAAATGTTCGAATTGTGAAGTATACGCACCCCCAAGCTGTTCATCATGTTTAACACATATAATGAATGTTTTCAACGCTCTTCTCCCATGTAACCATTTAGTAAACTGTACTAATCTTTCATTACTAAAGACTAATGGAAGATAGAGCCTATCAGAAAAGTGAACTAAAGAAATCTCGGCAATTGTTCATATTCCTACAGGTGTTTACATTCGTGCTTGCCATGCATACTTTAACGCACAATACTGTGGTATTAAAACGTCTTAAGTAACCTAATATATACAAGGCTCAAAGCAGATATGAAGTTTCTGAAGTTTGATCGCATTCTCAGCGTTATACATACTGTAGTATTAGTGAGCACTAAGAGAAGAAAAGTGAAAAAAGGGATATCATTTCATCCGACTCACAAAATCAACTGAGTTGTTTAAGGAATACTAATGTAAATGCGTATGCGTATGAGTAAGAATTCGGAGGATTTTGCTGATTCTTTGTACTTATGGAATCTCAGGAGTGAAGGATGAGATGAAGGGAGTACGAAGAGCGGCCAACCTCGTAGTCGACAGGAATGCGATAGGCTGCGCACACCTTCCGAACTAAGGAGCAGTACCAATACCACGATTCAGTTCCTCGGTGGTGTCAACCCAAATCAGTGCCGATAATAGCGTGTGAAAAGCATCCAATACATTTGATGGTCCTTGGCTGACGTAAAGTTGTCAAGGAGACAGAGTAACTTTCAGAGTTTTGAAATGTTGATTGTGTAGCTAAAGAGTGTGTAAAGGTGATAATTTGTGTTAAGTGAGGGCAATTAAAGGAAATAAATAACTGAAAAGTAACCAAACGTGTAGTACTGTTACAATATACTGAATTTCTATAATAAAGTTCTGCTCCACAAAAATCCTTCAGTTTTATAAGATATGAAATTATCTACTCCGCTTGAAGATGAATATGTTTATACGCATGAAATTGCAAATATTTTAATAAACAAACTTATTACCTTCTTAGAAGGCAATTTTCTCTTTCAATGAAATTTAGACCCTCAAAATTGTATACAGATTATTCCTTAGAGAATTAGGCCATGCAACAAGTACCAAACACAAGCGTGTATTAGCTATGCTCCCATTATAGCCATGATTCACTGAAAAATGGTCAAGTTGTGAAGTATTTACGTCTAAAGTAATAATTTGCAATGCTTTATGATGGAACCTTACCTTACTTCGGAAATGTTATAGGCATGCCCATTTCTTTTTATTGGCAATGGTTTCCTGATTTTAAACAGCGAACCCCTATACGAAATGTTAAATAATAGAAGTGCTACTTAAACTGTACATTTTCACAACTAGCCGTGTGGTGCAGATGGTGGCATCTAAGACTCACGTTTGGGAAATTTGGGTGCAAAAATCAAGGTGACCGATCATACTGAACAAGAAATGTTTTCCCGGTGTTCCCTACATATTGAGATAGATATTTATGCGCCACGAATTTTCCTCTCATTCTTTCTCATGGCACACCCTCTATTATCGTTCAGGAACTCAGGGTTAGGCACAGTGGATGGTGGAGGATATGCCTTAAGAAACAAATTCTACACCCATTTCCTCTATCTTCTACACCAGCCTGTCCTTAAGGATAGGCACTATATGGAAACATTTGTGGTCCCAGTGAGTAACGCCCATTACCAGATTTGGTATTTCTTTTTTCCATCGTTTTCTCCTTCCGCAACAAGCTCAGGGCTGAAACTCACCTCATTACAAAATATATTTGTGATGTATCACTGTATTTGAATGCAACACTCCCTATTTATAATGCTCATTGAATTTAATTCATGTAATAAACCTTAACAAAAAGCGTCTGATTTCCTGGTATGGCACTTGCAAATGTTACAGTAATTTTTTAATCTCTCTGCATTACTGCCGTAACTTTGTGTTTCCCCCTTTCTCAGAAAATTAATTAATTAATTTCTTCTGATGTTTCTTGATGCTAAAGGAAACTGTTAAGTGTTAAGTGTTTATCATGTTTCCTAGACTATCATGTAGCTTTGTGTAATAATAATAGTTCATCACTGTTCTATTTCACTTTGGCAACACACAAGAGCATCATCCCTTTAGTTTTCAATATTGCCCCACTATGCACACATGTATGACCCGTATGTACAAAACCGTTAGATGTTCTGTATGGGTTTGAAACCGTTCTTTGTATGAGCGCATGAGATTCAATTACTCAATATGAGTATGTTTTCCGTTTTATCAGTGTTCGTAGCACAAAGGCTCCCACGTCTAAGCATTGTACCTTTCAAAGCACAGCGTTGCATTTATTCTATTTCCAGGAAAGGAATAAAATTTTAATCTGTGAAAAACACGCGAATGTAGTGCTAAAATTGGTTAATCTCGTCTCTACATTCTGTTTTTAGTTTTGAAGGAATTCTACCCACAGAGTATTTAATGAATCCTTTGGCTGAAATTTGAATTTTCTGTTTTTATAGGTATGAAATCAATACTTTGCACACTTAAGGGTGTTTATGCTATAAGCTACCACACAAATTTCCAGCACAATCTGTTTAATAGTTATTAGGGAATTAATTATTCAATTTATTCAAAGTGTAAAAATACCTTAATATTCAAAATTCTAAACGCGCATCATAAACTAAAACATCACAACACTTTTATTAGTTTATAAACTCTAATTTCCCAGAAACACCGTTAATCTCTGGTGGTAAGAAGCAAAAGTTACTTTTAAAGTAATTAATTTCTTTGCATTGATATTAACAAAATTTTTAAAGCTTTTTGTGTGTTTAATTTTTCAAAAACTAAACGCATTTTCAGAGTTTGAACCAAAGACTGAAGTTGAAGTCACGGTAATGGGGTACATGATATAAACGTTCTAGGAGCACAGCACAAAATTTAATGCGAATGCAAAAGATAGTGTATTGAAAATGTATGTAAAGTCGAGAAAACGAATTATTCTACCACACGCATTATGATCGTGAGTCAGTATAACTTCCCCCTTTTATCTAGTAGTCTCATTCCTCAGGTGCATAGGATAACCCTTTTTTCTGCTCAGTTTGGTTGTTTTTGAGCCCTTTTTGTCGTATATTTTGTTCTACCGCCGAATTTAAGCAGAAAAGAGGCATTTAAATGTAGTGCACATCCATTAAAGTGCATTAAGTGTCACCTTTAAAAATGGCGAAATCTAAACAATTTCACAGCCAAGCGATGACTGAAGGTTTGTGGTACATTTTCACGAACCTAAAATGGTAAATTTTATAGTTTGGTGGTCATTTTTCAGTCCCAGGGTACCTTAAGTAAAAATAAAGCAGCAGGATCGACACCGAGTAAAATAAAAGTACAAACATTAATGTTAGCTTAATAAGGATACATAATATGCACATATTACATACATATATACCAGAAAAACTTAGTTGTTCATCTTCAAGAATGTGACATTCCAATCAAATGTTCAACGTAAAATGAAGCTGAATCGTGCACAGTTACGGACTTACCTTGGAGATGTTGCTTGTGCTCGATTTTCCTGATCAGGAGCCACTGCTTCTCCACACAGCAGTCCCCAAAAGACCTTATTAAGACGAGTAACTTACACTCTAGACCATCTCACACAAGAATAATCCGATACAGGGAACCAACTAGGATACACAAGCTATGGACTATCTTTAACACTAATATCTTGCTCAACAAAGTTAATTTGGGGAATGTTTTCTCCGACACTGTCTGAAACCAATGCCAATGTTTTTTTTTTTTTTTTTTTTTTTTTTTTTTTTTTTTCAATATTGAGGCATGGATTCCTCTATAGACACAAACCGAGCGGAGGATTCAGTTCCGGTATCTGTATCTGGCGGTATCGTCTGTGACCCGCATTCGGGAGCTCACGGGTTCAATCCCCGTGGCCGACCTTCCTGACCCTGGGTTTTTTCGGAGGTTTGCTGGGTCACCTGGTGAGTGCTGGGAAGTATTCCCATATTCTACAAATTTACTGTCCCTCCATATGTTTACATCATTTCATCTTTTAACCCGTTAGGTTTCTTTTCGGTTTTGGAAGCGTCGGCGAGCGTCGCGGCAGCAGCAGCATTCCCCTTGGGAGTACGAACCCCAGAGGATGGGAGGAGAACCGGGCTTAGTCAGCCTCCACTGAAATGCTTCTAACTGGGAAAATATAGGGACTCTGCCCTCTGCTCTGTGTGGCAGCGCTCCAGCCGCACTTAGGATCCATTCGCTTCATCCTCCCGGAGGTTGCGCCGTCGGGGGCATAGGCACAAAAACTTGTCTTTCGGTGGAGGTGCTACATCGCCCTCCGCAACTTCTCATGCTCATACTTATAGACACGTTGGGACTTTGACTTATAGAAAATATTAAGCTTACTTTTATTTGAAAGGTTTAACTGGAACTGAAAAATTCAATGTCACAGCTGGGATTTGAACTACAGACCCTCTGTTTACCAGGTGGGTGCTCTAACCATTAAGCTGCTGTGACAACCTGCCAGAATTACATTGAATTGTCCAACCAATTCGTATTTCTCCCGGTAAACCACCACCACCACTAATAATAATAATAATAATAATAATAATAATAATAATAATAATAATAATAATAATAATAATAATAATAATAATAATAATAATAATAATAATAATAATAATGATAATAATAAATAATAATAATGATAATGATAATGATAATGATAATGATAATAATAATAATAATAATAATAATAATAATAATAATAATAATAATAATAATAATAATAATAATAATAATAATAATAATAATAATAATAATAATAATAATAGTAATAACAATAATAATATAATTAATTTTATTTGCTGAACTACAGATCTTCTCAACGGTGGTTTCATTCAGGTCTATTTTTAAGTACTTGCCATTCACTTGCACATTCCCATTTTTAGACTTTGTGGAGGATAGGAAATGATTTCGGTTAGAGGAAAGTGTCTTAACGTTGACGGGGACTGAGCTCACGGCTGTTGGGTTGTTGTAGTGTTTAACGCCCGCTTTTACTACTACGGCACCGCAGGCGGTGACACTGATGATACATGGAATGAAGATGGAGCACCGGTGGAATGAGATGGTGGGGGAAACCGGAGCACCCGGAGAAAACCCGCCCTGACGCCGCTTTGTCCACCACGAATACCACATGCGGGTCCCTGGGATCGAACCCGGGCCGCCTAGGTGGTAGGCGAGCGCGCTAACCGCTCGGCCACGGCGCCGGCTGTTGGGCTGAAACCAGAATACTAATCACTTGAGTATAAGCAGTCGTTAGCAGCTGAAAGATTTGCTGTGATTCTTTTATCTTACTGCCTAAAATTAATGGTTCCTAATAATATTATTTTACCTAACTCGTATTTCGTATAGTATGTTGCGATATAAGGATGGTAAGTGATTTTTACTTTGGACTTTGTAAAGACGACATACAGTCGAGTGTTTTCAATTTCCAGGGACTAGCATAAACACTTAACACAGTGTATTACACGCAATTTTTGGGAGATAATTGGTAATTTAATATGTCGTATGAATGTGAAATATTAGCCTTCAAACATAGCATTAATCTCTCCAAGGTGTCTTGATGATTGAGCATAATTAGCATATATTAACTATAGGATTCTTCGTATCTCTCTTTAGATGCTTCTTTAGAGAGAATTACAACCTATTTTTCAATTTTCTTCGATTTCAGAATCAACACACTCCTTCAAGATAGCCGCCATGATTAGTATGGATAATTATTGACTTAGGCACGGCCTACGATGTTTCTCTTGCAGAACGTGTATTACGATTCGTGGCTATCTACATCATCGGATCGTAAGGTGACAAATTATTGAGGAGGTGAAAATCACTAAGTAGTTTTTATTATATTTTATAACTGCATTAACCAAAATTAGGCCGCGACGTGGCCAAGCTTGACTCTCACTAAAGGGACCCGGGTTCGATCCCAGGTGTCCACATGTTGAATGTGTGGTGGACACACCAGTGCAGGGGCGTGTTTTCTCCGGGTTCTCCGATTTCCCCCGCCGTCATTCCACCAATTGCTCCATTGTCAGCTCGCCTGTCATCTTTCGCCATCATTTCATATCATCCACTTCCTCGCTCTCACACCAGGCTTCGGGCTGATCACCCATCCTGGTTCCTCTGAATGATCAACTCCGGTTACGAAACCGCATAAACTGGCAGGAAGGGTTCGGGACTCTGATCACGTGCCACTCTCCATTACTGGACTCTGCTTATGAAGCCTGTAGCGCGCAGAGCGGGGCATTCAGCGGTCGGGCGGTAGGCCAAGGCCGTAGTGCCACAGGACAGGACATTAATCAAAATATTAAGTTTAAGGATGTGAAAATGCTAGCGCCTAGACCTTCAAACTACATAATATAGGAGAGTAGGTTAACGTGGTAGCTGTGAATACGGGATAATTGTTTACCTGCAATGTCAACAGCTGGTAATCATACGATCTCCCAAAAACTTATTTTCCTTAGCAATATTCACAATATTCAGGCTGTTTCTTCTCATGGATGTGCATTATCCAGTAATTATACTTTCATTTCTTTTTACGGATACAGTTTTATTTGCCGGAGTTCAGTGGAGCTAATTAATTATTAAACCACCTGAGCTATTATCACCTTACCGGAATACACATTGTCCAATTGTGGAAGTTACTTTAAATCAATAAATATCGTTCACTGGAAGAGACAATAACACACACACACACACACACACACACACACACACACACACACACACACACACACACACATACACACACACACATACACATACACACACACAGACACTGATCTTTATCACCATTAGTAAGTTCTATTAATGGGAGCGCATAGTGAGTACTGATTGCTGACTTCCAGAAGCCTAATCAATGAACCAGCCGGTACTCGACTTTTTATTTCAGTTACACTCCACCTCCCGGTTCAGTGCTTTCTCTCTTAATACAAGACATTACTTCTTTATTAATTTCTAATAATATCCGGTTGACTGTTTACGTACATTCTCCCCTAAATGAATCTCTCCCCATTGTACATTATAATTAAAATGGCCGGCTAATTCTTGGAAATCCTAATGTATGAGCTTCTACCTGGAACTTGCCTTCCCCTTTAAATTAAAAAGAACCCTTAACTTGGATTTCGTTACCAGCTGAGCTGCTAAATACTTCCCGTCTACCAATATATTATTTCACTCCTTTCCAGTTCAAATTGTTACACAAAATATAGCATAACGTTTTAAGTAAGAATAAGCATATACATAATGGCAATTATAACAGGTATTATTGTTATTACTAAAGAATTACGTCTCTCTTATTGTTATTACTATTCTGCGTTGAATGTATGTGCATTGCTCTTATGAATCATTTGCATATACATTTACTTTATTTAATTACCAGCCCACTTTACTTATACTGTATCAGTCTTTAACGTTGATTACTGATAACTAGAAATAACAAACAGAAATGTTAAGTATAATCTCAGAGCTCTGTGTAATGCAGAAAATCCGTAAATTACCTCTAGTAAAGGTGGAACGAAATTACTAATCCATAGTAGGTTTATGTAACATCAAACTTGAACCTATAAAGGAACCTGTTATAAGGACTATCGGAAGTGCAAAGAAAAACAATGGAAAACCGGAGCTATCAATATGTACGAATTAAGTGGAATCGGGATTTTGAAAGGAATATAAAAATTACCTTACGTACACTCAGCTAACCGAGAAGAAGCAGAAGCAGAAAAATCACACAGCAGCTTAAAGAAATAGCAGAAGAGGGGCCTGAAATACCTCATATAGAAATACTGCGTAAGGAAATGACAAATATCCCACCATCAACGGTAGACATCTGCCAGAAAGACAACAAAGTTGGGGAAAGTGAGCAGGCACGAAGTCATCGTTCCTTTCCATCTTGCCGAAACTTGAAGGTGCCAGTAGATTCCAACTGTTTCCCATCGATGACCTTTCTAAAGAAGGGGAAAGAAATTCATAAAATCAAGTATTATTATTTGCACTTGGAATTGATACTCAAATGCTCCACATGATTGGTGAATGGGACGTTTTAGTTTAACCCAAATGTATTCACACAGTTATTCACAATTATTGGGCTTACTCGTAAGACCCCAGGAAGAAATGCAGAAGAGAACAATATAAAAGTGCCATTTTGCATTACTTGCATCAAAGAAAGAAACCCGATACACTGAAGATATCCGTGAACCGTGAAGATAAATGTGAAATCAATAATGTGACAAAATGACAAAAGTCCAGTTTAGTTGCTTTTTCCTGTCACGTTATTCTCTTCCAAAACTTTTGCACCAGCACACGGTTCTCTCTCCGTCGTTAACGCAGACTTCAGTCACTCGTGATATTACAATTCATAATTTTCTTCTAGTGACCTTGACTCACTCTTTTCTGTCTTTATTTACTTTCTCTATCTCACAAACAGCTGACTTTGGCGATACCATCACTCGACACTATTAAAACTGTTTCAGTGGCTTTCCTTCAACGGCACGTATCTCTCACTATTGTAAACAAACACACACACACACACATACACATACACACACCTCACACTTCAGGCTGCGACGACTCATATCAGTAACTACTACTAGATATTATTACTCACTCCTCTCCTCGTTCCTTATATAGCGAAGATAAAGTAACACGGATCTTTCTCAAACGTCATCTTTTCTGGAACTCTACAAATACGCCCGCCGTTGGGACGCCTCACGAATAATCTCGAAAACCCTTTGTCGTAGCGCGCTCATTGTCACGTGTTCACAAACAGCGCCACGAGGAAGCCCGACCTTCAGCGTTTTTAATGCACGTACCGCCTGCCATGTGATGTGGGGGAGCTTGTCCCCGAGTCCTCCTTTGATGCGCGCCGTGCGGTCGGCGTCATAGTATAATTTTTCCACAAAGAGTTTGAACTGGCATTGTGAAAGCAAAAATGTGAAGATACTGAGGACTAACTCTCAGGTACACTCTTATTTACATGTTTTCTTACAATCTGTTAATATAAATATTCAGAGTGAATATCTACAGGAAGGATTTAGCTACTCAGATAACAAGATTGTTAAAAAGCACACACACGATTCAAGCAATGACATTTATCCCAGCAAAAGCTGTGCAAGAATTCTTTGAAGACGTGAGAGAAAGCACAGTAAGCACTTTCTTGTTTCCATCTTTTTATTTTAAATTCACGTAATGCTTCTGATAATAAACGTAAGGGAAGAAGGGGAACAAACATACTTTACTATTGTGTGTAATATATACGAAAGCCATAATGCGCGTTAAGTAGAGGATAAATAGAGTAAACGAGTATTGGCATAATCGCTTCCAGCTTGTTGTGAGCATGCACTATCCTAGTCAATATTAGCATTTCCAGAGCTTCAAAAACAGCATTCAGAGGGCGAACAGTTCTTGTAGCGTTGTATTTCGTAAAACTAATAGAACTAAATCGAAAAAAATAATAGATTTCAGTGCAGAAAAGTTTATCTACACTTGATAACCATAATTCCTTTCCCCCACACCATTGAATGTGTCCAGAGTCTATCTCATCATGATTACTCAAATCGTCGGAAACACTCTTTAACCAGTCAAGTATGCAATATGGCAAACGAACCTTATCACGCAACGCTAAGTAGCGGTTCAAGATTGGAACTTTCTGAACAGTCTTGGCGATCCAAACTCAGAAGTAGTCTCTGACTACTTAGCATTACCATTCTCGTGGTAATGCTAACGAGAGGATGGCTCAGGCTGTAACGTCTGTGACCCGTATTCTGGAGATTGCGGGTCCCCGTGGCCGACCTAATGAACCCATTCTTTTTTTCAAAGGTTTCCCCGAATTGTCAGGCGAAGGCTGAGAAGGACCTCCATCTCCTCCGAATTTACTGTTCCTGTATTTAATTACATTAATCAACCCATTTTACCCTTCATCCCGTTAGGTTGGTTTTACAGGTTAGAAGCGTCGACGAGCGTCGCGGTAACAGCACGGCAGAGGGAACAAATGTGCTCTGGAAATCTCGTCCCCCGGAATGAAAGGTGATCCTACTGGTTTCCTGGGCCCCGATGGAACGGTAGTCTGGGTGACTCAGTTGGATAGATGCTGGCCTACTGATCCATAATCTTCTCATAAACTCATATCCAACATTAGAGCACTTTTCACTCCCAGTACTTTACGCTTTTTAGTTAAATGTAGCACAGAAAGACTTGTAGGTTCGTTCACAAAATGTCAAATTCATTGAATAACTTTCAATACGCCTGAAAACTCGAATGTAAAAAAAGAAACCTGGTAATAAAGTTTTCTTCTGCATTGTGTCTTTGTTATGTAATATAGCGTACAAAATAATGTTAATGAGTGAAGCTAACATCTTAAGCGTACTCTAAACACATATTAAGTCAATATATAAACACAAAAAATTCAGGTTTGAATTTCCACTCCACAGGGTGCAAGTCTCTCTTCAAGAGAAACGTTTCTGTATAGAACAAAATGTTTACTACTTATAATCAGTTAATCTAAACTTAAAGTTGCATATTAGAACCCAGTTATCTTACTTGTTAAGGACTTTGTCAAGTGAAAAATTACACAAACATGAAACTGTGAAACATAATATGCAACATCCTGTACCCGTCTCAGTCTCACTAATGAGTGTTTTTCCTGAAATTTGACCCTTCCCATTAGCACTATTTTGGCAAGAAGCTTGCTTCCACTCATGAAAGGGATTAGAGTCTCGTGCATCTTTATCTCTCGTATACTTTAAAAAGAGAGTTAAATATACGGACGGAGACAGTTCGCAGACTCTCTCGCGCTCCATACAGACGCTCTAAAAATACTCTCCGTTATAGGATAGCCGCATTTATCATTGAGCAACGAAAATTTCCAAGTTTTCTAACTTATTAGATAGTTAGAAACCTAGGACCCATCTGCTATTAATAAATGACATTAAATAAGTGCTGAGAATTTAAAGTGCTAGGAAAATCCAGTCATCTTTTGCTTTCTCTACTACAAATGGTACGTAGTATTGTATTCGACCCAAAAATTCCATATCGAGTTTTTACCGCAAATACATGTTTTGAGGCCCCCTGAATCCAAAACAAAATATTTAAAAAAAAAAAAAAAAAAAAAAAGGTCCGTGTGCGTCTGTCTGGTTGTGAACAGCATGAAACAAAAACGAAAAGTCGGTTAAAAACCAAAGTTTTTATTTAATTTTAACATCTTTCAAAGATGCGACAAGAGGATTTTGAAGAAAATGTCTCTACCCTAAACTACCCTTTACACGGAAAGTTTTTCGGAGATGTTTATTTTCTCAAAAATGGCTCTAACGATTCTGATTTAGATGTCATAGGTTTAAGACATTTTATGACAAAAGAACTGTATATTTTGAATTTTCTGTCTATAGCTTATGCAGTGCTGTTTACTTTTGATGGTTTTTGCATAACTGGTAAACCGTAAGATATAGGCCAAATCTGAATATATAAAACGCATGTCTCACTAAAACACAGAAGTTATGTCCAAAGGCGTTTTTTGTGGAGTGAACCGTTTCAGAGATATTTCTCACTATTTGTGTGAGCTTTGCAGTACATTTCTCAGATGGAAGTTACTTATTCACATTTGTATCCCTTGGTGGTATAAGGAGAATGGAATTTCATAGGGCCCGGATTCGATCCCAGCCAACCGCATGTGGGATTCGTGATGGACGAAGTGGCACAAGAGAAGAGAATGTCATGTGAGTGTAACACATCAGATTTTTTCCGAATTGTTTTGCCACTCTCCACTCCTGATGCTGCACTACAAGCGTCAAATAATGTATTGGCTATTTTCCCATAAACAAGCATGTGCGAGTAAATTACCTATGCGTGTTCTACACGTAATTTACATGTAAAATAATAACGTCAAAAATCGCTTCCTTGAAGTAGAAATCAAGCACATAACATTTGGACAATCTAAATATCCATTGCTTAGTTCTGTTTAAGTTTATTAATTCTCTGACGTAGGAGACTATGCTAAGGTACTATCGTCTCCTCTATGCAGAGGTTACCTCATTTGCCCGCTGCAGCCAAGGCCACGGAGGAGTGCAGGTTGGGTTTGGCGGGGGTCAGCATGCGACTCCTCCGAGAGTATCTATTAAATGCGTAGTCATGAGCTGTGATGTACGAAAGTATAATGAGAAGTGACATTTATGCATCATTCTGTAAGCATAGATAATGAGTCACGAAGTTAAGGTCATATTGCATGATTGAGATGCTAATCCAAGGATTTTCTTATCTTGAAAAACAAAAAACAGAAATCCAATCTGCATTTGAAATATTCCAGAGAAGCATTAGTTATTTTCCTCCTAGAAGATAGCGCAAGCTTGCACGTGGAGCAAATTCAAACATTTTTTGTTGAGAGAAGCATTCTTTATTATTAAAAATAACAAAATAATTCCAATTTGCTTAAGTAGCGCACCTGCCTCTGGCGCGGAGGACCCAGGTTTGATCTCCGGTAATGGCATAGGATTTTTCCCCCGCTGGAAGATCTGGTACGGGATGCACTTAACCTCGTTAGATCCCTCAGGGGCCAATTGAGGAGCTATCCTGATAGAAATGTATCGTACTTTAAGATTTCCATCACATGCAAGTAGTAACTGGAATTCTACTTCAATAGCCTCTGCTTCTTGCATGTTAAATATTGTAACGCCGGCCGGCAATGGTAGCACATCAAAGAGAGCCAATGTAAATTTACCTCACACCACTGCTTTTAAACACGTGACCAAAGACAATGAGTCACGCATAAGAAAGTGAACTTACTACTACTAGTTTGTGAATGCGTGTCCTCAGAGACAATTTCAGGACATTTAATCGTCGCGTCGGATTATGCTTTGAAGCATGTAACCGCACCCCCGCCCTCCCCCCCAAACCTGCTCATACATAAATACAGCCACACAGAGCCTTTATCTCCAACAATGTACTCATAAAGTGGCTTGTAGAAAGAATTTTAAGGGAAAAATAGGAAACTAATGAATGAAATAATATCTGTATTAAAAGCCCAAAATTGCTAACGTAGCAGATAGTTATATGTTAGCTAAATATTATTAAATAAGAGGGAACGGAAACTGCTAATGAGACACATTATTTGAAATAAATTATATCTTACAGACATCTTCATGTTTATGCTATGGGTATGTTATACCTCTACACTTTACCATGATACATTATAACTAAGTTAAGTCAGTATGAACAGGAATTCACATATCACAAGGGGATATTTTAAAAATAAGAAATATAATTTATTCCTTATAGAAACATCTTTAGCATCCGATATATTGATAAAAAATAGTTTGAAATACTTTTGAAAAGCCAAAAATATCGGTAAAGGTGGATTTGAAATGCAGCATTTTCTTTAAACTTTCTATACTAAACTATAGTATCTATCGAACATTTATGGTGTTAACATATACGACGGATATTTTTGGCGAAAGCTTTATTTTGGAATCAGGAGATCTCAAAATGTTATTTCAGGTAAAATTTTATATCGAATTTGTGAACGGGAAGCAATACTTCCTCGACATACTATTGGTAAGCAATGGAGAAAATAAAATTTAGACATGAAATATTAGGACTGAAGAATATCAATGAAGATACGAGTATTAAATATGAGCAAAACTATTACAGGGTAGCCTAAGACAAGATATCTTACGAATATATGGGATGACTAGCAAAATTTGCACTGCTTTTAGAGAGAATAAATACTGCAACTGCATGTTGAAAATGTCCGTTGCACGAGGCTAAACCATTTGCCTAGGACTATGCACCTAGGCTCCTGTTGTAACCTGAATTTTTTAAGTAAATTTAAAATGCTATAGAGGAAACGGGGTTATGTACTTCATAACTGTCATGTGACTGACCCAAAAGACTTAAAATCAATAAAACGAGAATTATTTGCAACACCATTGTTTTTCTCATCAATTAAAAAACGAAATTAATTTTTGATTAAAGGGTTCGCCATTAAACATTTAACTTCAAATAAAGCATATGCCTCCCACAAACCTGAAATGATTTTGCGCTGTTAATTCCACGTACTTTATCAGTTCGTATGCGATTTTAATTCTATTGACACGTACCCAACGCTGCTAAACTGTTTAATCTGTTGTCATTCTGTTAACGGTGTGTAATTTCTGACCACATTTGTGGATGAAATGATGGAGTGGTCTCAAATAGAGCCGGTTTGCGTCTGCATCCTAAGCTATGGCAAACTTCGACGAGTTGATGACTTTTTTGCTTCATCCCGATAAACGAAATGTCAGGCAACTTTTCGCACCAATGGGCTCGAAAGTCATTTCCTCTCAAAATAATTAAATTCGTCATCTATTTGAATAGTCCTTCATCAGCCCTAGCTAGGGTTTAACAGAAATCGAGATAGCACCAGTACCATCACTCCCGCATTATAACGTCACCATCAAAACGGCACTCCAGCGCTGCATAATTCATTATTTCCAAGTCATGCTTCAATATGGCGTTTCTTTTACTGAAGAAAACAAAGTTCTGAAGGTTTGTCCTGCTTTGTGCTAACCTTTGTGGGAACCTAAAAGTGTTCAAATGTTCAAATAATAATAATAATAATAATACTAATAATAATAATAATAATAATAATAATAATAATAATAATAATAATAATAGTAATAATAATAATAATAATAATAATAATAATAATAATAATAATAATAATAATAATAATAATAATAATAATAGCAATAATAATAATAATAATAATAATAATAATAATAATAATAATAATAATAATAATAATAATAATAATAATAATAATAATAATAATAATAATAATAATAATAATAGCAATAATAATAATAATAATAATAATAATAATAATAATAATAATAATAATAATAATAATAATAATAATAATAATAATAATAATAATAATAATAATAATAATAATAATAATAATAATAATAATAATAATAATAGTAATAATAATAATAATAATAATAATAATAATAATAATAATAATAATAATAATAATAATAATAATAATAATAATAATAATAATAATAATAATAATAATAATAATAATAATAGCAATAATAATAATAATAATAATAATAATAATAATAATAATAATAATAATAATAATAATAATAATAATAATAATAATAATAATAATAGCAATAATAATAATAATAATAATAATAATAATAATAATAATAATAATAATAATAATAATAATAATAATAATAATAATAATAATAATAATAATAATAATAATAATAATAATAATAATAATAATAATAATAATAATAATAATAATAATAATAATAATAATAATAATAATAATAATAATAATAATAATAATAATAATAATAATAATAATTAGGGTCTCCCCTTTAAGGAGGATAAGTTTACCGCCCAGTCACTGCTTCCTCCAGCCGCAGCCGCAGCCACGGAGGAGTGCAGGAGGCGGGGGTCAGTGCGTCGACCCCAACGATCTCAATTGGCATCACGAAGCTGAGTGCAACCCGGACCAGACCTCCCAGCGGGGGAAAATCCCCAAGTCGGTACCGGGGATCGAACCCAGACGCAGATGCGCTACCGCTGCACTACGGGAACGGTCAGATACAATAAAACATGAAATCGTTTGAACAGACGCCTGTCTCGATCAAAATGAATTACTCGTACATAGAAGAATAGGCGCTTGTAGGAAAAATGAATCTTTACGGGACTGAAAAGAAAAGGTTTTGTGGGCGCTATTCATAATTTGTATATAGATATACATACCCCAAGTGATTTTATTTTTCATATCTACAGTTGATGATATACGGCAGGTTGTACCCTAATCAGATCACGTGCAAATAAAAAAGTATTTAAAACATTTTGTTCCCAGTTTATTTCTCTATGAACTAAATGTTTCCATTGTTAAAAGCTTCGTCAGTGCATTCACTGAAAAGCATGGGAGATAGATCACAACCTTGATTTTGACAATAGTGTGTTCTCATTTTTACGGTTTGTTTGGTACTGAGTGAAGCTACTATGTCTTTATATTATTTCACCTTACTGAAATATGTTACTGATTTAATAAATACCATGTTGGTTTCAAGGTTCTACAGGGGTTTTCGAGGATATGTGGTAGAATTTTACCAGCCCACTATCAACTATTACGTATAACTGATTGAAAGCACTTCTACAGTAACTCGTTTACGTTCACATGTTTTCTTCTCCCTTTATTGTTTCCTTGATCATAACAAACTCATTTTTGCAAAATTTAAGACGTTTGCATTGCATGTAAAGGCATTCTGTATACAAATTATCTGTATAGATCTCTAAATTGTTTTCTATTTATTAAAATGTTATTAGAAATGTTTATAGACGCTATATGAAACTGTTTCTTGCTTTCTTCAAACTATTACCCTGTGTTTTTGTGAAAAAAAGCAAGAAAAAGTGACATGTGTGTTAGGGTATGCGGATCACAAATCCGTGATGTGGCACAGTGGCAATTCAGATGTGAGTAGAACAAAGGGTTTCCACATGAGAATATCACATGATGGCACAAATAGTTTAAGGAGAGCGACAGTTTACAAAAATGAAAACCAACAGAAAGGCCCAGAACATGAAAAGATGTCGAGAGAATCCAAGAGTGCTGTGTTCGCAGACCTAAGAAATTCGTTCCACGCCGTAGTCTACACCTAGGTCTTCGAGGTCAAAAGCCAATGACGTCATGCGGAAGAGATTGAAATCCATAGCCATAAATGTCAACCCTGCATGCAATAAAACCACAGGACAAACTGCTTAGAGCAGAATTCTTTGCTACCAAGCTACAAAAATTGAATGAAGAACCGCCATTTCTTAAAAATATCATCTCGGAAGAGGTCATGTTCCATGTAGTTGTGTTAATCGACAGAGTTGCCAAATTTGTGACTTGGAGAATTCACGTGTGATGGGCGTACTTATTCGATACTCTCCTAAGGTGCTGCGGCCTTAGCACAACAAGCTGTTGGTTCATTTTTGCTGAAAAATCACCAACTACATTTATACATGGGCATGCTACAGAAATACCTATTTCCTCAACTCGAGGATATGGAAATGGGGTTGCAAATAATCTTTCAACAAGACTGAAATTATGCCATTTCGCAAACAATCGATTTCCAAGACGATGGATTGGAAGAAATTGACCAATCTTTTGGCCAATTAGAAATCCAGATCTTACTCCACTCATCTTTGCGGCTATGTCAGGAATGAGGTCTACAGTGAAATAACTAGAATATCGGTCATCTAAAACAAACGATGAGACAAGCAATTGTAAACATTACGCAAGATGTTCTTGTCAGACCTTGGGCTTTCAATTTCACTTAGACCTCATGGAGTGAATGGTACCCATATTAAAATTAAAGAATGTTATCTATAAATTGTTTGAGTGTTTGGATTAATTAATTAATACTTTCAATCAATTATTCATAATACTTAGTTCATAGTGAATTCTAAGGGCCCACCATATGTTCTTGGAAACCCTGTATAAATAACAGCAATTTCCTGCTCTCGTCCTAGTCTATTTATGAAGCATTTTTAATATTTTTATACATATTGAATGTATTATACATAGGATATTAGATTAATATAAGTTTAGTGCTATATATAATTTTGAATAGTTTATCTGTGGCCGTCAAAATATGACCTATTGTAACTAAAATAATTGAATACAACGTTATTGTAGATATCAGTTAAATTCTTTAAAGTTTCGTGTTGGAAATCATGGTTTTATTAGGTTAATGTACTGTGTAACAATCACATCTACGGAGAAGTAGTTGGAGTAAAGTAATAATCATATTGCAGTCGAAGGACATTTTTCACACGTTTGCTATTACTATTTGCTTCAAACATTTAAAACAAAAATTAAATGCCTAACTTCCTTATACCTCTTAAGCACATTGTCAAAAGGAGCTATCTCCAAGTGAAGAGCAAACACAGGTATTTAATATATCAATAACAACCTATCATATTATTATCACCGAAGCTAACAAGAGATATCGAAGATGCAGCAATTCTAGTTGCTGTGATCTGTTTGAATTAACGCTCTGATTATTCCTGAATGTGCATATGGTATGAGAAGCGCACATAGCAGAAACTAACACACTAACTATGCTGCATCTCATAAATAGTTGATTACTACGACGCTACTGAATTTATTGAAGATGGAAAGGGAATTTCCTTGCACATTATGCACAATGCAAGGAAATACAACTCATTTTTCATTTTTCGACACCATTTGGTGATTGAGATATCTTTGAAAACCTAGATAATAAAGATTTCTACAATATTTTTCAGTTGGCAGCATAATTCTGCTAGAAAAAGTTAAATTCATCACTATACTTTTGGTTCATTGCATGGGAAACGTTTTGAAATTGTTTTAAAAAAAGTTCGTGTTCCATATAACCTTCTCTACCATTATTTAATAATATACTCTCAGAAAAGCTTATTCTTCTATCATTTCATGCTATTCAAGAAATAAGTATTTGTAGAAATAGTTTTATCACGAACTCCTTTGTAGGTATAACGGGAATAGATAATTGCAATAGGTGTAAGCAGTAATAAAAGCTTTCAGGAACTGGTCTGTATGTGATGGCATAGAATTTCAGTTCTCTTTGCATGACCACGAAAAAAAAAAAAACGAATAATCATGTTCCATTTGAGAATAGTACGACCAACAACACGAAATATCTCAGAAATGGTTGACCCAAAAAAGGTAATTCACATAAGCTGTGTATTATTATTATTATTATTATTATTATTATTATTATTATTATTATTATTATTATTATTATTATTATTATTATTATTATTATTATTATTATTATTATTATTATTATTATTATTATTATTATTATTATTATTATTATTATTATTATTATTATTATTATTATTATTATTATTATTATTATTATTATTATTATTATTATTATTATTATTATTATTATTATTATTATTATTATTATTATTATTATTATTATTATTATTATTATTATTATTATTATTATTATTATTATTATTATTATTATTATTATTATTATTATTATTATTATTATTATTATTATTATTATTATTATTATTATTATTATTATTATTATTATTATTATTATTATTATTATTATTATTATTATTATTATTATTATTATTATTATTATTATTATTATTATTATTATTATTATTATTATTATTATTATTATTATTATTATTATTATTATTATTATTATTATTATTATTATTATTATTATTATTATTACTATTACTATTACTATTACTATTACTATTACTATTACTATTACTATTACTATTACTATTACTATTACTAGTAGCAGTAGCAGTAGCAGTAGCAGTAGCAGTAGCAGTAGCAGTAGCAGTAGCAGAGGCAGTAGCAGTAGCAGTAGCAGAGGCAGTAGCAGTAGCAGTAGCAGTAGCAGTAGCAGCCGCAGTAGCAGCAGCAGCAGCAGCAGCAGCAGCAGCAGCAGCAGCAGCAGCAGCAGCAGCAGCAGCAGCAGCAGCAGCAGCAGTAGCAGCAGCAGCAGCAGCAGCAGCAGTAGCAGTAGCAGTAGCAGTAGCAGTAGCAGTAGCAGTAGCAGTAGCAGTAGTAGTAGCAGTAGTAGCAGTAGTAGTAGTAGTAGCAGTAGTAGTAGTAGTAGTAGTAGTAGTAGTAGTAGTAGTAGTAGTAGTAGTAGTAGTAGTAGTAGTAGTAGTAGTAGTAGTAGTAGTAGTAGTAGTAGTAGTAGTAGTAGTAGTAGTAGTAGTAGTAGTAGTAGTAGTAGTAGTAGTAGTAGTAGTAGTAGTAGTAGTAGTAGTAGTAGTAGTAGTAGTAGTAGTAGTAGTAGTAGTAGTAGTAGTAGTAGTAGTAGTAGTAGTAGTAGTAGTAGTAGTAGTAGTAGTAGTAGTAGTAGTAGTAGTAGTAGTAGTAGTAGTAGTAGTAGTAGTAGTAGTAGTAGTAGTAGTAGTAGTAGTAGTAGTAGTAGTAGTAGTAGTAGTAGTAGTAGTAGTAGTAGTAGTAGTAGTAGTAGTAGTAGTAGTAGTAGTAGTAGTAGTAGTAGTAGTAGTAGTAGTAGTAGTAGTAGTAGTAGTAGTAGTAGTAGTAGTAGTAGTAGTAGTAGTAGTAGTAGTAGTAGTAGTAGTAGTAGTAGTAGTAGTAGTAGTAGTAGTAGTAGTAGTAGTAGTAGTAGTAGTAGTAGTAGTAGTAGTAGTAGTAGTAGTAGTAGTAGTAGTAGTAGTAGTAGTAGTAGTAGTAGTAGTAGTAGTAGTAGTAGTAGTAGTAGTAGTAGTAGTAGTAGTAGTAGTAGTAGTAGTAGTAGTAGTAGTAGTAGTAGTAGTAGTAGTAGTAGTAGTAGTAGTAGTAGTAGTAGTAGTAGTAGTAGTAGTAGTAGTAGTAGTAGTAGTAGTAGTAGTAGTAGTAGTAGTAGTAGTAGTAGTAGTAGTAGTAGTAGTAGTAGTAGTAGTAGTAGTAGTAGTAGTAGTAGTAGTAGTAGTAGTAGTAGTAGTAGTAGTAGTAGTAGTAGTAGTAGTAGTAGTAGTAGTAGTAGTAGTAGTAGTAGTAGTAGTAGTAGTAGTAGTAGTAGTAGTAGTAGTAGTAGTAGTAGTAGTAGTAGTAGTAGTAGTAGTAGTAGTAGTAGTAGTAGTAGTAGTAGTAGTAGTAGTAGTAGTAGTAGTAGTAGTAGTAGTAGTAGTAGTAGTAGTAGTAGTAGTAGTAGTAGTAGTAGTAGTAGTAGTAGTAGTAGTAGTAGTAGTAGTAGTAGTAGTAGTAGTAGTAGTAGTAGTAGTAGTAGTAGTAGTAGTAGTAGTAGTAGTAGTAGTAGTAGTAGTAGTAGTAGTAGTAGTAGTAGTAGTAGTAGTAGTAGTAGTAGTAGTAGTAGTAGTAGTAGTAGTAGTAGTAGTAGTAGTAGTAGTAGTAGTAGTAGTAGTAGTAGTAGTAGTAGTAGTAGTAGTAGTAGTAGTAGTAGTAGTAGTAGTAGTAGTAGTAGTAGTAGTAGTAGTAGTAGTAGTAGTAGTAGTAGTAGTAGTAGTAGTAGTAGTAGTAGTAGTAGTAGTAGTAGTAGTAGTAGTAGTAGTAGTAGTAGTAGTAGTAGTAGTAGTAGTAGTAGTAGTAGTAGTAGTAGTAGTAGTAGTAGTAGTAGTAGTAGTAGTAGTAGTAGTAGTAGTAGTAGTAGTAGTAGTAGTAGTAGTAGTAGTAGTAGTAGTAGTAGTAGTAGTAGTAGTAGTAGTAGTAGTAGTAGTAGTAGTAGTAGTAGTAGTAGTAGTAGTAGTAGTAGTAGTAGTAGTAGTAGTAGTAGTAGTAGTAGTAGTAGTAGTAGTAGTAGTAGTAGTAGTAGTAGTAGTAGTAGTAGTAGTAGTAGTAGTAGTAGTAGTAGTAGTAGTAGTAGTAGTAGTAGTAGTAGTAGTAGTAGTAGTAGTAGTAGTAGTAGTAGTAGTAGTAGTAGTAGTAGTAGTAGTAGTAGTAGTAGTAGTAGTAGTAGTAGTAGTAGTAGTAGTAGTAGTAGTAGTAGTAGTAGTAGTAGTAGTAGTAGTAGTAGTAGTAGTAGTAGTAGTAGTAGTAGTAGTAGTAGTAGTAGTAGTAGTAGTAGTAGTAGTAGTAGTAGTAGTAGTAGTAGTAGTAGTAGTAGTAGTAGTAGTAGTAGTAGTAGTAGTAGTAGTAGTAGTAGTAGTAGTAGTAGTAGTAGTAGTAGTAGTAGTAGTAGTAGTAGTAGTAGTAGTAGTAGTAGTAGTAGTAGTAGCAGCAGCAGCAGCAGCAGCAGCAGCAGCAGCAGCAGCAGCAGCAGCAGCAGCAGCAGCAGCAGCAGCAGCAGCAGCAGCAGCAGCAGCAGCAGCAGCAGCAGCAGCAGCAGCAGCAGCAGCAGCAGCAGCAGCAGCAGCAGCAGCAGCAGCAGCAGCAGCAGCAGCAGCAGCAGCAGCAGCAGCAGCAGCAGCAGCAGCAGCAGCAGCAGCAGCAGCAGCAGCAGCAGCAGCAGCAGCAGCAGCAGCAGCAGCAGCAGCAGCAGCAGCAGCAGCAGCAGCAGCAGCAGCAGCAGCAGCAGCAGCAGCAGCAGCAGCAGCAGCAGCAGCAGCAGCAGCAGCAGCAGCAGCAGCAGCAGCAGCAGCAGCAGCAGCAGCAGCAGCAGCAGCAGCAGCAGCAGCAGCAGCAGCAGCAGCAGCAGCAGCAGCAGCAGCAGCAGCAGCAGCAGCAGCAGCAGCAGCAGCAGCAGCAGCAGCAGCAGCAGCAGCAGCAGCAGCAGCAGCAGCAGCAGCAGCAGCAGCAGCAGCAGCAGCAGCAGCAGCAGCAGCAGCAGCAGCAGCAGCAGCAGCAGCAGCAGCAGCAGCAGCAGCAGCAGCAGCAGCAGCAGCAGCAGCAGCAGCAGCAGCAGCAGCAGCAGCAGCAGCAGCAGCAGCAGCAGCAGCAGCAGCAGCAGCAGCAGCAGCAGCAGCAGCAGCAGCAGCAGCAGCAGCAGCAGCAGCAGCAGCAGCAGCAGCAGCAGCAGCAGCAGCAGCAGCAGCAGCAGCAGCAGCAGCAGCAGCAGCAGCAGCAGCAGCAGCAGCAGCAGCAGCAGCAGCAGCAGCAGCAGCAGCAGCAGCAGCAGCAGCAGCAGCAGCAGCAGCAGCAGCAGCAGCAGCAGCAGCAGCAGCAGCAGCAGCAGCAGCAGCAGCAGCAGCAGCAGCAGCAGCAGCAGCAGCAGCAGCAGCAGCAGCAGCAGCAGCAGCAGCAGCAGCAGCAGCAGCAGCAGCAGCAGCAGCAGCAGCAGCAGCAGCAGCAGCAGCAGCAGCAGCAGCAGCAGCAGCAGCAGCAGCAGCAGCAGCAGCAGCAGCAGCAGCAGCAGCAGCAGCAGCAGCAGCAGCAGCAGCAGCAGCAGCAGCAGCAGCAGCAGCAGCAGCAGCAGCAGCAGCAGCAGCAGCAGCAGCAGCAGCAGCAGCAGCAGCAGCAGCAGCAGCAGCAGCAGCAGCAGCAGCAGCAGCAGCAGCAGCAGCAGCAGCAGCAGCAGCAGCAGCAGCAGCAGCAGCAGCAGCAGCAGCAGCAGCAGCAGCAGCAGCAGCAGCAGCAGCAGCAGCAGCAGCAGCAGCAGCAGCAGCAGCAGCAGCAGCAGCAGCAGCAGCAGCAGCAGCAGCAGCAGCAGCAGCAGCAGCAGCAGCAGCAGCAGCAGCAGCAGCAGCAGCAGCAGCAGCAGCAGCAGCAGCAGCAGCAGCAGCAGCAGCAGCAGCAGCAGCAGCAGCAGCAGCAGCAGCAGCAGCAGCAGCAGCAGCAGCAGCAGCAGCAGCAGCAGCAGCAGCAGCAGCAGCAGCAGCAGCAGCAGCAGCAGCAGCAGCAGCAGCAGCAGCAGCAGCAGCAGCAGCAGCAGCAGCAGCAGCAGCAGCAGCAGCAGCAGCAGCAGCAGCAGCAGCAGCAGCAGCAGCAGCAGCAGCAGCAGCAGCAGCAGCAGCAGCAGCAGCAGCAGCAGCAGCAGCAGCAGCAGCAGCAGCAGCAGCAGCAGCAGCAGCAGCAGCAGCAGCAGCAGCAGCAGCAGCAGCAGCAGCAGCAGCAGCAGCAGTAGCAGGAGCAGCAGCAGCAGCAGTAGCAGCAGCAGCAGCAGCAGCAGCAGCAGCAGCAGTAGCAGTAGCAGTAGCAGCAGCAGTAGCAGTAGCAGTAGCAGTAGCAGTAGCAGTAGCAGTAGCAGTAGCAGTAGCAGTAGCAGTAGCAGTAGCAGTAGCAGTAGCAGTAGCAGTAGCAGTAGCAGTAGCAGTAGCAGTAGCAGTAGCAGTAGCAGTAGCAGTAGTAGTAGTAGTAGTTTTTTTTTTTTTTCCTAGGGGAAAAATCCCTCATGGACGTTATTCTAACGAGTTGGACTCTAACCAACTAAAAAACCCCTGTGTGAATCAAATTGAGTACTTCTTCTTGGAACTGCCCAGGCGGCATTACTTCAAGAAGAGGAGATTCAAGATGGTAACCAAAGTCTCAGTGGTATGAGTAAGTCTTACATATCACCCATTTCCCGGCGCTTGCGGGATAAAATCTCTTGGGCCAATTTGCTAACCACCTTCCAATTCTCATGAGATGTTAACATGTGAGTAACTACTTGAGAAGGCGTGAACGTTCCCAGCTTGAATTCTACAGGTATACGTAGATGTTGCCATCTGACACATTCAAAGAATGTGTGTTCCACTGTGTCAACTTTGCCACAGTAAATGCATTCTTCGGTGGCACTTATTCCAAAGCGATACAGATAATCTTGGAAGCATCCATGACCTGTGAGGAACTGTGTCAGGTAGAAGTTCACGTATCCTCTCCGACGTGAATACCAGGGTTTGATGTCTGGAATTAAGCGCTTAGTCCAGTGGGCGGTTCCGTCATCCGAGTCCCATGCTTCCTGCCATTGATCTAATAATTGCTGTCTGGCCTCATCTCTTCTGGTGTCGGTCTGCTCTCTTAGGAGTCGCTCTGTAGCCAACAAAGTTATTGGAGGCGTTCTGGCCAGGACCAATAATGCTTTAGTAGAGGTGGTGCGATATGCGCTGGTTATTCTAATTGCAACCTTTCGTTGCACGCTGAGGAGCCGTGTGATGTAAATCTGTCTCTCCAGTGCCTTGCGCCAGATCCCCACTCCATAAAGCAAGATGGATGTCACAACAGAGAAGAGCAGCCTACGACTGCTTTCTTTAGGGCCTCCAATATTTGGCATAATTCTGCTCAAATGAGCTACAGCCTTGTTTGCCTTTGTGACGGTGGAGCGCACGTGAATACCCATATACATGTTCCGGTCCAGATGGATTCCTAAATATTTCAGGGAATTTTGACTCTGGATCTGCAAAGTGCCAAGCTGAAGGTGGATTGTTTGAAGCTTGCAACCACCTACCAGAATTACTGCTTCAGTTTTATTTGGCGCCAATTCCAGTTTCTTGGATGTCAGGGAACGATCTAGGGTAGCTAGAGCGACATTAGCTGCTAATTCCAATGAGGCCCCATCCTTGGCTATAACGGTCAATGCCAGGTCGTCAGCATATGCTGTAAGAGTTATTTCTGGAGGCATGGGTAATCGTAGGATTTTATCAAAATAAACGTTCCACAAGGTAGGGCTTAAGACTGAGCCCTGAGGGACACCACATGTCATGTATATCTTACTATAATTGCCCACTAGTAGAAGCCGATCATCTAGGTAGTTTGCCAATATGTTGTACAGGTATGGAGCTATTTGCCTAGAACTAAGCTCCGATAAAATTCCTCCCCACGGTGCAGAGTTGAAGGCATTTCGGACGTCCAGAGTGATTAGAGCACATTTTGACCTTTGGTAGCGGGGCTGAGAATGGACTTGCTCCGCGAGTTTCTTGACTGTGTCCAGGGCGGAGAGAGTGGAACGTCCTGCTCGAAAACCGTGTTGTGCATCAGCAAATCCACCTGTTCGCTCAATTTCAGGGAGGAGTCGTCCCAATATAAGTCGTTCAAATACTTTGCCTATAACATTGAGCAAACAAATCGGCCGATATTTAGAAGGTTCATGCTCACGATGGGGTTTTTCTAGCAATAAAAGGCGTGCCATCTTCCATTCAGACGGGAAAGTGCCAGTCTTCAGGAGGTTGTTAAATACTTCCAAACATCTATTAGGGTATTTCCGGATGATCGCCTTTATTACTGAAGGGATCACACCGTCCGGTCCTGGCGCTCTATTATCTTTAATTTTGGTCAAAGCTTCTGTCAGTTCCATAATGGTAAACGGGGGTATCTCGTCTGGGGTCACAGGGTACTTAGCCCAGGAGATAAAAGCATGCGTAGGAAAGAGAGTTCTGGCTATCTCTAGTTGACGGTCATCGGTTAACTGTATCTGTGACGATGCTCGGAGTTTCCTGGTAACAAGCTTATAGCCGAAACCCCATAAGTCATTGTCAATTTCGTTAATTATGGCCTGCCAAGCATTGTGTTTGGCTTCCTTTATGGCCTCCTTGAGAAGTGTTCGGCTGGCACGGTACTGCTCCAAGCATAGATGTTTGCGGTCTTCATCACCTCTCCTATTCGCTCTAACCATCGCTCTTCTCATCTGTAGAGTTTGTCGACGTTTATCAGCAATATCATTTGATCACCAATATGCAGGTTTGCGAAATGGTCTGGTCGACTTTCGAGGAGATGTGATGTCACAGGCTTGTTGTATAATCCGGGAGAACTGCTGAGCTGTAAGAGTTCCTGTTTCATAAGGAATTAGTAGGCGGCCGACTTCTTCAACCAGTGTGACAATCTTATGCGGCGAAATCCGCCATCCGATATGCGTGGAGTTTCTCGAAAGAGGAGGACTAGCTACGGTAACATCGAACATGATGTATTGATGGTAGCTTAGAGTCTCCATTTCCAGAACTTCCCAGTGTAGAATCTTTTGCGAGAGGGTATGGGTACTAAAAGTAAGATCAATAAAGGATGCACTGTCGCGTCGGATAAAGGTGGGAGTTGTTCCTCGATTGTGCACAACTAAATCCTCTTCAGCAAGCCATTCAGCCAATACACGGCCTCTGGCGTCTTCAACTGGTGAACCCCATATGGGTGATTTGGCATTAAAATCGCCACCCACGATAATTTCTTTAGAATGGCGACGCATGTCTGTGCGTAATTTATAAAGAAAACGATTGAACTGAGCTAGATCGATGTTGGGTGATATGTAACAACCATAAATGAGGAATGAGGGTAGTTCTAGCCAGACAAATCCTGGTCCTGCACCCCTGTTCACTATAGATAAAGAATTATTACACAGGCGTATAGCAATATCAGCATCATTGTCAGTAAGCCATAGAGTGGGTTCGGTTTTGAGTCGGTTAGGTTCTGCCATGATAATGATGTCACTATTAGTTTCTGATGCTACATGACAAAGTAAGTCCATGGCCTCGCGACCACGATCGATATTAGTTTGTAATACTCGGACAATATTTGGCGGTTTAGCAGCAGTATGAAACTTGACCGTGTTGGGGGCCACATTCTGTGAGTCAGGCATCAGTTGGGAAGATGTCATGGTGACGTACGGAGACGTTGGACTCGAGCAGCATTCACCAACTTGCGATATTTGGGACAACGTTGTGTGCCTACTCTGTCTCCCGGAATATCACACATTAGACAATAGGGGTCGAAGGTACAGTTCACGGCTAAGTGGCCATCTTTTCCACAGTTGAGACAGGCATTTCTTCTATCAGGGCCGTTGCAGGTATGTGCACGATGTCCAAATCCTTGACAGTGAAAACACCGTGGAATAAAAACCCGTTCCTGGACCTTGCATTGACACCAACCAATGCGCACAGATCCTAACTGAGTGAGGCGGCGTCCCAATTCCAAAGGTAAGACAACCGTAGCTATCTGTCCTTCTGTCATGGTTGGTCTAAGAGAAGTTACCTTCACGTCTGCGGCATTTATTCCCAAAGCCTGAGAAATATATGTCTGAACCTCTGCTGTAGTGGTAATAGCATCAATGTCATGGATGTGGAGTATTTGGTCCGTTCGTCGGGAGCAGCGCACTGTCGTGTCTTTAAGGGATTGTGCAATGGCCTTCCTCAGTGGTTCAGCCTTGTCAGCTCCCCCATTAACAGTAAGAAGTAATTCTCCACCACGGGTCTTGCGAATTCGCTGCACCTCTACACCAACATCCTCCAATTTGACATTATTTTTAACGTCCTTCAGAAGTTCAGCATATGTTCTGTTTCCAGGATTTATAATAATCGCTCCTATGTCTGGCCGTGAGGCTGTCGGGGTTGATTCAGAATGGGGTCTTCCTTTCCCATCGGCATTTATCATTTTCCGAGGTCGAGGGACGTGTAAGTAGACTGAGATATCGGTGTCTGCAAAGGCATATTCCAATAACTTCCTAGTCACTTGGACATCACACCCAATCGGTAAAGGAAGACGGATCTTTCGTCTCCCATGTTTGTATGCCAAGGCACACAAACATTCAAAGCGCTCTTTTAACAGTAGGAGAGTATCTCCTTTCTCAAGCGATGTAGCCACAGAAAGCTTAAATATGTAGCGTTCCGTACTCCGGAAGCCTCCCTCCACCGGTACTTTAGAAATGGAGGAGAAGTAAGCCGCATTGGCGTAATCCTCATCTACGCTCACTAGATCCATTATTTCTGGATAACGTTCCTTAAAGAGTCGATTGATGCCTTGGCTCATGGAAGGGTCATCTGAGATAATGGCTAAGTCCTCTTCTGTACCTGCCAAAAGAGGATTCCCTTCCACAATTTCCACATTCTTGAATGTGCAAGGGGGCCAGAATCGATCCATCAATCCTTTCAGAGATTCTGGACTGTCTACGGTGGAAAAGGACGTTCTAATGCCAGAGGCAATCTGCTGTTCTATCTCCGAGCGGTACATTGCATTCAAATTACATAGATCCGCTAGTAGTAATTCAGGAGCCGTTTGCACTCCAATGGATTGTGACCGAATGGGAGTATCATTCACTTTCGAACTAGCTAGTGGGACACTATTTTTCTTACTATCAGCTTCCTTCCACCTTTCCAATATTGTTGCAGCCATTTGCTCAACACTTCTTATACCATGTTTAATGTCTGCTTTGGTATTTGGAGTCTTTCTCACCAATTCTGACAGATCTTTACAGTATTTAAACATTTGTCCAGCTAATGCTCTTAATTCATCCATATATGTTTGATACTCATTTGTTTTTTCATCTGTGTTTTTCAAGGATGTATCATATAGGTTAGTACTATCTTTATCATAATTTGTAGTACTTTCTCCTTTGGTTTTAGCTTCAGTTTCACTTGATGTTTTAATTGCTGCACTCGGCATAGAATCCTTCTTCTGTAAGTCTGTTTTTTCGTAATTTTCCATCGCAACTAATGGGTGTAGAATATCATCATCCATTTCATTAGCCTTGTTAGAGCTAAATGCGTCGTAAAAGATATTATTTTTGGGTATTCAACACCCAACAGGTGTAATATTTCACTTCCACTTACAATTCTAGTAATTCCTTTGCAGATTGAAAAGACTATGCACAGAAATATAACGATATTAGCGTAATATACGCGCAAGAAGTTCAAATATGTCGTGTTTAACCAACAAAAACGTACTTCCTTTTTAAGATGGTCAAATAGCGATAACTCTCAAATAACACAAACTACCATCACTTCCGTTGATTAAACACATAACATAATTGATTAATAGCACTATAAATACGCAAATACACACAAATTGAGTCTATTTTGAAAGAAATTCGGAGCATATAACACAAGCCAATGTATAGCACAATGCAAGGCCCCCTGTAGTCAGTAGTAGTAGTAGTAGTAGTAGTAGTAGTAGTAGTAGTAGTAGTAGTAGTAGTAGTAGTAGTAGTAGTAGTAGTAGTAGTAGTAGTAGTAGTAGTAGTAGTAGTAGTAGTAGTAGTAGTAGTAGTAGTAGTAGTAGTAGTAGTAGTAGTAGTAGTAGTAGTAGTAGTAGTAGTAGTAGTAGTAGTAGTAGTAGTAGTAGTAGTAGTAGTAGTAGTAGTAGTAGTAGTAGTAGTAGTAGTAGTAGTAGTAGTAGTAGTAGTAGTAGTAGTAGTAGTAGTAGTAGTAGTAGTAGTAGTAGTAGTAGTAGTAGTAGTAGTAGTAGTAGTAGTAGTAGTAGTAGTAGTAGTAGTAGTAGTAGTAGTAGTAGTAGTAGTAGTAGTAGTAGTAGTAGTAGTAGTAGTAGTAGTAGTAGTAGTAGTAGTAGTAGTAGTAGTAGTAGTAGTAGTAGTAGTAGTAGTAGTAGTAGTAGTAGTAGTAGTAGTAGTAGTAGTAGTAGTAGTAGTAGTAGTAGTAGTAGTAGTAGTAGTAGTAGTAGTAGTAGTAGTAGTAGTAGTAGTAGTAGTAGTAGTAGTAGTAGTAGTAGTAGTAGTAGTAGTAGTAGTAGTAGTAGTAGTAGTAGTAGTAGTAGTAGTAGTAGTAGTAGTAGTAGTAGTAGTAGTAGTAGTAGTAGTAGTAGTAGTAGTAGTAGTAGTAGTAGTAGTAGTAGTAGTAGTAGTAGTAGTAGTAGTAGTAGTAGTAGTAGTAGTAGTAGTAGTAGTAGTAGTAGTAGTAGTAGTAGTAGTAGTAGTAGTAGTAGTAGTAGTAGTAGTAGTAGTAGTAGTAGTAGTAGTAGTAGTAGTAGTAGTAGTAGTAGTAGTAGTAGTAGTAGTAGTAGTAGTAGTAGTAGTAGTAGTAGTAGTAGTAGTAGTAGTAGTAGTAGTAGTAGTAGTAGTAGTAGTAGTAGTAGTAGTAGTAGTAGTAGTAGTAGTAGTAGTAGTAGTAGTAGTAGTAGTAGTAGTAGTAGTAGTAGTAGTAGTAGTAGTAGTAGTAGTAGTAGTAGTAGTAGTAGTAGTAGTAGTAGTAGTAGTAGTAGTAGTAGTAGTAGTAGTAGTAGTAGTAGTAGTAGTAGTAGTAGTAGTAGTAGTAGTAGTAGTAGTAGTAGTAGTAGTAGTAGTAGTAGTAGTAGTAGTAGTAGTAGTAGTAGTAGTAGTAGTAGTAGTAGTAGTAGTAGTAGTAGTAGTAGTAGTAGTAGTAGTAGTAGTAGTAGTAGTAGTAGTAGTAGTAGTAGTAGTAGTAGTAGTAGTAGTAGTAGTAGTAGTAGTAGTAGTAGTAGTAGTAGTAGTAGTAGTAGTAGTAGTAGTAGTAGTAGTAGTAGTAGTAGTAGTAGTAGTAGTAGTAGTAGTAGTAGTAGTAGTAGTAGTAGTAGTAGTAGTAGTAGTAGTAGTAGTAGTAGTAGTAGTAGTAGTAGTAGTAGTAGTAGTAGTAGTAGTAGTAGTAGTAGTAGTAGTAGTAGTAGTAGTAGTAGTAGTAGTAGTAGTAGTAGTAGTAGTAGTAGTAGTAGTAGTAGTAGTAGTAGTAGTAGTAGTAGTAGTAGTAGTAGTAGTAGTAGTAGTAGTAGTAGTAGTAGTAGTAGTAGTAGTAGTAGTAGTAGTAGTAGTAGTAGTAGTAGTAGTAGTAGTAGTAGTAGTAGTAGTAGTAGTAGTAGTAGTAGTAGTAGTAGTAGTAGTAGTAGTAGTAGTAGTAGTAGTAGTAGTAGTAGTAGTAGTAGTAGTAGTAGTAGTAGTAGTAGTAGTAGTAGTAGTAGTAGTAGTAGTAGTAGTAGTAGTAGTAGTAGTAGTAGTAGTAGTAGTAGTAGTAGTAGTAGTAGTAGTAGTAGTAGTAGTAGTAGTAGTAGTAGTAGTAGTAGTAGTAGTAGTAGTAGTAGTAGTAGTAGTAGTAGTAGTAGTAGTAGTAGTAGTAGTAGTAGTAGTAGTAGTAGTAGTAGTAGTAGTAGTAGTAGTAGTAGTAGTAGTAGTAGTAGTAGTAGTAGTAGTAGTAGTAGTAGTAGTAGTAGTAGTAGTAGTAGTAGTAGTAGTAGTAGTAGTAGTAGTAGTAGTAGTAGTAGTAGTAGTAGTAGTAGTAGTAGTAGTAGTAGTAGTAGTAGTAGTAGTAGTAGTAGTAGTAGTAGTAGTAGTAGTAGTAGTAGTAGTAGTAGTAGTAGTAGTAGTAGTAGTAGTAGTAGTAGTAGTAGTAGTAGTAGTAGTAGTAGTAGTAGTAGTAGTAGTAGTAGTAGTAGTAGTAGTAGTAGTAGTAGTAGTAGTAGTAGTAGTAGTAGTAGTAGTAGTAGTAGTAGTAGTAGTAGTAGTAGTAGTAGTAGTAGTAGTAGTAGTAGTAGTAGTAGTAGTAGTAGTAGTAGTAGTAGTAGTAGTAGTAGTAGTAGTAGTAGTAGTAGTAGTAGTAGTAGTAGTAGTAGTAGTAGTAGTAGTAGTAGTAGTAGTAGTAGTAGTAGTAGTAGTAGTAGTAGTAGTAGTAGTAGTAGTAGTAGTAGTAGTAGTAGTAGTAGTAGTAGTAGTAGTAGTAGTAGTAGTAGTAGTAGTAGTAGTAGTAGTAGTAGTAGTAGTAGTAGTAGTAGTAGTAGTAGTAGTAGTAGTAGTAGTAGTAGTAGTAGTAGTAGTAGTAGTAGTAGTAGTAGTAGTAGTAGTAGTAGTAGTAGTAGTAGTAGTAGTAGTAGTAGTAGTAGTAGTAGTAGTAGTAGTAGTAGTAGTAGTAGTAGTAGTAGTAGTAGTAGTAGTAGTAGTAGTAGTAGTAGTAGTAGTAGTAGTAGTAGTAGTAGTAGTAGTAGTAGTAGTAGTAGTAGTAGTAGTAGTAGTAGTAGTAGTAGTAGTAGTAGTAGTAGTAGTAGTAGTAGTAGTAGTAGTAGTAGTAGTAGTAGTAGTAGTAGTAGTAGTAGTAGTAGTAGTAGTAGTAGTAGTAGTAGTAGTAGTAGTAGTAGTAGTAGTAGTAGTAGTAGTAGTAGTAGTAGTAGTAGTAGTAGTAGTAGTAGTAGTAGTAGTAGTAGTAGTAGTAGTAGTAGTAGTAGTAGTAGTAGTAGTAGTAGTAGTAGTAGTAGTAGTAGTAGTAGTAGTAGTAGTAGTAGTAGTAGTAGTAGTAGTAGTAGTAGTAGTAGTAGTAGTAGTAGTAGTAGTAGTAGTAGTAGTAGTAGTAGTAGTAGTAGTAGTAGTAGTAGTAGTAGTAGTAGTAGTAGTAGTAGTAGTAGTAGTAGTAGTAGTAGTAGTAGTAGTAGTAGTAGTAGTAGTAGTAGTAGTAGTAGTAGTAGTAGTAGTAGTAGTAGTAGTAGTAGTAGTAGTAGTAGTAGTAGTAGTAGTAGTAGTAGTAGTAGTAGTAGTAGTAGTAGTAGTAGTAGTAGTAGTAGTAGTAGTAGTAGTAGTAGTAGTAGTAGTAGTAGTAGTAGTAGTAGTAGTAGTAGTAGTAGTAGTAGTAGTAGTAGTAGTAGTAGTAGTAGTAGTAGTAGTAGTAGTAGTAGTAGTAGTAGTAGTAGTAGTAGTAGTAGTAGTAGTAGTAGTAGTAGTAGTAGTAGTAGTAGTAGTAGTAGTAGTAGTAGTAGTAGTAGTAGTAGTAGTAGTAGTAGTAGTAGTAGTAGTAGTAGTAGTAGTAGTAGTAGTAGTAGTAGTAGTAGTAGTAGTAGTAGTAGTAGTAGTAGTAGTAGTAGTAGTAGTAGTAGTAGTAGTAGTAGTAGTAGTAGTAGTAGTAGTAGTAGTAGTAGTAGTAGTAGTAGTAGTAGTAGTAGTAGTAGTAGTAGTAGTAGTAGTAGTAGTAGTAGTAGTAGTAGTAGTAGTAGTAGTAGTAGTAGTAGTAGTAGTAGTAGTAGTAGTAGTAGTAGTAGTAGTAGTAGTAGTAGTAGTAGTAGTAGTAGTAGTAGTAGTAGTAGTAGTAGTAGTAGTAGTAGTAGTAGTAGTAGTAGTAGTAGTAGTAGTAGTAGTAGTAGTAGTAGTAGTAGTAGTAGTAGTAGTAGTAGTAGTAGTAGTAGTAGTAGTAGTAGTAGTAGTAGTAGTAGTAGTAGTAGTAGTAGTAGTAGTAGTAGTAGTAGTAGTAGTAGTAGTAGTAGTAGTAGTAGTAGTAGTAGTAGTAGTAGTAGTAGTAGTAGTAGTAGTAGTAGTAGTAGTAGTAGTAGTAGTAGTAGTAGTAGTAGTAGTAGTAGTAGTAGTAGTAGTAGTAGTAGTAGTAGTAGTAGTAGTAGTAGTAGTAGTAGTAGTAGTAGTAGTAGTAGTAGTAGTAGTAGTAGTAGTAGTAGTAGTAGTAGTAGTAGTAGTAGTAGTAGTAGTAGTAGTAGTAGTAGTAGTAGTAGTAGTAGTAGTAGTAGTAGTAGTAGTAGTAGTAGTAGTAGTAGTAGTAGTAGTAGTAGTAGTAGTAGTAGTAGTAGTAGTAGTAGTAGTAGTAGTAGTAGTAGTAGTAGTAGTAGTAGTAGTAGTAGTAGTAGTAGTAGTAGTAGTAGTAGTAGTAGTAGTAGTAGTAGTAGTAGTAGTAGTAGTAGTAGTAGTAGTAGTAGTAGTAGTAGTAGTAGTAGTAGTAGTAGTAGTAGTAGTAGTAGTAGTAGTAGTAGTAGTAGTAGTAGTAGTAGTAGTAGTAGTAGTAGTAGTAGTAGTAGTAGTAGTAGTAGTAGTAGTAGTAGTAGTAGTAGTAGTAGTAGTAGTAGTAGTAGTAGTAGTAGTAGTAGTAGTAGTAGTAGTAGTAGTAGTAGTAGTAGTAGTAGTAGTAGTAGTAGTAGTAGTAGTAGTAGTAGTAGTAGTAGTAGTAGTAGTAGTAGTAGTAGTAGTAGTAGTAGTAGTAGTAGTAGTAGTAGTAGTAGTAGTAGTAGTAGTAGTAGTAGTAGTAGTAGTAGTAGTAGTAGTAGTAGTAGTAGTAGTAGTAGTAGTAGTAGTAGTAGTAGTAGTAGTAGTAGTAGTAGTAGTAGTAGTAGTAGTAGTAGTAGTAGTAGTAGTAGTAGTAGTAGTAGTAGTAGTAGTAGTAGTAGTAGTAGTAGTAGTAGTAGTAGTAGTAGTAGTAGTAGTAGTAGTAGTAGTAGTAGTAGTAGTAGTAGTAGTAGTAGTAGTAGTAGTAGTAGTAGTAGTAGTAGTAGTAGTAGTAGTAGTAGTAGTAGTAGTAGTAGTAGTAGTAGTAGTAGTAGTAGTAGTAGTAGTAGTAGTAGTAGTAGTAGTAGTAGTAGTAGTAGTAGTAGTAGTAGTAGTAGTAGTAGTAGTAGTAGTAGTAGTAGTAGTAGTAGTAGTAGTAGTAGTAGTAGTAGTAGTAGTAGTAGTAGTAGTAGTAGTAGTAGTAGTAGTAGTAGTAGTAGTAGTAGTAGTAGTAGTAGTAGTAGTAGTAGTAGTAGTAGTAGTAGTAGTAGTAGTAGTAGTAGTAGTAGTAGTAGTAGTAGTAGTAGTAGTAGTAGTAGTAGTAGTAGTAGTAGTAGTAGTAGTAGTAGTAGTAGTAGTAGTAGTAGTAGTAGTAGTAGTAGTAGTAGTAGTAGTAGTAGTAGTAGTAGTAGTAGTAGTAGTAGTAGTAGTAGTAGTAGTAGTAGTAGTAGTAGTAGTAGTAGTAGTAGTAGTAGTAGTAGTAGTAGTAGTAGTAGTAGTAGTAGTAGTAGTAGTAGTAGTAGTAGTAGTAGTAGTAGTAGTAGTAGTAGTAGTAGTAGTAGTAGTAGTAGTAGTAGTAGTAGTAGTAGTAGTAGTAGTAGTAGTAGTAGTAGTAGTAGTAGTAGTAGTAGTAGTAGTAGTAGTAGTAGTAGTAGTAGTAGTAGTAGTAGTAGTAGTAGTAGTAGTAGTAGTAGTAGTAGTAGTAGTAGTAGTAGTAGTAGTAGTAGTAGTAGTAGTAGTAGTAGTAGTAGTAGTAGTAGTAGTAGTAGTAGTAGTAGTAGTAGTAGTAGTAGTAGTAGTAGTAGTAGTAGTAGTAGTAGTAGTAGTAGTAGTAGTAGTAGTAGTAGTAGTAGTAGTAGTAGTAGTAGTAGTAGTAGTAGTAGTAGTAGTAGTAGTAGTAGTAGTAGTAGTAGTAGTAGTAGTAGTAGTAGTAGTAGTAGTAGTAGTAGTAGTAGTAGTAGTAGTAGTAGTAGTAGTAGTAGTAGTAGTAGTAGTAGTAGTAGTAGTAGTAGTAGTAGTAGTAGTAGTAGTAGTAGTAGTAGTAGTAGTAGTAGTAGTAGTAGTAGTAGTAGTAGTAGTAGTAGTAGTAGTAGTAGTAGTAGTAGTAGTAGTAGTAGTAGTAGTAGTAGTAGTAGTAGTAGTAGTAGTAGTAGTAGTAGTAGTAGTAGTAGTAGTAGTAGTAGTAGTAGTAGTAGTAGTAGTAGTAGTAGTAGTAGTAGTAGTAGTAGTAGTAGTAGTAGTAGTAGTAGTAGTAGTAGTAGTAGTAGTAGTAGTAGTAGTAGTAGTAGTAGTAGTAGTAGTAGTAGTAGTAGTAGTAGTAGTAGTAGTAGTAGTAGTAGTAGTAGTAGTAGTAGTAGTAGTAGTAGTAGTAGTAGTAGTAGTAGTAGTAGTAGTAGTAGTAGTAGTAGTAGTAGTAGTAGTAGTAGTAGTAGTAGTAGTAGTAGTAGTAGTAGTAGTAGTAGTAGTAGTAGTAGTAGTAGTAGTAGTAGTAGTAGTAGTAGTAGTAGTAGTAGTAGTAGTAGTAGTAGTAGTAGTAGTAGTAGTAGTAGTAGTAGTAGTAGTAGTAGTAGTAGTAGTAGTAGTAGTAGTAGTAGTAGTAGTAGTAGTAGTAGTAGTAGTAGTAGTAGTAGTAGTAGTAGTAGTAGTAGTAGTAGTAGTAGTAGTAGTAGTAGTAGTAGTAGTAGTAGTAGTAGTAGTAGTAGTAGTAGTAGTAGTAGTAGTAGTAGTAGTAGTAGTAGTAGTAGTAGTAGTAGTAGTAGTAGTAGTAGTAGTAGTAGTAGTAGTAGTAGTAGTAGTAGTAGTAGTAGTAGTAGTAGTAGTAGTAGTAGTAGTAGTAGTAGTAGTAGTAGTAGTAGTAGTAGTAGTAGTAGTAGTAGTAGTAGTAGTAGTAGTAGTAGTAGTAGTAGTAGTAGTAGTAGTAGTAGTAGTAGTAGTAGTAGTAGTAGTAGTAGTAGTAGTAGTAGTAGTAGTAGTAGTAGTAGTAGTAGTAGTAGTAGTAGTAGTAGTAGTAGTAGTAGTAGTAGTAGTAGTAGTAGTAGTAGTAGTAGTAGTAGTAGTAGTAGTAGTAGTAGTAGTAGTAGTAGTAGTAGTAGTAGTAGTAGTAGTAGTAGTAGTAGTAGTAGTAGTAGTAGTAGTAGTAGTAGTAGTAGTAGTAGTAGTAGTAGTAGTAGTAGTAGTAGTAGTAGTAGTAGTAGTAGTAGTAGTAGTAGTAGTAGTAGTAGTAGTAGTAGTAGTAGTAGTAGTAGTAGTAGTAGTAGTAGTAGTAGTAGTAGTAGTAGTAGTAGTAGTAGTAGTAGTAGTAGTAGTAGTAGTAGTAGTAGTAGTAGTAGTAGTAGTAGTAGTAGTAGTAGTAGTAGTAGTAGTAGTAGTAGTAGTAGTAGTAGTAGTAGTAGTAGTAGTAGTAGTAGTAGTAGTAGTAGTAGTAGTAGTAGTAGTAGTAGTAGTAGTAGTAGTAGTAGTAGTAGTAGTAGTAGTAGTAGTAGTAGTAGTAGTAGTAGTAGTAGTAGTAGTAGTAGTAGTAGTAGTAGTAGTAGTAGTAGTAGTAGTAGTAGTAGTAGTAGTAGTAGTAGTAGTAGTAGTAGTAGTAGTAGTAGTAGTAGTAGTAGTAGTAGTAGTAGTAGTAGTAGTAGTAGTAGTAGTAGTAGTAGTAGTAGTAGTAGTAGTAGTAGTAGTAGTAGTAGTAGTAGTAGTAGTAGTAGTAGTAGTAGTAGTAGTAGTAGTAGTAGTAGTAGTAGTAGTAGTAGTAGTAGTAGTAGTAGTAGTAGTAGTAGTAGTAGTAGTAGTAGTAGTAGTAGTAGTAGTAGTAGTAGTAGTAGTAGTAGTAGTAGTAGTAGTAGTAGTAGTAGTAGTAGTAGTAGTAGTAGTAGTAGTAGTAGTAGTAGTAGTAGTAGTAGTAGTAGTAGTAGTAGTAGTAGTAGTAGTAGTAGTAGTAGTAGTAGTAGTAGTAGTAGTAGTAGTAGTAGTAGTAGTAGTAGTAGTAGTAGTAGTAGTAGTAGTAGTAGTAGTAGTAGTAGTAGTAGTAGTAGTAGTAGTAGTAGTAGTAGTAGTAGTAGTAGTAGTAGTAGTAGTAGTAGTAGTAGTAGTAGTAGTAGTAGTAGTAGTAGTAGTAGTAGTAGTAGTAGTAGTAGTAGTAGTAGTAGTAGTAGTAGTAGTAGTAGTAGTAGTAGTAGTAGTAGTAGTAGTAGTAGTAGTAGTAGTAGTAGTAGTAGTAGTAGTAGTAGTAGTAGTAGTAGTAGTAGTAGTAGTAGTAGTAGTAGTAGTAGTAGTAGTAGTAGTAGTAGTAGTAGTAGTAGTAGTAGTAGTAGTAGTAGTAGTAGTAGTAGTAGTAGTAGTAGTAGTAGTAGTAGTAGTAGTAGTAGTAGTAGTAGTAGTAGTAGTAGTAGTAGTAGTAGTAGTAGTAGTAGTAGTAGTAGTAGTAGTAGTAGTAGTAGTAGTAGTAGTAGTAGTAGTAGTAGTAGTAGTAGTAGTAGTAGTAGTAGTAGTAGTAGTAGTAGTAGTAGTAGTAGTAGTAGTAGTAGTAGTAGTAGTAGTAGTAGTAGTAGTAGTAGTAGTAGTAGTAGTAGTAGTAGTAGTAGTAGTAGTAGTAGTAGTAGTAGTAGTAGTAGTAGTAGTAGTAGTAGTAGTAGTAGTAGTAGTAGTAGTAGTAGTAGTAGTAGTAGTAGTAGTAGTAGTAGTAGTAGTAGTAGTAGTAGTAGTAGTAGTAGTAGTAGTAGTAGTAGTAGTAGTAGTAGTAGTAGTAGTAGTAGTAGTAGTAGTAGTAGTAGTAGTAGTAGTAGTAGTAGTAGTAGTAGTAGTAGTAGTAGTAGTAGTAGTAGTAGTAGTAGTAGTAGTAGTAGTAGTAGTAGTAGTAGTAGTAGTAGTAGTAGTAGTAGTAGTAGTAGTAGTAGTAGTAGTAGTAGTAGTAGTAGTAGTAGTAGTAGTAGTAGTAGTAGTAGTAGTAGTAGTAGTAGTAGTAGTAGTAGTAGTAGTAGTAGTAGTAGTAGTAGTAGTAGTAGTAGTAGTAGTAGTAGTAGTAGTAGTAGTAGTAGTAGTAGTAGTAGTAGTAGTAGTAGTAGTAGTAGTAGTAGTAGTAGTAGTAGTAGTAGTAGTAGTAGTAGTAGTAGTAGTAGTAGTAGTAGTAGTAGTAGTAGTAGTAGTAGTAGTAGTAGTAGTAGTAGTAGTAGTAGTAGTAGTAGTAGTAGTAGTAGTAGTAGTAGTAGTAGTAGTAGTAGTAGTAGTAGTAGTAGTAGTAGTAGTAGTAGTAGTAGTAGTAGTAGTAGTAGTAGTAGTAGTAGTAGTAGTAGTAGTAGTAGTAGTAGTAGTAGTAGTAGTAGTAGTAGTAGTAGTAGTAGTAGTAGTAGTAGTAGTAGTAGTAGTAGTAGTAGTAGTAGTAGTAGTAGTAGTAGTAGTAGTAGTAGTAGTAGTAGTAGTAGTAGTAGTAGTAGTAGTAGTAGTAGTAGTAGTAGTAGTAGTAGTAGTAGTAGTAGTAGTAGTAGTAGTAGTAGTAGTAGTAGTAGTAGTAGTAGTAGTAGTAGTAGTAGTAGTAGTAGTAGTAGTAGTAGTAGTAGTAGTAGTAGTAGTAGTAGTAGTAGTAGTAGTAGTAGTAGTAGTAGTAGTAGTAGTAGTAGTAGTAGTAGTAGTAGTAGTAGTAGTAGTAGTAGTAGTAGTAGTAGTAGTAGTAGTAGTAGTAGTAGTAGTAGTAGTAGTAGTAGTAGTAGTAGTAGTAGTAGTAGTAGTAGTAGTAGTAGTAGTAGTAGTAGTAGTAGTAGTAGTAGTAGTAGTAGTAGTAGTAGTAGTAGTAGTAGTAGTAGTAGTAGTAGTAGTAGTAGTAGTAGTAGTAGTAGTAGTAGTAGTAGTAGTAGTAGTAGTAGTAGTAGTAGTAGTAGTAGTAGTAGTAGTAGTAGTAGTAGTAGTAGTAGTAGTAGTAGTAGTAGTAGTAGTAGTAGTAGTAGTAGTAGTAGTAGTAGTAGTAGTAGTAGTAGTAGTAGTAGTAGTAGTAGTAGTAGTAGTAGTAGTAGTAGTAGTAGTAGTAGTAGTAGTAGTAGTAGTAGTAGTAGTAGTAGTAGTAGTAGTAGTAGTAGTAGTAGTAGTAGTAGTAGTAGTAGTAGTAGTAGTAGTAGTAGTAGTAGTAGTAGTAGTAGTAGTAGTAGTAGTAGTAGTAGTAGTAGTAGTAGTAGTAGTAGTAGTAGTAGTAGTAGTAGTAGTAGTAGTAGTAGTAGTAGTAGTAGTAGTAGTAGTAGTAGTAGTAGTAGTAGTAGTAGTAGTAGTAGTAGTAGTAGTAGTAGTAGTAGTAGTAGTAGTAGTAGTAGTAGTAGTAGTAGTAGTAGTAGTAGTAGTAGTAGTAGTAGTAGTAGTAGTAGTAGTAGTAGTAGTAGTAGTAGTAGTAGTAGTAGTAGTAGTAGTAGTAGTAGTAGTAGTAGTAGTAGTAGTAGTAGTAGTAGTAGTAGTAGTAGTAGTAGTAGTAGTAGTAGTAGTAGTAGTAGTAGTAGTAGTAGTAGTAGTAGTAGTAGTAGTAGTAGTAGTAGTAGTAGTAGTAGTAGTAGTAGTAGTAGTAGTAGTAGTAGTAGTAGTAGTAGTAGTAGTAGTAGTAGTAGTAGTAGTAGTAGTAGTAGTAGTAGTAGTAGTAGTAGTAGTAGTAGTAGTAGTAGTAGTAGTAGTAGTAGTAGTAGTAGTAGTAGTAGTAGTAGTAGTAGTAGTAGTAGTAGTAGTAGTAGTAGTAGTAGTAGTAGTAGTAGTAGTAGTAGTAGTAGTAGTAGTAGTAGTAGTAGTAGTAGTAGTAGTAGTAGTAGTAGTAGTAGTAGTAGTAGTAGTAGTAGTAGTAGTAGTAGTAGTAGTAGTAGTAGTAGTAGTAGTAGTAGTAGTAGTAGTAGTAGTAGTAGTAGTAGTAGTAGTAGTAGTAGTAGTAGTAGTAGTAGTAGTAGTAGTAGTAGTAGTAGTAGTAGTAGTAGTAGTAGTAGTAGTAGTAGTAGTAGTAGTAGTAGTAGTAGTAGTAGTAGTAGTAGTAGTAGTAGTAGTAGTAGTAGTAGTAGTAGTAGTAGTAGTAGTAGTAGTAGTAGTAGTAGTAGTAGTAGTAGTAGTAGTAGTAGTAGTAGTAGTAGTAGTAGTAGTAGTAGTAGTAGTAGTAGTAGTAGTAGTAGTAGTAGTAGTAGTAGTAGTAGTAGTAGTAGTAGTAGTAGTAGTAGTAGTAGTAGTAGTAGTAGTAGTAGTAGTAGTAGTAGTAGTAGTAGTAGTAGTAGTAGTAGTAGTAGTAGTAGTAGTAGTAGTAGTAGTAGTAGTAGTAGTAGTAGTAGTAGTAGTAGTAGTAGTAGTAGTAGTAGTAGTAGTAGTAGTAGTAGTAGTAGTAGTAGTAGTAGTAGTAGTAGTAGTAGTAGTAGTAGTAGTAGTAGTAGTAGTAGTAGTAGTAGTAGTAGTAGTAGTAGTAGTAGTAGTAGTAGTAGTAGTAGTAGTAGTAGTAGTAGTAGTAGTAGTAGTAGTAGTAGTAGTAGTAGTAGTAGTAGTAGTAGTAGTAGTAGTAGTAGTAGTAGTAGTAGTAGTAGTAGTAGTAGTAGTAGTAGTAGTAGTAGTAGTAGTAGTAGTAGTAGTAGTAGTAGTAGTAGTAGTAGTAGTAGTAGTAGTAGTAGTAGTAGTAGTAGTAGTAGTAGTAGTAGTAGTAGTAGTAGTAGTAGTAGTAGTAGTAGTAGTAGTAGTAGTAGTAGTAGTAGTAGTAGTAGTAGTAGTAGTAGTAGTAGTAGTAGTAGTAGTAGTAGTAGTAGTAGTAGTAGTAGTAGTAGTAGTAGTAGTAGTAGTAGTAGTAGTAGTAGTAGTAGTAGTAGTAGTAGTAGTAGTAGTAGTAGTAGTAGTAGTAGTAGTAGTAGTAGTAGTAGTAGTAGTAGTAGTAGTAGTAGTAGTAGTAGTAGTAGTAGTAGTAGTAGTAGTAGTAGTAGTAGTAGTAGTAGTAGTAGTAGTAGTAGTAGTAGTAGTAGTAGTAGTAGTAGTAGTAGTAGTAGTAGTAGTAGTAGTAGTAGTAGTAGTAGTAGTAGTAGTAGTAGTAGTAGTAGTAGTAGTAGTAGTAGTAGTAGTAGTAGTAGTAGTAGTAGTAGTAGTAGTAGTAGTAGTAGTAGTAGTAGTAGTAGTAGTAGTAGTAGTAGTAGTAGTAGTAGTAGTAGTAGTAGTAGTAGTAGTAGTAGTAGTAGTAGTAGTAGTAGTAGTAGTAGTAGTAGTAGTAGTAGTAGTAGTAGTAGTAGTAGTAGTAGTAGTAGTAGTAGTAGTAGTAGTAGTAGTAGTAGTAGTAGTAGTAGTAGTAGTAGTAGTAGTAGTAGTAGTAGTAGTAGTAGTAGTAGTAGTAGTAGTAGTAGTAGTAGTAGTAGTAGTAGTAGTAGTAGTAGTAGTAGTAGTAGTAGTAGTAGTAGTAGTAGTAGTAGTAGTAGTAGTAGTAGTAGTAGTAGTAGTAGTAGTAGTAGTAGTAGTAGTAGTAGTAGTAGTAGTAGTAGTAGTAGTAGTAGTAGTAGTAGTAGTAGTAGTAGTAGTAGTAGTAGTAGTAGTAGTAGTAGTAGTAGTAGTAGTAGTAGTAGTAGTAGTAGTAGTAGTAGTAGTAGTAGTAGTAGTAGTAGTAGTAGTAGTAGTAGTAGTAGTAGTAGTAGTAGTAGTAGTAGTAGTAGTAGTAGTAGTAGTAGTAGTAGTAGTAGTAGTAGTAGTAGTAGTAGTAGTAGTAGTAGTAGTAGTAGTAGTAGTAGTAGTAGTAGTAGTAGTAGTAGTAGTAGTAGTAGTAGTAGTAGTAGTAGTAGTAGTAGTAGTAGTAGTAGTAGTAGTAGTAGTAGTAGTAGTAGTAGTAGTAGTAGTAGTAGTAGTAGTAGTAGTAGTAGTAGTAGTAGTAGTAGTAGTAGTAGTAGTAGTAGTAGTAGTAGTAGTAGTAGTAGTAGTAGTAGTAGTAGTAGTAGTAGTAGTAGTAGTAGTAGTAGTAGTAGTAGTAGTAGTAGTAGTAGTAGTAGTAGTAGTAGTAGTAGTAGTAGTAGTAGTAGTAGTAGTAGTAGTAGTAGTAGTAGTAGTAGTAGTAGTAGTAGTAGTAGTAGTAGTAGTAGTAGTAGTAGTAGTAGTAGTAGTAGTAGTAGTAGTAGTAGTAGTAGTAGTAGTAGTAGTAGTAGTAGTAGTAGTAGTAGTAGTAGTAGTAGTAGTAGTAGTAGTAGTAGTAGTAGTAGTAGTAGTAGTAGTAGTAGTAGTAGTAGTAGTAGTAGTAGTAGTAGTATTTCTTTTTTTTTTTTTTTGTTTTGGCAGGGAAAAATCCCTCATGGACGCTACCTTAGCGAGTTGGACTCTAACCAACTAAAAAACCCTGCCCCGTCACATGCCATTCTGGGACTGCTTGTGGCATTACTTCAGAAATGGCAGTTGTCTAATCGTTCTAAACTATCTGTAATTGTCTATCCTCGGCTTCTTTGATCTTCAATATTGATTCACATAGTGATTTTACAATGGCCCATGTTTCTCTCTTTTCCATAATCTTTTCTCCCAGATTATCAGCTGTTAACTGGAAACCTAACTTCCTTTGGGCGTCATTTCTCTGTAAATCCCATTGTTTACAGTGGAAGATGGTGTGTTCCACAGTGTCCACTTGTGTACAATATTTGCATAGGTCATCTTCGGTTTTCCCCATCCTCTTGGCATAATATCTGAATCTCCCATGTCCCGTCAAGACCTGCGTCAGGAAGTAATCCAGCTGTCGATGTTTACAATTTAGCCATTTATTAATGTCGGGAATGATTTTCTTTGTCCACTGCCCTACTATCGTGGTCTCTTGCCATCGTCTTTGCCACTTCTCAATTATTTGCATTCTGATGTTCATCTTCTCATGCTTAGAGAGTGGGCCACCTGCCTCATATATGATTCTTCTTTCTTCCACTTTTAAATCTATAGGGATGGACCCAGTTATTACTTGTAAGGCTCTAGTTGATATAGTCCTATACCCAAAGGCTATTCTCAGAAGCATCTTTCGTTGTACCTTGTCCATGAGGTTCTTATAAATCCCTTTTTGAAGCACAGGACACCACAGAGGTGCAGCATATAGCAGCACTGAATATATTGCACTGCATAGCAACTGCCTTTTCATGGAGCTCGGACCTCCAATATTGGGCATCAGCCTAGACAATGCTGATGCTTTCTGCTCAGCTTTTTTGGTAATTGTCCTAATATGTTCTCCAAAATTTCCACCATCACCTAACATTACACCCAAATAGCGTACTGCTTTACTGGGTGTAATCGTGGTACCTCCAACAGTGAAAAACACTTCCTTGCGCTTCCTGGGACCTTTTAGAATAACAGCTTCAGTTTTTTGTCCTGCCAAATCTAGTCTGTTGGTCTTCATCCATGTCTGTATGCGTCTCAAGGATTCGTTTGCTCTAAACATCAATTCTTCTTCATCGATAGCAGTTACAACGAGCGCCAGATCATCAGCAAATCCTATAGTATATGCTCCCGTTGTCAATTTGAGCCGCAGTACCCCATCATATAAAATATTCCACAATGTGGGTCCCAATACGGAGCCCTGCGGTACTCCTGCAGTTACTTGCATTTTATCCTTATGATGTAACTGGATATATCTGTTATCAAAATATTGTCTTATTATATTAATAAGATATAATGATATTTTTCTTCGCTGCAATTCAGTGATTATTACACTCCAAGTTGCAGTATTAAATGCGTTTCTCACATCTAGTGTGATTACGCATACCCATTTATCTTCGGTCTTATTTTTTATTTCCATTATCGATTCCATTGCTTGGATAGTGGACTTTTCTTTCCTGAAACCATATTGATGGTCTGATAATCCCTCCCCCTGGTCAATCTCCTTGTCGAGTCTTATCCTTATTAGCCTTTCATATAGCTTACTCATTGTATTCAAGAGACATAATGGTCTAAAGGCTGATGGGTCTTGCGGCATCTTCCCTCCTTTTAACAAGAGGACAAGCTTGGCCACTTTCCATTCATCTGGAAACTTCTGTTTACTTAATAAAGTATTTAGGACACTTAATACCCATTCCGGAGCTATTTCTACAGTGAGCTTGACAGCTTCTGGGGGAATACCATCCAGGCCTGGTGCTTTACCTGATTTCATATTTTTTGCTGCATTCTGCAATTCTTGCAGAGTAAATGGCATTACCTCATTACTCCTTATACTATTCCCTAATTTATCCTTCCTACTCGGGAATAAATGCTCAGCCACTGTTCTTCTCCTTTCTCTTGTTAATTCAATTGGCATCCTGTTTGTCAACTGTCCCGTAACCAATTTGTAACCTGCTCCCCAAATGTCTTGGTCAAGTTCGTCACACAATTTCTGCCAATGTTTGTTTTTGGCTTCTTTAATGAGTTTACCTAATACCTTTCTACTTTCTTTATATTGTACCCTCAGTTCCTCTGCGTCTTGACCTCCACAGAGCCTTCTGTTGAGTCTTGTCAGCTTACGCCTACTCTGAATACATTTCTTTCTCTGTTCATCAATCTGACTGTTCCACCAGTATGGGAGTTGCGACCTTCCCTTCCTATCCTGACTTATTTTACTAGCCATTGTAATTTCTTGAAGTGTCTTTATCATTCTATCCTGATCGATTTCATCCTTACTGACATCACCATTTTCTAGCTTCCACTTCAGGATTAATTTAAACACCTCCCAGTTGTATTCTTGCTTAGTTTTTTCTATATTTCTATCTCTTCGTCTTATTGTTTCTTTTATTTCAAAATAAATTAGGCTATGGTCACTAAGTGACTCTTCATCCAGCACATCCCAATTTATGATTTTTTCTGCTATTTTCTGGGTTGAGCAAGTAATGTCTATGTATGACCCACAGGCTCCTCTCACAAAGGTTGGTTTATTCCCTCTATTATGCACCACCAAGTCCAAAGTTGCCATCCACTCCAGGAAGTAATCACCTCTGCGATCAACAACAGGAGATCCCCATTGGGGTGACTTAATATTTAAGTCTCCAATAATAATAATACTTTCTCCTCCCGATAATTTAATATCTTCCATTATAGAGTCCACGTCTCTCTTGAAGTCCAGCAGAGGGATGTTAGGTGAGCTGTAACAGGCATAGATCTTAAAATGTTTAAAAACAATGCATATGTAACCTTCTCCCAACCTCAGATCTGTTACCTCAACCTTCTTATTAAAGAAATAGACTGCAACGTCCTTTCGTTTGTCCTTAATCCAGTCACTGCTCGACACATATTTTAAGTTCGGCTCACATACAAACATTACGTCAATCATCTTTTCCTTAGCAACTGCAATTGCCATGTCATGACTAAGTTGCGATCTCATCAAATTTACTTGTAATATACGCATATCCATTGTATTCATTAGATCTATTTTAGCCGTCTTCTTCTAGCGTCTAAGATGAGATTCCTATATATTGGACATCTCATCTGATCCGTTCTATGTCCGCTTACCTTACATTCCATACAGAAAGGTGTACTTTTGCATTCTTTGGCTATATGTCCCTTTTCTCCACAATTTAGGCAGTTTCCTGTCCTATCTTCCCCTTCTTTACATTGTGCTGCTCTGTGTCCAAATCCTAGGCACTTATAGCACCGTGTTATAGTTACCCTTTCCCTCACCTGGCATTGTAGCCAACCAATTCTAAATTGGTAGTAGTAGTAGTAGTAGTAGTAGTAGTAGTAGTAGTAGTAGTAGTAGTAGTAGTAGTAGTAGTAGTAGTGGTAGTGGTAGTGGTAGTGGTAGTGGTAGTGGTAGTGGTAGTGGTAGTGGTAGTGGTAGTGGTAGTGGTAGTGGTAGTGGTAGTAGTGGTAGTGGTAGTGGTAGTGGTAGTGGTAGTGGTAGTGGTAGTGGTAGTGGTGGTAGTGGTAGTGGTAGTGGTAGTGGTAGTGGTAGTGGTAGTGGTAGTGGTAGTGGTAGTGGTAGTGGTAGTGGTAGTGGTAGTGGTAGTGGTAGTGGTAGTGGTAGTGGTAGTGGTAGTGGTAGTGGTAGTGGTAGTGGTAGTGGTAGTGGTAGTGGTAGTGGTAGTGGTAGTGGTAGTGGTAGTGGTAGTGGTAGTGGTAGTGGTAGTGGTAGTGGTAGTGGTAGTGGTAGTGGTAGTGGTAGTGGTAGTGGTAGTGGTAGTGGTAGTGGTAGTAGTAGTATTTGTTGTTGTTTTGTTTTGTTTCTCCCCTCCCATTGCTATTCAAACTGGGTCTTCTTTCACAATTCCTGGTTTCATCCTTGAATTCTTCTTTCCAACTACCTTCTTTCCTTCACCTTGTAATCATATTCTGCTTTGAGGAATGCATTTCATAGTTCGTGTAGTCTTTCTTACCAAATAAAAGATATGTGACCAGAATGAAACAATAGGATTTTCTGACTTGGAAACAGAGCTGATCTCGATTTTGAAGAATCCATAAACATGCACACATTTAGTTTTGAGGTCATTCAAGTACAGATATCAAACAAAGAGCAAAACTGATATTCAATTTAAGGACTGCTGAAAACCATCAATAATAGCCCCACAACGCAATCAGGTTTGAAAATGAGTTCTTTCAGATAATAGCGCTATCTTCAAAGGGCTAAAATCTGTTTTTACTGTAACTAATTATTCCAAAGTGTCTTCTGGCAGTCTACACGGTTTTCCTTCTTGGTAAGAAACTGCAACTGTTTTATGAAAAACATCAAATATATATGCTACTAAGATTAAAATAATGTTGTTCCAGCCAAGCTGAAATTAAAGTTAACTCCTTTGCCCTAAGGTAGCTCCCATCATTCTTAACACACAAGGCAACATGCTGGCTAAAAGAGGGAATTAATGGCGCTCGTAGGTGTTACCCTATACCCCTTCTTCTTTTTATTCTCTTTTGGGTCAATAAGAAAACAAAACATTCCTCTTAGGTCCTTTCTTGCAGCTTTCCTTTCCTTTTCATGGTTCGTGCCTAGATTTTTCTTTTCTCTTTGTGACATAAAACACACTTAAACAGTGATTAAAAGAGTTTCAGAAGCACCATTCCTTGAACCAATTTATCAACTGTTAGAAGCTTAAAACAACGCTAGTAGCATAGACAATAATAATGAAAAACACACAGACCCTTACAATTCATTGGTATTACATCTCATTTGTAATCTACAAAATCTTTCTGTCAGCATACCACAGATGGCGCTAAGTCAGAACTTTACCTTTTTGTAAACAAAGAGCTCATTTTTATTTAAAGACAGAGCGAGATGGTTCCGCGATAACGAGGGAGACTCACATTCGGGAGGTCATAGGTTCGCTACCCGCGGCCGACCTTCTGGCCCATGGGCTTTTTCGGGGGTTTCTCGGGTCACCAGGTGAATGATGGTAAGGGTAATTACCAAACTGTCCGTCCCTTCATTACATTTTACCTTCCTTTCAATCCATTTTCAGGGTCGGAAGTCTTGGTCATGAACGAGTTAGTGCTGCTGTGTGGGAGTTCTGGGCTCTGGGTGACCTTGTATTTGTGATGTCTGCCAAGGAAGGATTGCTGACGAAGTCCACATGACTGGTGGCTGCTTGGCGAATACTGACAGAGAGATAAAGAATGTCTATCACACATTTGGGACCCTCATATTGGCTCGCTGCTAGCCCTGGTTCCCCCACTCTTATTCCTCCCAGAAATCCGACATACTATAGCCAGCTTGGACTCAGTCTGGAATTTCCTCCCTATGCACTCTACTTCTTCCTCTTGCTTTCACAGGAAACTAATTTCGTACAGTGAAATATGCACAACTTCAATGGGGGAGGGGGGGGGGCATAATTTGTACATACTTCTAAGCAGCGACGAAAACTATAGTCCCTAATTAAGGGAAGTTTTGCTATACAAATTGGTAAAAACTAAAGATAAATATCACGGAAAGGTCCCGCAAACCGGAATAGAAGTACTGCACGTACGTCAAAGTGGCCCTTTTAATGCGACCCTGGAGGGAGGAATGAGAGAGAGACCTGAAGGGCGATCAGATCTGGGAGGTGATGTGCGCAAACATGGACGTCGCTCAAGCCTCCAAGATGATCTCCTCAAGGGGAACCTATTCATTGAACAGCCGGTCTACAAGTTGGTACTACTGCTAAGTGGGGAAGTTTCTATGAGATGAAACTATGTGATTTTTTTCATTATCAATATATACGAGTTTCTTTTCTTCATGTTTGCTTTGAACAGCAATTTCTGTATATCACATTTTCTAGTATGAATGGCATACTTTCTCACAAATTACTGAAGATGCCTAATGATATTTAGAATAATAAAATCAACCTCCAGATTCTGTTGGAGATCTACCTTGATGTTAATAACGTCATTGGCTATTTAAGAAATCAATTGTTGATATATTTTAGTACAAATCTGATGAATAAGTAAACAACAAACTCCACGATTAAAAGTACATCGATGAACTTACAGGCTTGCATCTGCATCGTGTAAACGTTGCAGATTGATATCTTAAATAGTCTTCCAGATGGAATGATATTACTAATTACATCAAAGCATACTCGTATAAATAGTATACGGGGTTCTGGAGTCCCTTTGGTATATAACGATCAAAGGTTTAGGAAATACAACAATTGCTGGATACAACTTTAGTTTCCCCTTAACTTGCGAGGTTTGTGGTCAAATACGCTGTGTACTTATTAGGGTGAAAAACAAAAGTTGCTAAAGTATTATAAACTGATAGCAGTATATAATTAACTTAACCTTACTCCAATTTGGATCCCGTATTGCAGCCGCTTTTGGAAAAGGAGGATGCGATTATATCTCCAATACAAGATGTTTTCTCATGCAGTCAGCACTTAAATGAATTGCTCTACGTCTCAAAGGTACTTCCCGATTAATTACGAAGATCTCTTGCTGATGAAATCTCCACATAAGTATCTGGGAGGGACTCGGCACCAAGCAGTTGGGATGAACAGATTCGTTCACTTGAAAGAGAGAACAACACGATTGTAAAATGTGGACATTGGACGAAAAAATTAATGTAGGCCTAATGGAGGGCTTTGCACATAAAATGTGTATAACATACACAGGTAGTTAGATAAATGGACCTTTAATTTTAAATAGGAGTATTTATATCGGTATTAATCATTCATTTAAGAGTTGTACATACTTTTACCAATTACAGCTATTAAATGCAGAATTGTTACGTTTACAAACATTACCTTGAGGATGATATTCCTTCCAAACGTTCAGGTTTTCTTAAGAGATAATTGTAAAAATTCTTACTGTGATCAAAGCTGTTTGCACCAGTAATAGAACTTCAACAGATCCGCTCACATAATCTGTCCAATGATTCTCTTGAAGCAAATTTTCACGTTCTAAGTACCAAAAATAAAGTTACATATTGAAAATATAAGAAATACCTAGAATCATCCGTCAATCTATTGTGGTAGAACATAACTCCACGCACAGTAAATTTAGTTACACTGTGAGGGAAACTGACAGTGGGATTAACCTATGTGCGTAAGTGCTGCCCTCAAATATTCTTGCTTGAATTTATTTTCTTGTAAATCTGACAATAAAATCAGGAATAATTCTTCTTAAAATGTAAGCTTGTTTATCACTTTACTCCATTTTTCTTTAATTTTTTCTGACTTGTTTACCTAGCACGCAAGTTTAAGAACTTTTTTTTTCTTGGAGGTCACGTTATTAAAAACACAGAATTAAGAAAAATAAATAAAAATCATAAATACAAAACATACCCGTAATCACTTTCGTTATCAGTTTTGTCACGAAGGTCAGGTGAGTTAGAAATGCAGTCGAAGGTTTTAAAAGTTGACTGGTGTAATACTGAAAAAAAAAAAATTGTTTTGTAGCTTCTTATTTCAAGGTGAATAAAACTATGATGACGCTATGACATTGCTATGATAATTATCTATCTTGTTTACGCTTTAAAAGCCATAGGGGAAATTCTTAACAGGCAAGCAAATACGCAGTTGAATGGAAGTTAATATTTGTAGAAGAGTCATTACTAAGCACAGGAAGTTTCATTATGAGCCCTAATTTTTACATACTCCAGATGGACGCAACCTAAGCTATCAAACCTCATCTGCATTAGTATTATCACTGAACCTATCATCTCCTGAAACCGGTCAACTATGTTGTTCGTCAAAGTCATCAACCTGCAGTTGACAGCTGATGCTAGTATACTAGGTCTGACCGAATTAACACACTGCAAATTCCAGTCGTCAGTAACACTGGAATCTGAAGCAATACTTCGTCAAGAAATATAGATATTGGGATCGGTAGTCTTTTAGGATAAACCAAGAAAAGTGGCAAGCGGAAAACATTGAGCTTCCTAAATCTATTGCGGCCCCAAAGTAAATAAAAATGTGCTATTTATAAGCCCATAAGTGTTTCTAACACGTAATGGAGTCGCACACGTGTAAAGCATAGTTATTAAAACTCTGAAAGAACCAAAATAGTGAACGGAACGTTAAATGCAGTGGTTTTAAGCTCAGATATGTGGAAAGATCAGTTTTAGAAACTCAGGAATAATAGTTGATAAGAAAGCTTGTATCAATAATATTTTATTTTCAGACGATCTTATCATAAGTTATAAAAAGTAAGGATGAATTATATAAATCCGTGCACGAGTAAAAACACTGTATAAATAATATGATTTTAAGATATTAGAACAAAAACAAAGATCATGGCGTTTAAAGGCAAAAATCTAGTGTGATCTAAACTTTTTCTAGAGAGCTTTGATGTAGAAAGGGACATTGATTTTAAAATAAATAAATTTCAGACACTTTGTGGAACTATAAAGAGAATTTTAAAAGTAGCAAAATGAGAAAATAATTCTAAGATTTGTGGCAGTCCCTACAATGTTGTATGGCTGTGAAACTTGTGTTGCAACCCCCCAAAAAAAAAGAAGAAAGAATTCATACGGCAAATAAATAGTTGCACCAAACTCGACAGGGTTACAGTGAGGAAAAGAGGGAGGAACTGAAAGTAGAACATTTATATGATAAAGCAATAACATAGAGACACAAATCTGACGTGTTGCACTCATACAACTGTTTTTAACCTTGCATTAACAATTCTTACAAGCACTTACCCCTTTATCTTCTTCATGTTAGCCGAAAGAAACATTTGCAGAAATTATCTTACTGCTGATTTTCTTATGGATACAAGGGGAATATGGAATACAGAAGGCTTTGAGCAATAGTCAAATCTTTTAAAGCTCTGAAATCCCGTTCTCTTTGCACGCCCAAACAGATATAATGACCTTCCATTTGAGGAAGGTAATTATTGCAAAACTCACACAAATAACAAGGAATATCTCCGAAATGGTTCGCTCCACAAAAGAATGCATGTAGACTTAACTTTTGTGTTTTACGACATCTACATTTGTTGTACAGGAAGCTTTGGTAAGCTTACGGTTTGGCAGTTTTGACAAAGTCATCAAGAGTAAACAGGACTACATAGGCTATAGCCAGAATATTCGAAATATACATTTCATTTACCACAAAAGTATCTTAAACATATAGCCTTGTAATCAAAATCGTTACAGGCATTTTTGAGAAAATAAATGTTCCTTGTAAAGGATAATTTAGGGTGGAGGAACTTTCTTCAAAACCTTCGTGTTCCATTCTTGAAAGATATTCAACTTAAATATCAACTCTGGTTTTTAACCGACTTTTGGTGTTTGAGTTAGCTGTTCACAGACGCACGGGCGCACGCGCACACACACACACACACACACACACACACACACACACACACACACACACACACACACACACACACACACACACAAGGGCCTTTTTCTAAAACTGCTTTTTTGGACTCCGAGAGCCTCGTAACACACACTTCCGGTGAAATCTCGATATCGAAATTTGGGGTCGCATACAATACTTCCCCTATTTAGTGGAAGAAACTAAGAAACAAAGAAACTAAGAATGGACTAAGCTTTTGAACAGAATGAGTGTAGAGAGATCGTCACTGCTTGGTAAGAATTTCCAAACAAGAGAACGGCGGGATGTTGGACTTCCTGGGATGTCCTAGGCTGATGTGTGAAGCCGGAAGTGGCTAATTCTTGTATGTAGTCATGATGATGGTGGTTATGTTGATGATATATGGAGGTAATGTTGGGGAAGAAAGGAATATTTCCCCTAATCTAGAGAGGGAACACAAGTTGGGTTAAGCTGATCCTTCCATCTCCAATGTCGCAATAGCACAACGCAAGTCATGTTGACCGCGCCACCGTTGCATTCTCTACCTCTACTTTCTGTAGGATTCACTTCAATTACATATGATCCTTAGGACTTCAGGAAGGGGAATGGGGTTTATTTTGGTACGTTCAGTTTCCGATGACGGGCGTCAAACTCGTGGTTATCCGCTCACAGTCAGCAACCTTTTGCATCCCTGTGGAAACCGCCAACGAGAGAATTTACATCTAAAATTATATTCCGTTTTTCTGAGAGCTACATTTTGTACATTGGTGTGTTTTTATTGCAAAAAAGCAGGAACTCTTTTACCATAGGGAATGGTTTTGGAAAGGTTTAATGGAGTTTAATCAATATTGACCCATTCATTAACTAAATCCATTCAGGTAAATTTGCAAAACATGATTAAATTGATGAAACATTGATAAACCAAAAAGGTTATTTTTCATTTCTGCCATCGCTATCATTCATAATCAATGAGCTTTGACGCGTTATTTCAACACATCATTCAAGAACAGGATAAAGCAAAAAGTAGTAACTCGAAAAGGAACGACATCCACTAAAGCAAAGGTGAATATAACCACAGCAAGCTAGCAGTTCCTATAGGATTTCATAAGTTATCACGTGATCATGCATGCAGATAGCAGAACTCAGAAACAAAACTATGGATGGATATAACATTTCATAACCAAATCAGAAAATTTTAAGAGCGGCCACAGGACAAGTTTTACGTAAATTTTCCTGTGCATTTTGTTTCCTCAAAAGGATGGATTAATAATTGGAAACTGGACTTAAATATAAAAATATTCATCGTTGTGGCAAGGACTTATGCAATGATTTTCAGAATTCCCGTGTATTGTTCTACTCCTTTGCAAACCTCACGAGACGAAACATGTTAAATTTTTTTCATGGTTCACATAATAGCCCACGATACTGCAAATGAAGTTTACATGCAAAACGTGCTGCAACTCTAATTTCCTATCTTCAGGTTAAACAGAGTTTCGCCATTAAGTTATAATTGTACACAGTCGGTAGCGTGATGGTTAGCGTGTCTGCCTCACGATCAAGAGGTCGCGAGTTTGAATCTCGCTTAGGTTAAGCTATCCGGGTAAGGTTTCTTTCCGAGGTTTTCCCTTATCCTGAGAAGGCAAAATGTTGGGTAACTTAAAGTTCCATGGACCTCGTTACATGAACCCTTGACCATTTCATTGGTTGCTTAGGGCCACTGTGCAAGTATGTGGCACTCCTTTTGCTAAATAACCAAAACAAACGATACAAAATGGCGTAGAAACGAAATATATGTTTACGCTTTGGGCCGTGTTGGCTAAAAGAGGAAGAGAGTGTATTCAGTTTTTCATACAGACCTTTGTCATGATTGGTAGCCAAGTGCGTAGTGTAGGAAACTTCCTTGAATGGGGTTAAAATCTAAGGGGAAAACTTGATGAGTGCTCAGGTTAGCGAAAAGCATAGTGTCTATGTGCGTGCCGTGGCCGAGCGTTTAGACCGCTTGTCTCTCGCCCGAGTTCGATCCCAGTGTGGTGGACATACGGCCCAGGGACTGGTTTTCTCCAGGTCCTTCGATTTCTCCCTCCATCACCCCAACAATTGCTCCATTATCACTCTTTCTATCATCTTTCTCCATCATCTCATATCATCCAATTCCTCACCCTCACATCAGACTTCGGGTTGATCACACATCCTGATTCCCCTGTATGATCAACTCCGGTTACGAAGACCGCATATACTGGCCGGTAGGGCTCGGGACTCTGACCACATCCTACTTTCCACCTCTGGAACCCGCTTATGACGCCTGTAGTGGGCAGAGGTGGACGAACCTGCGGCCGGGCGGCAGGTTAAGGCTACACTCAAAGGGCCTAAATGCCACAGGACAGGACCATGTGTGAGAAGATTTTTAGGACATACAAATTAAAGCTTGAATGATATTCATTAAATGCATAGCAAGGGGGAAAGCGGAACTTTGTAAGAAAAAAGCAGAGCGGTATTCTCACAGTGATATCAATGTTTGTTGCTTCATACAAGCAAAAATAACATATATATGTGTGTGTGTGTGTGTGTGTGTGTGTGTGTGTGTGTGTGTTTGTGTGTGTGTGTGTGTGTGTAAATAAGTAAAGTAGCATATTTTCCCTCCAATTGAAATTACAGTTGGTCAATTTATCCTCACTAATACACTGCTAATCATAGAAATACAACAGGAATATAGACAAAAATGTAACGCAATATTATCGCCACAATATGTTTTGTCATATTCAGGTAAACCATTGCGTACATATATTTATTTTAATTTCTGTACTTGATTAGTCAATTATAACAACTAATCATAGAGATCTTTATTCTCACAAATGTATCACATAAATCATAAATCTCTATGTACAGACTAGGTATATAATATATGATATTGCTCTAGATCTATTTAATATTGCTGCTTCCATTTGGATTCAATTAGTAGCTTTAACCATCTAAATAATACAAGTTTTCTTCCCAGCATGCATATATGACAAGCTTTTATGTCTTTGTGTGTGTGTGTGTGTGTGTATGTGTGTGTGTGTGTGTGTGTGTGGTTCTAGATATGTATCACTGAATCGTTTTCAGAAAAAGAAAAAGGAATTAATCTCCCCTCTTTTCCCACTTATTGCTGCATCAAGTCACCACGCTCTGTGACAGGCAAGGTGAAGAACACGCCTCAAAAGACCCCAGAAAACGATACAAAATCCGTCAAAGATTACCTCTGACGTTCTTTGTATCACGTTATACATTTTCGCTCTCTTTTGTAGCTTGATAATTAACTGAAGCGCACCTGATACAAAATATAGTTATGGAATTACCGAGAGAACTGAATGTTCATGGTCCAGCTTGAAGGTTTAAAGTGAAGGACAATTGGGCAAAACACAGAACACAAAAGCATCTTTATACCTTATTATTGCCCGAAATCCGCAATTGTGTAAGTTTAACTGCACATATGAGAACTCTGCAACTTAATATACGTAATGACCTTAAGAAATGTGAAGGTAATTGGAATAGCTTTTGAAACAGAAAAGAAAACTCATGAACTTTGTTTAAATGAACAAATGTTCTTTTTTTCCCCACAGGAGTCTTTGCGCTCAAGATTTGTGCTAAGGTTATACTCGTAAATAACGTTTACAATATACTATTTTGACCCGCGAAGCATACGGGCACAAATATGTGTTACAAAACAAAAGAAGGCACAAATAATTCAACAGGACATGTTGATTACTTAATTTGGAAAACGGCCGAAAAGGTTCCATAATACCTTGATTTGGTTGGTGTCTACAGTCGCTGGGTTTGCTAACGAAGCACTATGTTGTTCCTCGCCGGTTCGACTGAAGACTATGTCTCAGGCCAGCTTCTGATACTCCTGTTGCGAACTGGTGCCTGTCTAGTTCAATGGGAACACTCGAACAGCGTTAATACTGCTCCACCGAGTGTTCAAAGTGTAGGCGCAATGTAGAATTCTTGAATATCATGGTTCAGTTGTTATTAAACCTCCAGTGTAACCCGTAGCGTCATTTCAGGAGTAGATCATCCATAAGGAGGGTCTAAACACCGAAATGTACATTTCGGACTCAATTTGTTCTTTTTACTTTCCCCACTGGTAAGTAGGGAAAGAATTGTATTCCACCCAAAAATTCGATGTCGAGATTTCAACGGAAATATTTTTGAGACCTTTTAGGAAAAGGCTCTTGTCTCTCTCTCTCTCTCTCTCTCTCTCTCTCTCTCTCTCTCTCTCTCTGTGTATGTGTGTGTGTGTGTGTGTGTGTGTGTGTGTGTGTGTGTGTGTGTGTGTGTGTGTGTGTGTCAGTCTGTGGAAAGCATTACTCAAAAATGAAAAGTCCGTTAAGAACGAAATTTGGTATTTAAGTTGCATTAGTCTTTCAAGGCTGCAACACGAAGATTTTGAAGAAAATAGCCTCACCCTAAACTACCCTTTATATGGAAAATATTTCGAAAATTTTGATTTTCTTGAAAATGGCTCTAACGATTTTGATTAGAACGTCATATGTTTGAGATATTTTTATGACAAATGAATATTCTGGCTATAGCCCCTGTAGTCGTATTTACTCTAGACGACTTTTGCATAACTGGTAAACCGTTAGAGATAGACCACATTGTACTATACAAAAATGTATATCTTGCTAAAATACACACTTTATGTCCAAATAAATTTTCTTGTAGGGTGAACCATTTCGGAGATATTCCTTGTTATGTGTGTGAGTTTCGGAAAACCTAAAACTTTCGTGAAATGGAACATCATTGTTCATTTTTTTATATGTTAAGTGTGCAAAGAGAACGGAATCTCAAAGTTTTAAAAGATTTGACTATCCCACAAAGCCTATTGTATTCTAATATTCCTCTTATACCTACAAGGAACCATGCAATAAAATAATATGTAGAAATGTTTCTCTTAACACGAAGAAGATATAGGAATAAGAGTTTGTAGGAATGGTTTGTACAAGAGTAGAGAAAGCCATGTGAGTGCAACACATCAGATTTTTTATTATATTTTGTACTTTTCTTTTCGCTAAATTTATTTTAGTTTTCAACATTAGCCTTTGCACAGAAAGAACAATTATGATACTATGATGCTTTTCAAAAGCATTTTTGAAATAAGAAATAAAAGTCATATATTGTTTATTCCTTGCTGCCACATATCATAACTTAAAATAATCCTGAAATCCTTTTTGGTCCGAACGGACATTAAATAATTGATACATCAGTAGAATATTGTATTGTTTTTCACAAATAAAGTCTATGAAACATTTAAAAAATATGAGTTGAAACCAAAGGTACACTAAAACATTTTACAATCACTGTAGCTTTTATCACCATTTCACTTAAATTCCGTAAATAGTGAGCACACTTTATTTTCAGCTTTCTTTGGTTGAATATGGCATTAAATTAATTTTAATACATAAACAAACGCTTTAAAACAGAACATTTCTTCTGAGCATTCATTGTTCTATTTTTTATGAGGTATAAAACTTCTGGAGCAATAATTAGTACTTACCGCTAGAACAACGTGTTTTCTTCATAATTTAAAATACTTATGAACACTGCGTCCACCACCAAACATACACAATTACACACGTCTAGGCGTAACATTATAACCCTGCTTCCCGAAGTCGTGGGTTCAAACCCGGTGGAGCATTTTCTTCGGGCCTGAAAGTCCTTAGCATGATTTCTTAAGGAAGGGAAGCAAAGCTGGTACGTGGATTTATGGAACGTAAAAGAACTTCTGCATGATATATATGTTTGTTTCTTAGGCTTGAAGCTTAACTCCTTTAAATTGTAAGTTATATCGGTTATGTAATACTGTGGGATTCGTAAAAAGGATATTGTCGCTTTGTGCGGAATAAGCGAGAGAACACGAAGAAAATTAAACAAGAGATGCGCCTATATTTTGTAGTACTCTTATAGTGGTGCTTAAGATGCGAGAACTGCACATGTAATTAAACTAATTGAGTTAAACTGGAGTAATGTGAACACAAATAAGATGTCTCCATTGCTCTTTTTCTCACTTTGCTGCTACAAATGCTATTAGTATAAGCGTTAATTATTTCTTATTCCAGAATCTTTAGCGCATTTGTTACATTGTAATAATACAGCTTTTACACAAAACATTTAAAGTTAAAGTGGACTCATTTTTTATAGTTAAGGCTGTTAGGATCGTGGGTTTATTGTAGTATGAGAGGATCAAATTCGTAAAGAGGGAGATTGCTTTGAGGCAACGTGTAAGGCTCGCATTTGGGAGGTCGTGGTTTCGATTCCCGTGGCCGACCTACCTGACAAATGCTGGAAAGGATAATTTCCTGTCCTATTTCGTTTTATTAATCCTTTCATTCATCCTTCAGCCCGTTGGTTCTTTCAGGGTCGCAAGTGTCAGCGAATGAGTTAGATGTAGGTTAACAGGGATAAAAGCGCACAGGGACAGTTTCTGTCCCTCGACCGTGGGATCCGGGTGAAAAAGGGGGCAGCATATGGGGGCGATGGACCTCGCGCCAAGGTCCCGCTGAGTTGGCCCTGGAAGACCTCAATATTTCGAGGTGTCGTCAAACTTGGGAAGTCTCTATCAATGTCTGTGCCATTAGCCCGGAATTTGGCCGCCCGGTGTCTACTCTCACGTCATCCTTCCTCCCAGGGGTACCTATGGTACATAAGCCTAGTTTCAGTGCCAAGCCTCCTCCGTATCTCTCCTATTCCTACTGAGAATCGCATTCGGGACGTCTTGAGTTCGCGGCCAACCTTACTGAGTAATGCGTTTTATCGAAATATTTCCCGATTCACCAGACGATTGCTGGGCATTACATTTATACGTCCACGAATTTCCTGAACTTTAATTTCATGTCACTTTCCATCCGGCTTTTAGGGTGTGGCCTTACTAAGGGTGATGATTGCGCTCTGTAAACACGGTTCTCGGTGGCGAGGTTGCGTTTCTGTACTATGTCCTAGGGGAGTCACTAGTCGAAACTAGAAAGGCGGGCTCCGTGTTCAAGATGAACTACCTGTCCTAAGGACTTGTTGTCTTGTGGCTTGCCAGCCGCCCTTGGATACTATCATCTCATCCTTCCCCCTGGGATGTTATGTACAGAAAGCATGCGTGATAAGTACGGAATCCCCTACGATATATAATCAATCAAGTAAGTCTGATGTCTATGATTAAGCTTTTGGGCTAGGCATGCGCGGAAACGGTTCAAAGGGGCCACTCCACTGAAACGTGTTCCTGTCTCACTTCACAGCCCATCCCTCGCTTTCATTACTGTCCAGCTTTACCTTTGCTTCCGACACACCTCTTTCAGTGACGATATGACTTTGTCGAGACGTCTGTGTTATGGAGAGTGGCAGAGAAAAATGTTTTGCGAGTTACAAAGATAGGAAGGATTAATACCTATGCGGATTTCAATTCGAAAATATAAAGCGTTACAGTTTCAAACGCCACCATGGTCACAATTATAAAGCCAACTTTGTTGATCTTACAGGTATTTATTTACAATTTCAAATGGTACTTTATGAATACTCGTATTTGTTAACATATAAAAGAAGCACATTATTCCACTTTTCTTATTAGTACTGTAGTTTATTATTAGTTTATACTTAAGGCAGCGTAAGAATATTACGTGCATAAGATAAAGGAAGAATATAAACTGGAAGATTATGTAATTTGGCTAACCACAGTAGGTGGCTGTAATAATTATTGTATGCAAAATATGTTTAATATAGATAAAATAGTTAACACCAACGTAGAAATAATTACTACCGCGAAGGTGGAACGAAGCCACCAATGTGCTTGTATCAAAGCTACTTTCGTCACTTGGCAAGAAAATGTGAGGTGAGTAAGGTAAGTTAAACAGCTACCTGTCCTCTTGTATCCAGGCCTACTTTATGCGAAACGTTTAGTTTTTTTTTTCTTAATTTGTGAAATTTTTTAGGATGAATTCAAAGGAAGGAGAAAAGTATAATGTCATTTCATTTTATTCTAAAAACAGTTAAATTGAATATGACGTAGGATCAGCAGAACTTTCCTAAACCTTGAAGAGATGATGAATTAAATACACGAATTTAGAAACGCTAAATTGAATTATTTGTAAACTTACGTAATGGGAAGAAAGCATTTGTTATCAATAGTTGCTTATGACGATGTGCAACAAAGATGTGATCCAGAAAATTTAAGTTGGTATTAGTGTTGCGCAAAACACGCTCTGCGCTTGGTGCATGTCTGACGAATATGCCTACTACTGAAATGTACTTTCCAAGGAGACTCAAATTGCGTTCGTTTGACCTTGCCCCTTAGTTATTGAGCTCTCTGTCATGATATCTGTAGCCACAGAACGAAGTTTGGACGACTGGCACGATATCCGGCGTGACAGAACGAAGTTTGGAGAGCTAGTACGATATCCGGTGTCACACAACGAAGTTTGGAGAGTTAGTACGATATCCAGCGTCACAGAACGAAGTTTGGAGAGTTAGTACGATATCCGGTGTCACACAACGAAGTTTGGAGAGCTAGTACGATATCCAGCGTCACAGAACGAAATTTGGAGAGTTAGTACGATATCCGGCGTCACAGAACGAAGTTTGGAGAGCTAGTACGATATCCGGCGTCACAGAACGAAGTTTGGAGAGCTAGTACGATATCCGGCGTCACAGAACGAAGTTTGGAGAGCTAGTACGATATCCGGCGTTACAGAACGAAGTTTGGAGAGCTAGTACGATATCCGGCGTTACAGAACGAAGTTTGGAGGACTGGCACTATATTCGGTGTTACAGAGCTAAGTTTGGACGGCTGACACAATATTCGGCGTTACAGAACGAAGTTTGGACGGCTGGCACTATATCCGGCGTTACAGAGCTAAGTTTGGACGGCTGGCACAATATTCGGCGTTACAGAACGAAGTTTGGACGGCTGGCACTATATTCGGCGTTACAGAACGACGTTTGGACGGCTGGCACTATATCCGGCGTTACAGAACGAAGTTTAGACGACTGGCACAATATTCGGCGTTACAGAACGAAGTTTGGACGACTGGCACTATATCCGGCGTTACAGAGCTAAGTTTGGACGACTGGCACGATATCCGGTGTCACACAACGAAGTTTGGAGAGCTAGTACGATATCCAGCGTCACAGAACGAAGTTTGGAGAGCTAGTACGATATCCGGCGTCACAGAACGAAGTTTGGAGAGCTAGTACGATATCCGGCGTCACACAACGAAGTTTGGAGAGCTAGTACGATATCCGGCGTCACACAACGAAGTTTGGAGAGCTAGTACGATATCCAGCGTCACAGAACGAAGTTTGGAGAGCTAGTACGATATCCAGCGTCACAGAACGAAGTTTGGAGAGCTAGTACGATATCCGGCGTCACAGAACGAAGTTTGGAGAGCTAGTACGATATCCGGCGTCACAGAACGAAGTTTGGAGAGCTAGTACGATATCCGGCGTCACAGAACGAAGTTTGGAGAGCTAGTACGATATGCGGCGTCACAGAACGAAGTTTGGAGAGCTAGTACGATATGCGGCGTCACAGAACGAAGTTTGGAGAGTTAGTACGATATCCGGCGTCACAGAACGAAGTTTGGAGAGTTAGTACGATATCCGGCGTCACAGAACGCAGTTTGGAGAGCTAGTACGATATGCGGCGTCACAGAACGAAGTTTGGAGAGCTAGTACGATATGTGGCGTCACAGAACGAAGTTTGGAGAGCTAATACGATATCCGGCGTCACAGAACGAAGTTTGGAGAGCTACTACGATATCCGGCGTTACAGAACGAAGTTTGGAGAGCTAGTACGATATCCGGCGTCACAGAACGAAGTTTGGAGAGCTAGTACGATATCCGGCGTCACAGAACGAAGTTTGGAGAGCTAGTACGATATCCGGCGTCACAGAACGAAGTTTGGAGAGCTAGTACGATATCCGGCGTTACAGAACGAAGTTTGGAGAGCTAGTACGATATCCGGCGTTACAGAACGAAGTTTGGAGGACTGGCACTATATTCGGTGTTACAGAGCTAAGTTTGGACGGCTGACACAATATTCGGCGTTACAGAACGAAGTTTGGACGGCTGGCACTATATCCGGCGTTACAGAGCTAAGTTTGGACGGCTGGCACAATATTCGGCGTTACAGAACGAAGTTTGGACGGCTGGCACTATATTCGGCGTTACAGAACGACGTTTGGACGGCTGGCACTATATCCGGCGTTACAGAACGAAGTTTAGACGACTGGCACAATATTCGGCGTTACAGAACGAAGTTTGGACGACTGGCACTATATCCGGCGTTACAGAGCTAAGTTTGGACGACTGGCACGATATCCGGTGTCACACAACGAAGTTTGGAGAGCTAGTACGATATCCAGCGTCACAGAACGAAGTTTGGAGAGCTAGTACGATATCCGGCGTCACAGAACGAAGTTTGGAGAGCTAGTACGATATCCGGCGTCACACAACGAAGTTTGGAGAGCTAGTACGATATCCGGCGTCACACAACGAAGTTTGGAGAGCTAGTACGATATCCAGCGTCACAGAACGAAGTTTGGAGAGCTAGTACGATATCCAGCGTCACAGAACGAAGTTTGGAGAGCTAGTACGATATCCGGCGTCACAGAACGAAGTTTGGAGAGCTAGTACGATATCCGGCGTCACAGAACGAAGTTTGGAGAGCTAGTACGATATCCGGCGTCACAGAACGAAGTTTGGAGAGCTAGTACGATATGCGGCGTCACAGAACGAAGTTTGGAGAGCTAGTACGATATGCGGCGTCACAGAACGAAGTTTGGAGAGTTAGTACGATATCCGGCGTCACAGAACGAAGTTTGGAGAGTTAGTACGATATCCGGCGTCACAGAACGCAGTTTGGAGAGCTAGTACGATATGCGGCGTCACAGAACGAAGTTTGGAGAGCTAGTACGATATGTGGCGTCACAGAACGAAGTTTGGAGAGCTAATACGATATCCGGCGTCACAGAACGAAGTTTGGAGAGCTACTACGATATCCGGCGTTACAGAACGAAGTTTGGAGAGCTAGTACGATATCCGGCGTCACAGAACGAAGTTTGGAGAGCTAGTACGATATCCGGCGTCACAGAACGAAGTTTGGAGAGCTAGTACGATATCCGGCGTTACAGAACGAAGTTTGGAGAGCTAGTACGATATCCGGCGTTACAGAACGAAGTTTGGACGACTGGCACTATATTCGGTGTTACAGAGCTAAGTTTGGACGGCTGACACAATATTCGGCGTTACAGAACGAAGTTTGGACGGCTGGCACTATATCCGGCGTTACAGAGCTAAGTTTGGACGGCTGGCACAATATTCGGCGTTACAGAACGAAGTTTGGACGGCTGGCACTATATTCGGCGTTACAGAACGACGTTTGGACGGCTGGCACTATATCCGGCGTTACAGAACGAAGTTTAGACGACTGGCACAATATTCGGCGTTACAGAACGAAGTTTGGACGACTGGCACTATATCCGGCGTTACAGAGCTAAGTTTGGACGACTGGCACGATATCCGGTGTCACACAACGAAGTTTGGAGAGCTAGTACGATATCCAGCGTCACAGAACGAAGTTTGGAGAGCTAGTACGATATCCGGCGTCACAGAACGAAGTTTGGAGAGCTAGTACGATATCCGGCGTCACACAACGAAGTTTGGAGAGCTAGTACGATATCCGGCGTCACACAACGAAGTTTGGAGAGCTAGTACGATATCCAGCGTCACAGAACGAAGTTTGGAGAGCTAGTACGATATCCAGCGTCACAGAACGAAGTTTGGAGAGCTAGTACGATATCCGGCGTCACAGAACGAAGTTTGGAGAGCTAGTACGATATCCGGCGTCACAGAACGAAGTTTGGAGAGCTAGTACGATATCCGGCGTCACAGAACGAAGTTTGGAGAGCTAGTACGATATGCGGCGTCACAGAACGAAGTTTGGAGAGCTAGTACGATATGCGGCGTCACAGAACGAAGTTTGGAGAGTTAGTACGATATCCGGCGTCACAGAACGAAGTTTGGAGAGTTAGTACGATATCCGGCGTCACAGAACGAAGTTTGGAGAGCTAGTACGATATGCGGCGTCACAGAACGAAGTTTGGAGAGCTAGTACGATATGTGGCGTCACAGAACGAAGTTTGGAGAGCTAATACGATATCCGGCGTCACAGAACGAAGTTTGGAGAGCTACTACGATATCCGGCGTTACAGAACGAAGTTTGGAGAGCTAGTACCATATCCGGCGTCACAGAACGAAGTTTGGAGAGCTAGTACGATATCCGGCGTTACAGAACGAAGTTTGGACGACTGGCACTATATCCGGTGTTACAGAGCTAAGTTTGGACGGCTGGCACAATATTCGGCGTTACAGAACGAAGTTTGGACGGCTGGAACTATATCCGGCGTTACAGAGCTAAGTTTAGACGGCTGGCACAATATTCGGCGTTACAGAACGAAGTTTGGACGGCTGGCACTATATTCGGCGTTACAGAACGAAGTTTGGACGGCTGGCACTATATCCGGCGTTACAGAGCGAAGTTTAGACGACTGGCACTATATCCGGCGTTACAGAGCTAAGTTTGGACGACTGGCACGATATCCGGCGTCACAGAACGAAGTTTGGACGGCTGGCACTATATCCGGCGTTACAGAGCTAAGTTTGGACGGCTGGCACTATATCCGGCGTTACAGAGCTAATTTATGACGGCTGGTGCGATATCCGGCGTTACAGAGCTAAGTTTGGACGGCTGGCACTATATCCGGCGTTACAGAGCTAATTTATGACGGCTGGTGCGATATCCAGCATTATAGGGCGAAGTTTGGACGTTTGTCCAAATGTAATGTGTGTAATCAACCTAGGATGAATACTACTTTATCTACCGCTTAACTATAGTAATAGGAGGAAATATTAGATTGTATCTTAAAATTCGAGGTCATGTTTCTTCGGAAAACTTCTTTGTGTCCGTCTATTAAAACCCCTATTTACGTATAGTAAGCAGGGGAAGCGCTGTATTCCACCCACCCAAAAATTAGATACTGGGATTGCGCCAGTACTACCATTTCGTAACTCCCTGAATCCAAAAAATAAGGACTTTTGGAAAAAGGTGTGTATGTGCGTGTGTGCGTGCGTGTGCGTGTGTGTGTGTGTGCGGGCGCGCGCGCGTGTGTGTGTGTGTGTTAACAGTAACACTCAAAAAGGAAATAATGCAGTTCTAATTTAAGTATCTTTCAAGAATGCAATATGAAGTTTTTCAACAAAATGCCACCATCTCAATTACTTACGCTTTATATGGAACATTTTTCGAAAATATTGATTTAGTTAAAATACCTCACGTTTAAGCTATTTTCATAATGTATACAAACTATATCTTGAATTTTCTAGAAATAGCCTCTGATTTCTTCCTTTTTTCTTTCTGAACCGCTTTTGTACAATTTGTAAACAGTAAGAGAGGGATAATATTACGCTACTACATACAAAATGTAGATGTCGTTATGCCATACAGGTTTTATGAAATAGGTACGTTTTTGTGGCGTAAACCATTTGCGAGACACTGTGTGTTAATTATTTGCATTTTCAGGTACCTCTCTGAACTACAAGTCACTATTCTCCTTCCTTCCTCCCTCCCTCCGTTCATTTCTCCCTCCCTCGCTTCCTCCCCCTTCCCTCCCGCCCTCTCCCATCTTTCTTAGCCACCCCACGCTTCCTCCCTCCTTTATTTCCTCCCTTTCACCTTCTCTCCCTTCCTCCATTACTCCCTTCCATTGTTTTTCTTTCTTTCTTTCTTTCTTTTTTTTTTTTTTTTTGAAAAACAGATTTTTTTTTATTCCTTGAGAAACTAAATTACAAAGAAAAGTTTAACGTGTTTTACCTCATTAGTGAGTGTTAACTTGCTTCAGTCGCCATCGCCCTGTAGAATAGGCATTTCATCGTCAGAGGTAAGAAACAGGTAAGTAAATAACTCACAATTTCCATTTTTTTTTTTTTTTTTTTTTTTTTTTTGCCACAAACAAACATACCACGAAGGAATTAGGCATATCAATTAAGAAAAACGGCTACAAATGACCCATATATGGAGCCAAATGTTCTTTAAAAATCCTCCAAATGGCATCCTAATATCGAAGCTCGAAAGAAATAGCCAGGGTGGTACTTCTGTGAGGGAAGGAGAATAAAAATGAATGAAAAGGGAAGAAATAAAAAACACGAGAAAAGAAAACGAAGAGAACGTAGTATGTGCAAGTATTTGTTTGTTTAAAAAAACTACTTCCTTTCAGCTCTGCTCGCAACTGCTGCACAAGTAGCTGTAAATATTTTCCGTACACGCAGCAGGTGAAACTCCAGTTTATTCCTAAGTTCAGGACTCCTGGAAAATCTCTGAATGTTCTAAGATAGGTTTACAATGCACTTTGAGAGTGTGTTGAAAGGTTATTAAACAGCGGGCAAAATTCTCTTATACGTATAGTGATATGCATATTTAATGTTGGTATAGTAATTAAATTTGCTAAGAATATGGTCCACTGTCACTGTTATTAACAAATGCATAGCTATCAAACACATAACATTTATACTTCAATCATCATAAGCACCATACAGTTTGCCCAAATATATTCTGCTACAACTTAAACAATCTGAAGATGACCAGTTTAGAGAGCTCAGTTAGTGGGCAGAAAGCCATGTCCTTAAAATAACTTAATGTATAATGTATACCTTCTTCTTCCTCTTATCCTTCTGCTGCACAGTTTTGGACCTTTGAATCCCTTGCGGCTCCAATTCTATCTACGCACCTTCTCTTTGATCTTCCTTGGTTTCTGGTGTCTTTGGGTTTATAATTTATGTCTCATTTACGAATTGTGTTATTATTCGTTCTTTGGACGTATTTTTCCCATTGATTTCCATTGTTAGCAATAATATGATATATTTATTCTATTCTACTTCTTTCCTGATATCTTGACTGTACTTTTGTCCTTTTAGTAGGTGTACTCAGCTATTACTGTTAGAAATTTCATTTCAGATGTCTGCGTTCTTGTACTATATCGTTTTTTTAATGCCCATGTTTGTGAACCTGTTGATCAGAGTTGGCACTGCTATAGATTTATGTATTTTAACTATGGAATCTTTACGAGCTTTATTTTTAATGTGATTTTTATAAAAATCAAACAACAATAATGATAATGATAAAGATAATGATAATGATAATGATAATGATGATAATAATAATAATAATAATAATAATAATAATAATAATAATAATAATAATAATAATAATAATAATAATAATAATAATAATAATAATAATAATAATAATAATAATAATAATATTAATAATGATAACAATGATGATGATGATGATAATAATAATAATAATAATAATAATAATAATAATAATAATAATAATAATAATAATAATAATAATAATAATAATAATAATAATAATAATAATAATAATAATAATAATAATAATAATAATAATAATAATAATAATAATAATAATAATAATAATAATAATAATAATAATAATAATAATAATAATAATAATAATAATAATAATAATAATAATAATAATAATAATAATAATAGTAATAATAATAACAACAATAACAACAATAATAATAATGATGATGATGATGATGATGATAATGATGAAGATGATGATGATGATAATAATAATAATAATAATAATAATAATAATAATAATAATAATAATAATAATAATAATAATAATAATAATAATAATAATAATAATAATAATAATAATAATAATAATAATAATAATAATAATAATAATAATAATAATAATAATAATAATAATAATAATAATAATAATAACAATAACAATAACAATAACAATAACAATAACAATAACAATAACAATAACAATAACAATAACAATAACAATAACAATAACAATAACAATAATAATAATAATAATAATAATAATAATAATAATAATAATAATAATAATAATAATAATAATAATAATAATAATAATAATAATAATAATAATAATAATAATAATAATAATAATAATAATAATAATAATAATAATAATAATAATAATTATAATAATAATAATTATAATAATAATAATAATAATAATAATAATAATAATAATAATAATAATAATAATAATAATAATAATAATAATAATAATAATAATAATAATAATAATAATAATAATAATAATAATAATAATAATAATAATAATAATAATAATAATAATAATAATAATAATAATAATAATAATAATAATAATAATAATAATAATAATAATAATAATAATAATAATAATAATAATAATAATAATAATAATAATAATAATAATAATAATAATAATAATAATAATAATAATAGCGTATTTAATTATGGGCTGCGCACGGTTGTGATTGAGAAAAATCGAAAACTCTCTCTTTAACTAAAAAATTACAAATACGCCGTAAGCCGAAAAAAGAAGCTCCTATTTGGATTTACCAGTATAGCTCGTTAAAACTAGGTAGCTTTATACAAAAGCGTGTGGAAATAGTTTTCTTCTTATCACTGTGTGCATATGAAGCATCTTCCTTGAAGCAAATTAGATGAAATGTATTGCGCACTTAGATTAAGGTGAATCTATTATCGAATCACTTACATGGAAGCATTGGGCATGTGTCGAAAGTAAAAATCCAAAGGAAGATTTCTATAACCAGAGATTTAAGTTCAGCTTTACACAAAACGAGTAGAACTCCTGAATATGCAAATAATATCTACAGGGAAAAATTGAACAATCCCCGTAGGGTCTTGTTAGGTTCTTTGCAGCAATCCCAACGATTCCCTCTCTTTACGTCATATTCGATTCCTGAACGCAGCGTGCTATCACCCTCATGACTATACAAACATTGTAAGCATGTTAAGAAAGTGTGAAAATAGGGGAAAAAAGCAGGTTTCTGCTATTTACTTTCGAAACTACCAGTCGCAGCTTAGAAGGGAAGGAGGCGGGTAGGTTTGGTATCCCTGGTGGCCTGTCACGTTCGCTCTTTACGGTGGACGCAAATAATTCCAGAGAACTGTGCAGAAGTGGCTTGGGGGACCGGTCCCACCATGGAGAGGGGGTGCTCCGGACGTGTAAAACGACGTAAGCCTTTCGCGAACGGTTCGATCTGCTGCACATTGAAAATCAACTAGACTTGCTGGACCAATGGCTTCCAAAAGTTGTGTGATTAGTTCCTCCAACAAACATATTTATCATCAGTGTTTCTCAAGTTTAAATATATCTAAATCTTTGCTACTTGAAAAACATACACTTTTACATTTCATTCTTCCTTGCATGAAAACGAATTTAGAAAAACTGCAAAGATATCATGATTATTTAATAACACCTTTGTAGCTTCCCCTTCTTTCCCACTCTTTACCCTTCTCCAATGTATTCATGCTATTAGCTGGACATAGTTATAGCCAATAACACAAAATCTTAGTTATTTCAAGCAGTATTTGCAACATTAAGAATTCTGAGATAAATCTAAAGGAAATTAAAACGTGGATTTGTACAGGGTCCTTACTTTAGAATTTTGCGGCAAGACAGCAAAAGTGCGGCCGAGGGAGCTGGCTAGCGGTCCTATACTCACTCACTAATAGACTCGCTGATTCTCAGTGACCTTGCAGTGAGACTCGTGCATTTGCAAAGCGAAGACGTTTGTGTTGTTGATTATTGTATTCATTGTGTTTATTGGCCATGCCCAGAGCCGAATTCCCATTGCGTGAACCTGTGTACATCCACAGTACGTACATGAAATCTGGAAAGTCGACATATTCTTACAGAAGAAAAATTAGATCATATTGACGAGAGATTGGAGCGTACCCCTACAAAATCCCAGAAACATCTAACACAGGACACTGGCATATCTAAATCTTATGCAAGAATAGCAGCAAAAATTATTGAAACTGAAACCATATAAAATTCCAGTTGTACAAACATTAAATCTATCAGACCATAAGAGGTTGCGCTTCTGTAATTGGGCGTTAGCAAAAATTAACTGAGAGGAAATAGATGCTAACTTCTTTTTTCAGTGATGAGGCGTGATTTTATTTAAATGGACACGTGTGTTCGCAGAATTGTCGTTACTATAGTGACCAGAAGCCTGACTGTGTGTACGAAAAACCATGGCATGATGAGAGAATTGGGGTGTGGTGTGCGGTAAATGGACACCGTATTATTGGACCACTTTTCCACGAAAATACGACAAACGCTGTGCAGAAATTTTAAGCCCCTTCTGTGATGAACTGACTTACGCTGAACGTTTAACCACCTATTTTCAGCAAGATTTCGCCACTCCTTATACAGCCGATTTGTCAAAGACAGAATTACAGCCTATTTTTGGTGTTTCTGGAAGAATCATTAGTAAGAACTCGTGGGCTCCACAAGGCCCGAAATGGACAACTTGCGACTTTTATCTGTGGGGAACACTAAAAGGTAGGGTGTACAAGATTAATCCGCATTCCATTGATGAACTTAAACAGTACAGAAGAGAGGAATCGAATCTGTAAGTGGTTATTACTAGGGTTCGGAAGTTCATGCCCTAAAAAACACTGAAATATGCATGCAAATATGCTCTTAAAAACTTGAAAATATGCCAAGAAATATGCACTATTTAATTAAAACAATGTCCCTTTGTAGTGAACAAGACGAGTTAGTATAAATAATAAGTAAAGTTATCTTATTCCTTAGAGGTTGAAGCAGAAGTGGTCCCGCTGCTAGTATTAACTGCTAAATTGCAGTTCACAACCAACAATTTGCACAAATTTTCAACTGTAAAACATCGTCTGTTGTCTCGCAAAACACTTTTGTAACGTGAAAAACTTCTCTCCACGTCACAAGATATTATCGGGACATATTTAAATGATGTTAACTCCTTCAGAGAGAGAGTCAAGTCTCTTGGTGTGACAGATGGTTTTCTTTCGAGGATGTCTCGAATATCGCACATTTGTTTATAACCAGAATTTTTTGAAATTACATAATTTAAGGTTTTTCAAAGACAGTAAGTGATTCATGCAAAGGAGATCCTACAGCTGCCAATGCCGTTATGGCTGTTGGTAAGAAAGAAAAATGAGCAGATATGAAACTAAGACCCTCTTTTAACCCAGTGCCTGACAGAATATTTTGCACAGTTTCTATTGATGAAGCATCTTTCGAGTCCAATGAATTAACAACCTAACTATTTCTATCTCCTCAGCATAATATAAAACTTCATGGACCCATGTTCCCCATCGAGTTAACACTGGTGCAGGAGGAAGTCGGATATTAGGTGCTGTTGATCTAAACAACTTAACCCTTTTAGGAGATTTAACAAAAATTATCTTTGTACTGGACACAAATCTATCTACCAATGGGAAAGAATCATTGTCTCAGAAATGCTACCAATATGAAAAATATTATACAGATGAAAAAAGTTTTAAAAAAGCATAAAAATCATTAAAATATGCAATATAGGGGCTATGATATTGAAATCTTCGTGAGTTGCATCATCATGTGCAATACTACCAATATGAAAAATATTATCCATATAGAAAAAGATAATAAAAAACCGTAAAAATCATTAAAATATGCAATATAGGGGCTATAACATTGAAATACGCATTTATCAAAAATCAAGAAAATATGCAGTTATATGCACCATAAAATCATGCCAAAATAACTGAAAATTCCGTAATTCGTGCACATAATGTAAAAGCATACATTTTTAACCTCTATGAAAAAACATGCAAATGCATGAACTTCCTAGCCCTAGTTATTACTATTATTATTACTATTATTATTATTATTATTATTATTATTATTATTATTATTATTATTATTATTATTAGTAGTAGTAGTAGTAGTAGTAGTAGTAGTAGTAGTAGTAGTAGTAGTAGTAGTAGTAGTAGTAGTTGTAGTAGTAGTAGTAGTAGTAGTAGTAGTAGTAGTAGTAGTAGTAGTAGTAGTAGTTGTTGTTGTTGTAGCAGTAGTAGTTGTTGTTGTAGTTGTAGTAGTATAGAACCATGAATCAATATTCGCCATAATTATGTAGCTAGTCATCCATACCAAATGATCTCTGCTACTATGGAAGTAATTATTCGTTGCAACTATTGCGTTTGCGGAGGACACAATGGTACCTTTCGCTCTGTCTGTGCATGCTTAATAAATCAACTGGAATTGTCTCTGCGTTTAAACAGCTATGAAAGTTCCTCACCGCAAGTATACCTAGTGACAGTAGAGCTTTAAAAACTTGAGTTTGAGTTTTACTTTCAGTCAACATTGACATTTATTCTAATCTAATACCCACAAAATCCAGTCTCCAGAGATTGCTAAATCTGGATAAAAACCATCGATTACAAACTAAACTCCCGGTCGAAAAGCCCGACTGGAAGTCAGATGCCACTGACATAATCCCTGGAACCATTAAATTAAATTTATACTCCGTTATAAGACTGCAAACGGCACAAAGCTTTACGCTTAGAAAAGACAATCATCTAATTAGACGATTTGATCTTATCGATAAATTTACGAGTGGAACACGAGGAATTTATCTAGATAAAATCAAAACTTCAATGTGATCTGGGTGGCTCAGTTGGTTAGGCGCTGGCCTACTGATTTCAAGCGCGCGGGTTCAGATCCGACCCAAACCGACAGTTTTTAACTGTGCTTAAAAACGACAGCTCCATGTCAGTAGATTTACTGGCATATAAAAGAACTCCTGAAGGACCAAATTCCAGCACACCGGCTACACTGATGTGATCCTGGCAAAACAACAAAATATTTTTATTTACTTCCATTTATATCCTGCTTTTCCATGGAAAATTCAGTTGGTACTCGTTCTGAATTGAGTACTGCATGGATACGCAGATACGGATCGAACTGAATCCTTGGATCAGATCCTTAGAAGTGGGATCGGACTGACATGGTGTTACACGGAAACACTTTCAAATCGATTTGAATCCGCCAAAGATGCTAACTTCTACGGTACTTCTAACTCGTTGCCGATCATCATGTTTTCTTAGCAAAAGTGGTGCGATAAAAAACAACAAAGCCATTTTTATAGTTTCTATTGCCTCCCGAAAGTGTTCATTAACCTAGTTAAAATACGCAGAAAACATGTTTAAAGGTGCACTAACATAAACCAAGTGACCAACACAAAGGATTGAATTATTTATCCTCAAGCCTTTGATATCTAAATCGATCTAATTTCGGATTGAATTTAAAATGGAAACACGGATCGTATCGGGAATGAAATTTGGAGTCAAACCAATTACAGTGCCAGGAGGAAATGTAGTGATTGTTTTTGTTTTCTTAGTGTCGTTTGGTATCATGCTATTTTCCTGAATTTGAATATCTAGCTAAGCTAACTTTGAATATCTGTTATGAAAATAAATGACCATCACAAACCAATTAACACAAGCTAGGGAGGTGATGAAAACAGACACATGTTACGGGAGTGATACAAACAAACAAATGCTAGCGAGGTGTTAAAAATGTGGTATTAGTTGAAACATGTCGCTTTGTAGTGCATTACTGGCCCAAAGTGTTATGACGTAGTAACAGAGCAATAGCACAAGATAAAAGTATAGATCATATATTCGAAAATTCAAAGTAAAACTGAATCACTTACTCTTCCATTCCGAATCTTGTGTTTAAGCTTTTAAAATGATAGCACGTTCTCAGCTGGTAAGGAACACAGGGAGTTTCAAGTGCATCTAATATGCAATATTCACCTACAGGATTATTATGAGAGTACACCTCTAACAGTTTTTAAATACAGTAATTGTCAAAAATACAAAGTTCTTGGTGTTTACGTGTGAGGATATACGGAGCTCGCTTTGGTAAAGCTTCTCATATCCCATATGTATTTAACACACAGGGTGTCTAACCCTGTTTTTCTTTGTTCTACGAAATTAGCATATCAAATGCCGTTCATCAGAAGGGCAGCTACCAGAACTAAAATGTATGCTAGTTACAACAATCAATTTGATGAGTGTTTTATGCAATGGCGTGCAGAATTAGGCGTATTTTATGTAAGTGCTTTCAGAATCTTATTGCTGCAAATTACGAGAACCAGTTATTGTCTTTGCTGGAATTCAGTGCTTGAAAGCATAGCACAAATGTTAAGATGTAACCTGTTATAACATTCAATCAAAATATATCTATTGTCTTGACTTAATACGATGCTGAGTATTCAAATTCCCTGTTATTCGGTAAGTTTGTCCCTATAATAGTATTTTGTATCCAATAATTTATTGTTTCAAATGCTAGTAAAGATAAAACAGTTGTAATTTTCTCCACGGGACTTAACTGGGTTCACAAAAAACCTGAAAACTAAAAACCGGCTGATTAAAATTAGATTTTAATCGAGTGAAAAAGGCAGTTACATTAAAAATATTGAAATTTAGTTACTCCCTTATACTTCCTTCTTTAAATCACCTACCTGCTTGGAGAAAGGTTTATAAGTATCTCTTGCGTTAGTGGGAGCCATTGGCGATTCCTTAACCCAGGGTCTCTTAAAACTTCGCACCGGGTGAAGTCCAAGACGCAGAGTTTACTTGCACCGTGCATCGTGGCCACTCGGTTAAGCTCGACTCAACTCGCGCGCTGCAAACAGAAGAACTGAGGAATCGAGGGAGCCTGGGTTGGTAGGTGGCTTGTTTATCAGTGACTTATCTTACCAAATAATGGACCAATCTGCTCCTAAGAAGTTCATTTAAATCGGAATAAGAATCGTATTATTACTTTCAAAGCCGTATCGAGAGGGACCAGATGACTCATGGGCATTGCAATAATTACGTGTGTGAGAAAATCGCCTGCTGAAACACAATATGACAACGTGTACCCAGAAATATATGGTGAAATCACAGTTTACGCTATACAGGAAAAATTAAACAGATTGCTATATCTTGCAGAAAAGCATTCCATTTCCAAAAACAAGTTTTGTGGATCATTTAAACAGACGACCAGATTTGGTACTAAAAACCAAATTAACCGGTTAACACTGCGAACCGCACGTAAACATTTCTCATTGATGAAGAAGAAGCGCTGAAAGAGAGAAAGAAGAAGACGGGAAAACGAGAGAGATAAGTGTAAGAAAAGAGTTAATGGAAGTTTGCACCGAGGTCAACTCTTCATTGTACCTCGCATTGTACGATGCACTGGTGCATGCACGCTGAAAGGTCCTGCCTTAATGGTTGCACGCAATGCAGTTACACCAATGAAATTCTCGGCCTACGAATACTTTGAACACTTCTAAAGTACTCCCTTCCACGTTTTACTTGTTCTCGCTATGGGCGGTTTTACTTCCTCTACTGTGTATAGTAAAATAGAGGAAGTATTGTATTCCACCCAAACATTCGATGCCGAGATTTCACTGAAAATATGTTTTGAGGTCCCCTGAATCCAAACAAAGCATTTTTAGAAAAAAGGATCCGTGTGTGTGTGTGTGTGTGTGTGTGTGTGTGTGTGTGTGTGTGTCAGTCTGTGGACAGCATAACTCAAAAACGAAAAGTAGTTTAACAACCAAAGTTGATATTTCAGTTTAATGTCTTTCAAGGATGCGACACGAAGACTTTGAAGAAAACAGCCTCACCCTAAACTACCCTTTACATGGAACATTTTTCGAAAATTTTTATTTGTTTGAAAATGACAAGATTTTGATTAAAATTTCATATGTTTGAGATATTTTTACGACAAATGAAATGTATATCTTGAATTTTCTGGCTATAGCCCCTGTAGTCGTATTTACTCTGGACGACGTTTGCATAACTGGTAAACCCTTAGACATAGAATCATACTATACAAAAATGTACATCTTGCAAAGTAAACAATTTATGTCTAAATAAATTTTCTTTAGGGTGAACCATTTCGGAGATATTCCTTGTTATGTGTGTTAGTTTCGGAAAACTTAAAACTTTCGCGAATTGGAACATCGTTGCCAATTTTTTTATATGTTAAGTGTGCGAAGGGAACGGAATCTCAAGGCTTTAAAAGCCTTACTGCAGAAAATTCATAGTGACCATCCACTTGTCTGAACGGCATTTAATCCAACGATTTTCTCAGCCAGGATTACGCTCCACAAGATGCACCTCTACCAATACGAAATGCTTACGCTCCAATTATGAACATTTTTGAAGCTATTTTGTAACATTTCCTAGTTGCTAAACAAGATTTTGGATTACTTTTTAACGCAGTGGTCCATAAAGCCTGCTTCACGTAAGTATTATAATTGAATGTGCTACAAGTAAAACTTATGCTGGTGGAAGATTCGCTATTCAGTGATGTGAGTAACACCAAAAGGTCTTACTATGTTACTGATATAATTGCGGGGGTTCTTTGTAATGAGGTTTATGACTTTCATGATCATAGGTTTGTCTCATGTAGGGCACGCTCGTGTTTCATGTGTTTTTTTCTTTCGTTCTTAAATCTACCAGTCTTCAGCAGTTGCAATATCATTCATGAACTTGTGCCCCTTGTAGATATGATATTTTGTGGAACTTCCTCCAGTACGGATATGACTGTCTAGCCACTGATACTGAAGCTGTTCACTAATGAGCCCTTTGTTTCCACAGTACCACTAGAAGCTTACGCAAGTTCTCTAAAAACTAAATATGTACCTATTAAAATGTTTTGTAATGGGGGAGATTCAAATCATTACCCTATGCACACAAGCCAGGTGTTTTACACTTACCCGCCGCGGAGAGTTGAGAAAACAACTGGATCTTTAATATTAAAAACAAAACTACCGTTGAAAACAATACTCTCACTGGTTCACGGAGAACAAATCCATTGGTAAGGCAATGTCTGTGAATGGACAAAACCAGTAAGTTAAAAATATAGCGGCAACAGCCGTGCATACGTAGTACAATATATTGCGTTATATTTTTAGGATATATTATCACTGAATCCAAAGTTCATAAATTGTACCATTCAATAAATGGAAATTAGTATTGTAAGACAATGCCGATTTCACAAATCCCACTTCTGACACCAGGGTGACAGAATTCCATTCCAGTTATTTTTTCTCCCTTTATTTTCTTCTAACTGAATGCATAATACAGTACTCTTTTACTGACGTTAACACAGTCTGCAGTCTTTCGTCATATTACAACTCACAACTGTTTTCTTCTCGAAAACCTTCACTCACTCGTTTCCGTCTTCCTTTACTTTCTCTGCCTCTCAAAGAGCTGACTTTGATAATACGATCACTCCACACTCAATAAACTGCTTCGCTATCTTCCTGACTGTACACATGCAACTGTCTCATTTCGCATTCACAGATACACAGTGAAAGTAAAAGCTGACTGCTGAGTGAATTCTTCTTATGGGCTTCGCAAGATTTTATACGGACCACATTTTTCTCGAATCCCACCTTCTCTGGATCTTGCCGACAGCCAGAAAATTCACGAACATTTTAGCAAATCCTTTTTTTTTTGGGGGGGGGGGCACTCTGTCTGTTGTCATTGTTCACAACAGGTAGCCTGATCCTGAGCATCTTTGATGCACATACCATGTATCATGTGGTTTGACCCTAACCGTCCTTTGTTGTGCGCCGCGACTGACGTCACAGTATTAAGAGAAGTTAAGTTCATTGGGAAATAGAACTGTAATTATTGCTCTACCACTGTTCATACAAAGAGAATTTTCCTGCCTCCACTACCTCCAGTAATGCCTGTAAGATCTAGAATGCAATAACGATGTTAGGACTCAGGTTCTCTGTAAAACCATCGAAATGGCTCCGCGGTAACTTGTGAGGCTTACATTCGAAAGGTCATGGGTTTGATCCCCGCAGCCGACCTTCCTGACCCATGCGTTTTTTTCAGTGGTTTTCTTGAGTCACCAGGTGAATGCTGGGAACGATAGTTACTTCCCCGAATTTCACGTTCCTCCATTTCATGTCAGCTTCCTTTCAATCCAATCTTTCAGGATTAGTTAGCGCTACCGTGTGGGGAATTTGTGCACTGTAACCGCTCTTCTCGACGGATGGATGGCCTTGTAGTTGCCAGACTTGCCCGGTGGGTGGGGGAGGGGGACTGCCGTCAATACTCATTCGGCTCGTGGCTGCTTGACGAACCTTTTGAGATGAAGAATTTCGAGCACACGTTAGGTCCTTCGCGTTGGCTCACTGCTCGCCCGGGTTCCCTCATGCCCTTAGAGCACTCTCATTTTATCCCTTCCTCCCAAAGGTCTGACATACAATAGCCAGCATAGACTCAATGTGGAATACCTTCGTACGATCTCTTCATCAATGAACGATTTTTCAGGAAACTATTCAGGTAGTTTTAATTCCATTTTGTATTGGTGCTTCTTCCCAATTTCTTGGTGTGTTTTTACACAACAAGCTTGTATTTCTGTTAGCCGCCAACAGCGATTCTGTCTCCCAGATTTAACTGTACTTTCGCTTCTTACCTGTAGCATTTACTTTTTCCATGTTTAAATTAATCATTAAACACAATTCGGCATACCAAGAGTTAGCTTGTATTTCCCAATGGATTATGCTAAGAATATTCGCCGATTCACTCTGCAGAAAATTGTACTGCAAATGTATTCCCTTGATACCTCAGTTTTGGAATGTTTGTTAAGCTGCAAAGAATATGGTTTGAAACCATGGGTTACTTCTAGTCTGATTTGCTAAGTGATAATTGTCATAGACGCAAATCACTTTATTTATGGTTTCAATTCATACAGAATCAAAAGACAGGACTTATTTGAAAGGGCTCTCTTGATATTGTGACGCCGGGTGCAGTACAAAACAAAGGACTGATGGAGCTAGGCTACTTTGCACCACATACCGGACAGACGAGCAAACAAAGGCGCCTAAGGTCAGGCTGTTTCGCGCGACTGTTTGTGTATACGTGACTAACAGAGCCTTCGAGAAGGATCTGGCTACGTCATCGCCGGCGTGTTTGAAGAAGTTCCCGAAAGGTCCGTGTGATGTCATCCCTGCTATATAAGGAGGCGAGGAAGCAGCAGAGGGAGATTTACAGTTACAGACATGAGTTGGTCAGAGTGTCAGTGAGTGCGATATAACTGTGCGTGTGCCATCACGTCGTAAGTGGTTTTAACGAGTGTCGAGTGATTGTATCATCAGAGTTAGTGTATAAGGGACAGAGAAAGTGAAGAGAGATAGTGAAAGCACTGTTTCACGGCCACAAGAAGAAAACAATTGTAAGTTGTATCACGAAGGATGTAGTCTATGTTAACGACAAGAAGAAAGTTGAGTTTAAAAGACAATAAGGTGATAGAAAAGTAATTGGACTGGATTTTCTCATTTTGTTACAATATAATGTGTACAGTTAATAAGAAAATGAAAGTTCAGATATACTACGCAAAGAATAGCTTAGATTTCCATGATCGAGATACATTACCTGATTCTTCTGGTAGGCCGCACGATATATGTGCTGTTTTTACGTTTACCTCGAGGCTGGCGCCATTAAACTAAATGCTCATTACACTTCAGGCATATCATGGTATAGAACATGGATAGGTAATTGTCGGCTTAAACCAATAGAGCGTGGCAGGTTTTAAATCCGGTGTTTATACTTGTTAAATCCGTAATGGAAGCGATAAATATTTAGTTATTAACAGCTATAGCTTCATAAATCTGGTATATTATTAGACAGCAAATATGTAAATTGGAGCGTTTGTTGATTTTCCACGCCTCTGGTTTAAAATCAGCATTTTTATACAACGCTTATTCGGTTATGTGCAGCAGACTTAGTGACCAGAGCTGCTTTCACCGATATGATAAGCAAACTCATTTTTCCACAAAAATACTGTACAAAATCGAAGGAAATGCCAGCATTAATAAAATATCCACAGGGAGGATTTTATTTTAAACTTTACTTGATATAAAACAATCTGCTTTGTAATTCAGTTCTGAAGAGAGACAGAAGGAAAACAAAAAGATCGAGGAAAGTAAATACTGTAAACATTGCAGCTTAGGCGCACATGTTTATTTTAACTCTGAGTGCAGAGGGTTTACATATCTAATATTTTAACATGTAAGAATACAATAATCTGAACATAAAAGTAAATGAAAGGTAACTCCAAAGACTTGCCTTCATAAAGAAAAAAAGAAAAACAGAAAGATATGAGAACGGCCCTTTTTATTCTTCTGTCATTCATTAAGATACTCTGGGAGGTTGGAATCGTATCTTAATGCTATCGAACAGTGAAGTAAAAGAAAACCATCACTTAATAGCTCCGAAAGATATTAAATTCATAGTGCAATATATTATATGTTTGCAGCATATGTACAATAGAAACGTGACAGGAAGAGACTAGGTAAAAGACGTCCATGATTATTTTATGACACATTCCAAAAACAGTTACCTGTGTTGGGCCAAATATGAGTTCTCTAAATTTTCTATATCTCATACTGTGGAAATTTGAGCAAGCTATGCCGCAGATTGCACAGAAAAGAATCAGCCTTAGGCAAAAAAAATATGTCGTATATGTAATGCTGGAACATTGTAGTGCATTCTGAAACAAATTCTCGTTCTTCTAGAACAGTGCTGTTCCACTTTCTTATGTGCTCGGGCACATTTAACTCACACCTAAGGAGTCGCGGGCTTTAATTTTGGTTTAATTTTCTTTGCTTGCCCGCTAGTTGCACTTGTCACTTTGCACTTACACAGCAACACCACCATACTTTTTATTTTCACTAATTTTTTGTTGTGCACTATTTAGGCTGAATACCTTTTTATTTACAAGTCTTTTTTTAACTTGGGTGCTGCACACGGTGAAGGTAAACGGCATTGTCTTGATGGGCACTTTATCCTTTACTTTTCGCACACCTGATTTTTTTTATTTCACTCGTTTGTTTCATAAGTGGGGACTTGCACTAGCGCCGCGAGAGACTGCGACGTGTCACTGGTCGTTTTCTCAAAATCTGTGAGTCTCTGTAGTAAGGTGTACAAACATAAATTATCAGTCAGTGCTGCAACCAGTGGACCAGTGGTTAGCGCCAATTACACTAAGATTGCAAGAGTCAGGAGCGATCTTGCTAAGCTAGGTGTTCTGTGGATCTTGCTGCTGCACTGCTTCTTCCCTGGCTGCTGACTCTTAAGGCCTACGATTAGGTTAATGGGATGCAGGCAAGCTTTCCACTCGGCAAGGGCTCCCTGCTTACCAGGCAGCTTATTCGACATCTTTGTTCTGCGGGTCTTCATAAGCACCGGCGCTTTGCAAATCCTGTTTAGTTTCGTCAGTGGTACCAAAAAGTACAGTGGAGAAGCTCAATTTGATGTTTTAGCTGCATTCTGGCTTCAAGTATGGGTGTTTACATTGTGTACAATAGCCCTACATATTAATGTACACTAACAAAGAAATATTTAACTCTCACATTCACATTACTTTCTTCACTCAATGCTTATACTATTCTTGCGCAAGCTTATTCCCTCTGTGTGCTTCTTGTTAATCGAAATTCACTTTCGTCTCACACTTATGCATTCCTTTTAGTTGTATGGAGGAGTCAGTATTTAAAGTGATGGAGTTTTAAAACAGCGGACTCCTATATAATGCTGCAATTTCATGGCTTTTGCACGACCTGAATAAAAAGCAACACAACATAAATATTTGAAAACCTAAACCCGGAGCATGATATATCTTAGGCATTTTTAATATTACATTCTGTTTCATATAATTAGGCTGCTTAAAAAGATCTACAGGTTCTGTCTATTTCTTAAGATTTCCCAGTTATACAAAACCCATTCGGTATAAAGAGAAATTAAGGCTTACAGGCTACTCACATAAACTTCTAGATATGTACTTCTTTATCCTGCAGATATCTTAAACATTTTTTATTTTACTCACTACCTTTAAAGCCATTTTTGAGAAAACAAATAGGAGCCAAAAATATTTGTTTAGTTGCGGAATTTTCTAGGACTTTTCACGACGCGTTCTTGGAAGGTACCGAAATAAAAAACGTGATGTACATCCAAACTTTTGTTTTTTGAGTTTTAGTGTTCACTGATACACGCACGTAAACACACAACCATTTTTTGTAAAAGTTCTTTATTCAGGATACCTCTAAGCATGTATTTACGGTGAAATTTCATCATGAAATGTTATATGGAGTAAAACATTTCATCTAAGTTTAGCACAATAAGTTCAAGGTGAAACGTACCCACCGCTCTCCCGGGAAAGTAGACTCAAAACCAATGAATTGGAGAAAATAAAGGTCACATGATAGGGAGAATATACTACCTATATGAATTGTTAGGGTCACCAGTGGACAAAACTTCGTGGGTGATGGATGTGTGACGTGACAGAAGAACCAAAGCATGAAGTGCCTTCGGAAAAATAGTGGAAATCTATATTGAATGAGACCACATAAGTAGTAAACAAAGGAAAACTTTGGGAAGATGATGGGAAATAGGGACCAGGAATAACCCAGAAAATAAAGTGAAATTCCTACTAAAAATAATTTATTTTCAGACCTCCTTACACGAGTAAACGTGTTTAGAACACAACACTTTTATCCAAGGCCAAAGCATCACTGAATGTGAGAGATGTATTGCATAGCCTGTAATGTTCCTCAAACCGATTGCCAAAGTGGTGTTCATTATAAATTTTTGGCACATAATCGTTTGAATGTCATTAAAAATCATGCTTTCGTAAACATTATGACTTGAATTTGCGCCACACTGCTGCAGTATGTTTCGAAACAAAGTTTTGGCAACGTCATTTGCTGGAGGAAACTGGTGATCTCCACTTGTGTCACAGATGTAATTTGTTATTATACATCTCATGCTCAGAATCGCGCTCACGTTATTGCATTTATAATCGTGAAAAGAGCAATTTGCGATCTGCTTTGTTTCTTGTATGTGTGTTCTTCAGTTCTAAATTTTTGAGCAAGATTGGTTACTTACTATTAAAGCAAATGTAGGTTACGATTTACGCGGATTTTGAGTTGAATACATGCACAAAGACAGTTACATCCATGACGTCACAACATTAAACAGAACTACAGTGGTAAACAAAATTGCGCTTCTGTGCCGTTGTAGCAGCGAAAATACAAAGCAACTGTTGTATGATCGACAAACTTAAAGCAAGAGGCCTCCAAACATTAAAATTTTTCTAAAAAACAATACGTAATTGAACCAGATTCTTCAAAGGTCACACTTAGTATTACGACTAACACTAAACAATGTATAAGGCATTTCGACATTAAAGTTTATAAAAGTGAATCCTGCCCTTGTCGTAATACTTAAATGTTTTGTTGATGTTCTATTTTCGAAAGAAAAGCTAGTTTGGAATTCCATCGGTTACTCAGATTTAAGTAACATTTTATAAGGCAGCCGAAAACGGAACCACCTTGTAATCATGCGAAAAACAACTAAAATGCTTGCAATAAACCCAGGAGTAGCATTTTCATTAAATAACCACTATAAGCTCTCAGTTTAACAGCATAGCAATGAAGTGAAAAAGAACAGAGCTTCAGTACCTCATTTTGTACGATTGTACAGTATGTTTTCTGGGAATACAGGCACTTGCTTTCCGTGGCACAATGAACATAAGGATCTTCAAACAGAGGCAATTATACTGAATATTTAAATTAATTAGCTATACCAGGTGGTTCACCTGTTATTAATTTTTGAGATAGGCAACACTTCATATTCTGAAAGCAACAAGATTGGAATTACCGTGCTTGTCAACCATTTGATAGCCATGCAAATCTAGCCTGCGCTTCATGGAAAAATAGACCATAGCAGGGCATGCTTTTTGAATGGACTGCTGCTGAGATAATTATAAGGTCCATTTCGCCATGAAGAGCAGCCTACAGCAATTAGGTTTGAAAAAGAGGTAATCGTGACTTTGTATACAGCAGACGTGTTTGAACCACACAAAAGAATGCCCAGAAGAATAGAACAGTGACTATTAGCACGTGAAGTTAAGACGAGGAAATACTTTGGAAATTTATGGTTAAATTTAAGGCTCCAGTTGTAAACCCTATGCAAATTAAAATCCCCGAATGAAACTGTTGGGATTAGTAAGAGAGAAGCCTGAACTTAATTATCTAGCGAGGCATTTGATAATAACTCCCCCGTTTAAATAAAAGCACCCTTAACACTAAAATTGCTAAGAGAATTAAAAACAAATAAAATATCTAGAATACTAACATAAGTTCCCCCATAATATAACTAAAGACGAACACGATAAAATAATATACTCTTTTTTAGATTTTGTTATTGGGAAGAAAAGGAAGTGAATTATTGTAAATTAAATTATCTCAAGTTTGTTAAGGTTCCTATTTCATTTACAAAGGAAAAGAAAATAATACACTATTATTGATATATGCTCTGACCAGTGCAGACAACGGATCGCCTTACCCTGAAGGTGCCAAGTGCAGTACTTGGCGAAACGCTGGTATCTCCAATGCCTTCTAGACTACGGTCTACAAGCCCGAAAGAAATAAACATACCTAATAGTCATTTATTACATTGTCTAACAGTGTTCTGCGAAGAGAGAGTTTTGATACATCTATCACTTCAATGCTCCCAAAAAGGGACATCCAAATTATATTTCCTTTTTATTTATTTTTAACACATCCAATGCTTTAGCAGTTGTAACTGCTTATGGATATACTCTTGCACTTTCAATTAAGCCAAATAAACATTATAAAACAATGTAGGAATGCCCTGGTCCTATAAATATAGCAATTACAAAGATTTTACGTTTTATGTATCTTGGGGGATACTAACAACTGAATCCAAAGAGTATCACTTACCCTCCTTCATGAATGTTAACGCCGATGTAATACAAACATGACATTCAAATTTTACTTTTTGTTTTAAATTACATTACTTAAAAATAATAAAAACAGGTTTCCAAAAATGGAAGGTTGTACATTAAACGGTTAAATGAACTTAATCTTAAAAAGAAAGAACAGTAATTAAAGTAGGTAAAATTACCGTTTATAACTGTAGTTTTGTTGATAAAATTGTAATGAAAATAAATGTGCTCATAGAATGATAGGACGGTACTTTGTTATAGAATGGGATAGTAATCTAGACATAAACTGTAATTTTATGCAAGTTATTGGAAATTCGAACATCTTGACTGTACAGCATATGTTATCACTCAAAATATCTGTGTAGTACATTATGTGTTGCACAGAGGGGTAAGTTGATATGCTTCTTATCACAAGCACAAGCTGCACAAGCAGCTCAGCATCCAAATGGATAACACTCAACAGCAAAAAGTTTCCGGGATGTCGAAAGACGTCTGCGTACAAGTGTGACTTGCAAGAATGTCTCGTGCTAGACATGCACTATTAACACCCGGTGTTATGCAGAATCGGTTTTGAATTTTATTCTGAATAATCCTCATATTAATACATGAGCATTTGCTCATGAGATCAACATTAGCCGGTCTTCTGTAGTGCGAGTACAGGATGCTAATAAGTTTCAATCGTATCATGGAAGATTTCTAAACTCTAGTACATTGCCTGACACAAAAGCTCCATTTAACAGCATGCCAGGTGTGCATTAATCAAGGAGGTCATGAGTTCGATCACTTACTTCGTTGTAACAGTCGTTTAGAGGATTAGAGCTCTGTTAAACAATAAGGAGCCTATCGAGCCAGAGTAAGACCGATATAATATTAATAACAAAATACATTTCTTTACTCTATATCGCACAACCGCAACTGCAAAGTTATTAAAACTTACATGTGATGTGCAATTTCCTCTTTGTCATAGATCAAATTTGTTTAATTCTTATTTGTTTTACATGCAATGTATTTATGTCACGTGTCGTCTGGCGCTTAAACGAAGCACTGCAGCAAAAATACTTTCCTTAACAAAAATGTTTAAAATAATGTTATCTATCAGCTCCAAAAGTTGGTCGGTCTAATCTTGCGACATGCTGTATAATTCACCATTTAACAGCATAATATTTTATGAATCAGCAATTTTCTCAAAATTCATTTTCAGATATTTCAAATGTTGTACGCGTCTCAAACTTTGTTTTACATGCAATGTACTTACGTCGCGTGTAAACAGTTCTCTACCTATAGTTTACTAATAAGCATCCAACAATAATAACATATTGAATGCAAATAAAGGGAAAATTTTAAGTTAAAATTGTAATAGCAATGTTAAAAATCATATTAATTTGTACATTTTACCTTATCATGCTTTATCAGCTTACGTTTTTACTAAGTTACGTTTTACCAGGTTTTAAAATTTAGCTGTTTTAATTCTCGTTTTTACTTCTTGTAACAGTCCTTTTTCTTAGACGTTTTAGCTTTCACTTTTTAACTTTTTAGAGGTGAGTTTTATTAGTTGTTTCCTTATTTTATTTTTGGACTTCAAACCCTAATGATCTAGTTGTCGACGGGCTCTTAAACACCACCACTCACTCACCTACCACCTAATTTGTACCAAGATTATTTTTAATATTATAACACAAGAAATATGCAAACAAATCTATCATTTTACAAGCTTTGGATATCCTACCATAATGCTCAATGTTTCATGTTTGAGTATAAATTGAGGATTGCATATAAATACAAAAGCAGGACTCGTCTGATATAATCAGGTGACCCAGAAAAGCCGTTGTTTACAATTTTATACTTTCTGTATATACGGGGTGGAAGGGAAGTCATTAAATTAATTTAAACCTGTGGTAGACCTCGGTATTTGGAACACATTTTGTATCTTACGTTTTTCTCTCTGACCATTTCCTACGGAGATATTTTAGTTTCATCGAAAACAAGCTGGCAACACTGCAGGTTGTGTGGGTGGCACTTTCCCTAGCTCAGTATATAAACAACCGTAGTAACGCTGAACACAAATACCCTACCTTGTCTTTCCGTGTTTACTGTGCCAGTGTAAGCTAATCACAAGCGTTAGCTTCCAAAGCATTACACGAAAGCGAAAGTGCCCGATCTGTTTACATGTTCCTTCACGTCTTGTAAGTGATTAATTATTTCGAAACCCTGTGTGGTCCATAATTACTACCGAAACCATGTCAGCAGTAAGTTACTGTGCGCGTCTTACAAGTAACAAACTGTTATCTGCCTACGTTCTTGTGGAATTATGCATCAAATGTGGATCAAAAATCATTTATTTTTTCGAAATTGGCTGAGCAAAGAACAAAATGCCGTTAGACTTTTTTGTTTGTAACGCTTCTATGAAGCACATATTAGATAGAATGTAATTAACTTCCTTTCCACTCTGTATGTATATGGGAAAAGAATTGTCGCGTCACTGAATTAGGCAGTGCACTACGAAGTGAAAGCTCAAAGAGGCAGTTCTTCCTCACTGCAAGTATTTGCTTAGTAGTTTCGTGCTGATAGACGTTGTGTGATCGTCTGCTTACAATTGGAGGCAGGTAAACAGGTAACACGGTCACCAACAACTATAAAAGTTCAATTAGAAATGATGTATCAATCCAGGTATTATTATTTGTCAACAGCGTAAGGAGTATTGATGAAATATGTGAATTGTGTGAAGGTAAAAGTACAGAATATTACCTAAATGAATGTTAAGGTTCAAGCCATGGAGAAAGAAAATCTGGGGGAAGAGTTTGAATAATATAGGATGTAATGTAGGAGAGTTAAAAAGGTAAACAAAGAAGCAAGATGAAAGACCTAAGAAGGTAGGAATATTTTAATAAAGGTAAATGGAAAAACAGATATGGAAATCATTGGAAAAGAAGAGGTAGGAATAGTAAAAGGGAAAGTAAAAGTTTCATACACGTCCAGAAAGCCAGGGAGCTATACTGGTTGTGCAACCACATAGGAAGTAACTATCTGTCTTTCTCATCGTAATTAGGGCAAAGAAGAGGACTTTAAATTCGATTTGAAAGAAGTAAAAATAACATCGCTATAAACTGCACTTACAGTTTTTTCCAGAACACTTTTGCGGAATACTTTTTCAGAATTACGTATCTGTTTTCAGAATGCCCTTAAATTATAAACGAACTCCGGATTTTATCACACAGGTTTTATGGCGAAATGAATATTATTTCGTCATTGAATCCAGGTCCAACAAAGGGGTTTACTATTGGGCTTCTGAGAATCCTCATTGGTTACGACCACATTGCACGCAGGGCTCAGGGAAGTGATTAGGTGTAGCATGCTATTCTGAGCGACATCATTGGGCCAGTTTATTCAGCTCCTGTATTTCCAAATACCTTCAGAATTGGCTGAATATTGGGAAACTTCTAGAAGACTTGCTATTTAGTTGTTCTAAATTCCTGAGTTCAGCACAATGGCACACTATACATTATTCAATAAGACTAAAAGAATATCTTAATAATGCGTGGTGGTTGCACCCGATGTTGGTAGCCAGGGAAATCATCCCCTGCACTTTATTATTATGGGGTTTGAGTATCAAAGTTACAGCATATGAAATGCGGCCTGAAAACCCAGAAAATTTGAAAGATTTGTTTTGATATCTTAATACGGAAGGTATAAAACCTTTTAGCCCTCTGTGTACTGGGATGAACGACCTGAGCATATTAACATTCCTGCGCATGCGCTAATCCTTCCGTAGAATCCTTGGTGCGCATCTTACTGTTATACTTCAGTAGTTTCCAGTAGAGTAACGTTTTTAACAGCAGTGAAACATGTACCAGTATACAGCTGCTGAAATAACCAACTTGAGCTCCAGTACACTTTAAAGTAAATGTGCAGAATCACCTCAATGACGCACTTCAAATCGATGGATTGGTAGAGGTGCATCAGTTCCACGGCCAGCATGATCACCAGATCTGACACCTCTCGACTATGGTGTATGACATTCCTGTAACATCAGCGCAGGACTTTATTTCTCGATTACACGGAACGATTGGAAATCTTCGAACACAACCAGCATGTATTGGGCTATGTCCATGAGGCTCACTATCCCCAATATAGGCGCTGCAATGACGTAGGAGATACACAGTTCGCAGCCCGTTTATAAGGTAGACAGCTCGATGTTGGGTTTATTGACGAAATGTGAACGCACACCAATCTCACACTTCGAAGCGCTATACCGTCCAAACCATGCATTTCCGAATAGGGGTTGCTATTTCAAAACATATCAGTTTGCCGTCCCGCATAACACACTAAGCGTTGTACGTATTTTTTTTTTTTTTTTTTTGTGGGGGGGGGGCATTCTCTCTAAGACTTAATATAATCGTTTTTGATCAGCGGCAATCCTGAATTGCTGTTTATGGACGAATTGGCGTACATGCACCACGCGTCGGTCTGGATGGCTCAAATACTGTCACTCAATGTGACCTAAGGCCTCAACTGGTGATTCCACATTAGATACTTGTAACAACAGCGTCTGGAAAACGCTAAGATCATGTAACCTCCACGTAAGTTAACGCAATTTAGTGTTTAGTTCGACGGTACCCTTCTGAATTTAAGGGGTTCCTTTGTTCAATTAGGTTCATAACAGACAGAAAAAAATTGGACACCGATGAAGCAGGCTATGCCACAGTGTATTACAGGTTTTCATGGTCAAGAGAGGAGAGGGAGGGTCTGATATGAATACGGGGCAAGATTCGTATCGCTGTTGGAAACGTTTAAAAATTAAGTCAGTAAATATGAAGGTGCGCTTTTTTGGTTGGATATTTCGTTTATCCAGAGAAATAATTTATTTGTATTATCAATTAATGAACAATAAACATAAGCTTTTGCATCATTCCGTTTGTTCTACATAATCTCCTTTTATGTTGCAAAACTATAGTACAGTGATACATAATATATTTTCTAAGGTCTCAAAGGTAAATCTTCTGCAGTTTTCACTTAAACACTGTATTGCAAGAAGGTACGCTTGAAGTTGCATGCGTGATGGAGGCAAATCGTAAATATTTGTGCAATTCGTGTACTGAGGACTGATACGACAGATGTTTAGTTGTCCTTTTGTTGTTATAAATTCTATATTCATAAACGGTGATAGGTACGCAATACAAAATGCTCTCGTTTATTTTCACTAAAAGGTAAGCAATCCCCAATATAAAGCTTGGTGTCGAAACCCAAGAAAACAACATTTTGGTGCCGAAACCAGAGATACAATCATCAAAACGTACGTATAACCACAAAAGTTACAGCTTTTACGAGAAGAGATGACACAGCTGCAAATAACATAGAGCAGCACTAAAGAACTACTACGCATCGTTACCACACGTAGGTAAGAACTTATACGAATATTTAGCTGAACCTTAATCTCAAAATTGATTATGTATTAAATTAGAAATACGATTGTAATTAGAAAAAGTAGAGAAAGCTCGACAAGCGATAAGCGCTAGTTATACCAGATGGCCCAGCTCATCCTGTATCGGGGTAAGTAGATAACCCTTCGTGAGTTAAAAGAGTTACAGAAAGCACCGGGGTAAACCCGGACAGAGAGACGGAAGAGGCGTGAGCGTGAGAAGACGTAGTAGCAAACGCAAAAATATCAAGGAAACATTACACGCCCTTACGTTTTTATGGATTTTGTTACGCAGTTTTAGAATCTGTAATCCGTAATGTTAGACAATAGCAGCATATACATCAGTGAGTTTATTAATTGGAAAATAAAGTCCCTGCAAATAAAGTGTAAAATATTCTAAGACCTTCTTGCTGATATCACGGACTACACACGATAGTTCAAGCGCGTCTTCTCTTATAAGCAGAACAAAGTTCGTTACTGCCACTGGTACCCACTTGATAGGAATTACGCCGTCAAGTTCTGCAACTGTTTTAACGTGGAAGGGTTATCTACATACACCAAAGACGGGTTGCATGGGCCACCTGGTATATTCTGTTGTTTTAACCCTGTCATATCTGCAGCTTAGACATAACAATTTACTGTATTTTCGCATCTACAAGAGTGACGAATTCGAAAACGTTTTTAATTAATTAATGGATGAGGACAGATACTATACCTACATATTGTCTGCTCATTATTAGAAGTGTATATAGGGCTATAATGGCTACAGAAAGGGAAGATCGACAACGGGTATTTTAATATTGCAACAGATATTGCAGAACGGAAGAGAATGCAATTTGCAGACCCACATAGTTTTATAGATTTTCAAAAGGCTTCCAATTATGTAGACAGGGAAGTTTTGGAACATCGTGAAACTACAAGGCTACCCTAAGCATTTGGTAAAGGTGGTGAAAAGGTTATATGAGGAAACAAAGATACTTTTAAATTTTAGGGGGAAAAAAAAAGAAATCAGACGAAATATTATCAAGTAAAGGAGTTAGACAAGGGTCTCGAACATCACCGACACTTTTTAATATTTATTTTAAAGACATAATACAAAATTGGAGACGGTAAATTGATGCAGATATAAAAGTAGACCAATGAAAAATTTAAAGTTTTATATCGCATGCTGAAGAGATAGTAATAATACAGGAGACAAAAGATGAACTATAACGTTCAGTACACCATGTATGATAACAAACTGCTGGAGCAGGTCTTCTCCTTCAATTATTTAGTATGTGAAAAGGATAAAGATACTGAGAAAAACTAATGAGATTTCAAACCATTTATGGAATAATACACATTATCTTAAAGAATAAACAAGATCGAAGCGAGACTAAAATTTTATAATGCCACGACAATTCCTACGTTAGTTTATGAATGTGAAAGTTGGATAGCAACACAAAGGACAATTAGTAGAATGCAAAGTGCAAAATGAGATTTCTGAGGAAAACAAAAGGATGCACAAGAGAAGACAGAAGGATGACAACTGAATGAGGATAGATACAGAACGAAGTGGCTTGAACATGTTAGGAGGGTGGAGGATACCAGAGTGCCAAAAATCACATTCCAATATGTACCTATAGGAAAGATAGACGTAGGAAGGCCAAGGAGATGGAAGGAGACTGTGAAGACCCAACAGGCAGTACCCTAATCCATGAAGCGAAGAAGAAGAAGAAGAAGAAGAAGAAGAATGTGATGATGATCATGATGATCATGATGATGGAGATAAGGTTATTCGTATTGCAACAATTGTGTGCGTGCTTTGTATTGTCACAAACAGTCGAATTGCTTTCCACAGTTTTATTATTGTAACAATTCTTGACTAACACACCACTCCTCTAGCTACGGAACTTACAGAAAAATCCTATATCGAATCTACTAGCAAAAACGAACTGCGGCCATAGGTATAGTGTTGTTTATAATGGTACTAATTACATTTTTATATATCATAATTAACAGCACATCCCTCGAAATAATTCTAGGAATTTTTATTGCATGTGGGTCATTGAGGAAGGTTTATAATGGGCGTGTTTACTTATTACAATTAGTTTCCTATGGCTCGAAATATCCCAAGAACTTTGATCATTTATACGTCGCTCGCCTCTAACCAGTCGGTAATTGGTGTTATTAAATTTATTATGTGGAGCCTTGGCTAGGGAAGGGAAAAATACACACAAATTTAATAACTGGAGTGGAACTTGGCTTCGTATATATGAAATGGTTATATAACATATTAGTATTATTAAGAGTAAGTCTTGAAACAAATTAAATTATTAACAATTAAACTGAATGAAACTACATTTAAGTGATCAAATTACAGTGTAATCTGCCAAAACATTTAAACACAAGTTTCAAAACGTTTTACAATCAAACCATATGATAAATAATCATATCAAATACGCATATTGATAACGCAAAAATAATAAAGTATAAAATACCTTTGCAAAACAAAAGGATATGATTATCTTAAGGCAGTTGGTTAATATAATCCAGATATGGTAACCACATTAATAGTAATAAGTATAATACAATAATAGCTAATCCAGGCACAAGTCATTTAGAGTGAAGTGACCAAAATGTGTTTAAGAATTATAAATGCATTGGTGAAAAAGAAGTGAAAGCGTGCAGCTATAACGATACAGTATAAACTATCTGCTTATAAATGACCAACGATATTTTATAAATTTTAAAATATCTCTAAATTAGTCCTGACAAATTATGTAGAAGGCATGATAGTTTGATACTATACAGTTACCCAAAAGACTAAGAGAATACTCGGTAGCGTCTGAAACAGCCATGTCCAACCTTGTCTCTTTGGAGATCCTTAAGTAATTAGTGGCTAGAACCCCACCTCCTCTTTCAGCCAGAGAGTGAACCACAACCATGCAATCAGTATCCAGTGACGGATACAAAGAGGCAGTTTCTGAGGTATAACTTCAATTTTCCGGGAGTGTCCTCAGATTTTTGCATAAATATTAAACAGTAAGAGACAGACATAATCCTACTAAATAAAAAAAAAATATATGCTCTCGTTAAAACCACAATTTACGTCAAATAATTCTGCTTTCTTTTCGGTGAACCATTTTCGAGATCTTCTTTGTTTGAACTTGCCATTACTTATACTTTTTTTCAAATAGGAATATGTTATTCTTTCCTTTACCCCTTCACCTTGCAAAGAGAACGGAATTTTAAAGGCATCACATTGCAACCAGCTCTTAAAACATATCACCATCGTTTAAAGTCTACTGTATTCCCATATCCCCCATGGAATTACAAGAAAATTAGCAATAAGGTACTTTCTACAAACGTTTACCGCAATTAACATGAAATAGACAGAAAAATAAATATTTGTAAGATTAGTTTGTATAAGACTGAGTACTGCTGTACATATATTCGCAACAGTTTCTTCGAATTGGACTATATTAAACGTTTGTATCACAAAAGGTCACGCGACGATCACTTGGTGTATCTTCTAAGGCTACACACCTCGACTTTGTCACCAAATACTGATAGACTTCTTAAACGTAAGCAGTACCAAACAGGCACTAATTAACAGGAGTTTACCACATAAGATTGGAAATTGCTTTTGGAAATCAAACGGAAAGCACATATAACGGAGCCGCCACTGCGACACAATGCACGGGTTTGTGAGTGTTAAAAGAGTTGCACAGTCGCCTAAAGTGGATGGAGGTTAATCCAACTCACCTTTTTCGCAATCGTCGGACATCGCTGGTATGATATCGGCATGATTTCATACACTCGGCTTTATATATTTTAGGAAGTTTAGCAGTAGGTACTATGAAATACCAAAATAGTACTTTCTACATATAATTTAAAAATCTGATGTGCTGCACTCACATGACTTTCTCTACTCCTGTACAAAATACTTGTACAAATTCTTATTCCTATATCTTCTTCGTCTTAGTTGAGATAAACATTTGTACAAATTATCTTATTGCTTATTTTCTTGTAGCTGCAAGGGGAAAGTTAGAATACAGAAGGCTTTGAGCAATAGTCACATCTTTTGAAGCTTTGAGATTTTCTTCTCTTTGAACACTTACCATATAAAAAATGAACAACGATGATCCATTTCACGAAAGTTTTAAGTTTTCGAAAACTCACACGCATAACCAGTAATATCTCCGAAATGATTAACTCTACAAGAAAACATGTGTCTATTTTAGCAAGATCTATATGTTTTGTATAGTATGATTTGATCTATCTCTAACGGTTTACCAATTATGCAAAAGTCGTCCAGAGCAAATATGACTACAGGGGCTATAGCCAGAAAATTCAAGATATACAAATTTCATTTGTCGTAATAATATCTCAAACATATGAAATTTTAATCAAAATCGTTAAAGCCATTCTCAAGAAAATCAAAATTTTCGAAAAATTTTCCCTGTAAAGGGTAGTTTAGGGTGGGGTTATTTTCTTCAAAATCTTCGTGTTGTATCCTTGAAAGACATTAAACTTAAATACCAACTTTGGTTTTTAACCGATTTTTCGTTTTTGAGTTATGCTGCCCACAGACTGACACACAGGCACACACGGACCTTTTTCTAAAAATGCTTTTTCTGGATTCAGGGGGTCTCAAAACATATTTCCGGTGAAATCTCGACATCGAATTTTTGGGTGGAATACAACACTTCCTCTACTTACCAGTAGAGAAAGTAAAAGTTAAAACAAATAATTACTTTGAAAAGGTGTTCTCCTTATATTTACTTGTATTTATTTCAAATCTTTACATTATTATTACTATTGTTATTATTATTATTATTAATTATTATTATTATTATTATTATTATTATTATTATTATTATTATTATTATTATTATTATTATTATTATTATTATTATTATTATTATTATTATTATTATTATTATTATTATTATTATTATTATTATTATTATTATTATTATTATTATTATTATTATTATTATTATTATTATTATTATTATTATTATTATTATTATTATTATTATTATTATTATTATTATTATTATTATTATTATTATTATTATTATTATACGTTTCCCTTTTATTTGTTAATTACTCTTTTTAAATTAATGATGCATTTATGTATATAAATAAATTTCGGTACCTATATTTATTTTTAGCTTTGGGTCTATTTGCTAAAATAATTGAAATGCAGCTTCATTAAAGAAAATACATACAATACAGAACTTCAAAATACACAATTATTAAAATTAAAATTTGATGGAATTTCTGTATTGTTTCCAACAACACATGTTCTGTTATTGTGTAGAGATGGAGGTGAAGGATAGTGATACACATTCTCTAATGGGCTCTGGATTTTTTCTCTTTTTCTTTTATTTATTTCTTTTTTTTTTTTTTTTTTTTTTTTTTCTGAGGAGTGACATTATCTAAGGATGCTGTTCAATAAATAATTTGAGGGTAGATGCTTTGGAATGACCTTTCGTCTGCTATGCTTATTAACTTTTCTTCCTGGACCTCCACAGATTACATAATGCAAGTTAAAATATACCGTAGGAATACCTGATGATAATGTTATTGTTACTGTGTTGATGGTTTGGTCAAAAAAGTTAGGTACGTTCATGTTATATTGCGTTCATATTATAGTGAGGCCATGGTCCGGGTGTATGCATGGTTCACCGGCACTGCAGTGTGTGTAATTCGCATACACGCGCTTTGTAGCCTCAGTATGAAAGAAGGCACTGTATATTTCATTGCAAACTTCAGCATGAAACTAACAACTGAATTTGCGATGATAACGCTGACCGGAAGGCTTAGATTATCAGCAGAAAGTCGTAAATTATCAGGTAACCATTGATTATCGGGACCATTGGCAGAATAGATCTAATTCTCTCTTCGTATATACAGCAAACTTAACTGAAAATATATTTTAGAACCGATGTAGTGGAAACCAGTTTTTAAAACTACCAGCCTTCGCGAAAGAAATGGAATCAAATAAATAGATCTTTTCTTCTCCATATGCGACGTAAGGCATTTAACCTTGGCAAACAGAACATGCAGGCTAAATTATTTCTTACACCCTTGCGTGTACAATACATCGATTGTTTATTCAGTGGCCATTAATGCCATTTAATGGAAGTTAATTCTTATTTCCACTCTAGCGGTGTGTATGACAAGATTGGAAAGGGTTAGGGCATACGATCTCCCTCCTGTTCCTCTTACCACTATGCTACAATGGAACCTGCCTACAGACGGGTTCAAATCCCGGCTATGACATTGAATTTTTTAGTCTAATTCTACCTTTCCAACCTTGTCATATATACGGCTAGTGTGGAAAGAAGAGTTAGTTTCCATTGTAAAGCCCGGGACTTAAGTACTTAGAGCATAATAAGTCGCCATTAGAGTATGTTATTTCGTATGAATTTGAAATCTCCTTGTGTGGCTTACCGGGAAAAATGCGAGTGAATTAGAGAACGTAGTATCGTGTCGGCATGCTGCTACGGTAGCTCAGTGATTAGACCAACCGGAGGTTCAAACTCCGGCTATTGCATTGCATTTTGCACTCTCATTCTACCCTTTCCAATACCATTTAGTTTATCCTAGTTATTTTAGTTCCTAATGATTTGGACATAGTGATAGTAAATGCCCCCTGTCCTAATTGTATTATCAAAGAATCAAAAGTTCAGAGCCATTAGTAACAACCAAGTTAGCTATTCATGTGTTATATTAAACAGTAACACATTGTTTATTGTGGCAGCACTTTAAGTAATCTAGTGGCGAAATACTAAGTAATGTTAAACAATTCACTAGTTAAATGTTTGTCTTCGGTTACTTAAATTATGCTACTGCTCCCACATAAATAGAGCTGTGCCTGGGTACCAAGGAAAACTACATTGCTCCAGTTCTTTACACGCTGAATATCAGAATAAGTATGCATGGAAACAACTAATACTAACTAATTTCCTCGGGGACTCATAGCATGTATCTGATGTGTGATAAGCAAAACAACTTCAAGAACACGAATAAAAGCGGCAAGAAGTGCTGAAGGGAACAAGAGCGGCAGAAAAGGAGGAAAACAAAACAAAAGAGTAAAAATAGTTTGCAAACCAGCGAAAGCCTCTGTGTTTATAACTTTCTTCATGGTATAGTTATTTTATATTAAGTGTTGATGTAGAGTTCAAAATACTGTGACAAATTGACAATTCGACAAATCCCACTTGTGCACTGGTGTGACAAAAACGACAAAATAAGACTAGATACTTTTCTATCACTTTATTGTCTTCTAAAATGTTATCGCAAATACATAGTTTTGTTCTCGTTGTTAGACCAGTCTACAGTTTTTCATGCTATCACAATTCCCAACTTTTTACTTCTTATAACCTCGATCAGTCCCTTCAGTGTCTTTCTCCACTTCTCTATCTCTCATTCAATAATTACGACGTTACCATACCGAGCTGGATGGTTCAAGCGGTAACGTCTGTGGCCCGAATTCGGGAGGTTGCGGGTTCGGTCCCCATGTCGCGCACTCTGACATGCTTTTCCGTGGTTTCCCCATGTCACTTAAGCGAATGCTGGGGTGCATTATTTCATATCACGGTTTCTTTACCATCATTTTCCTTCATTCTATTTTCTTATCATCTTTCAGGTGTACTTTCAGGCACGTAGTGTTGGCGGTACCATGTAGATGGCGCGGGTGGTTGCGCATTGTAACTGCTATTCTCAACACTAGATGGCATCCAGCCGGCATTGTCCTCGTCGGGTGCGGGGGGGGGGGCGGGGAGGAGCTAGCGCAGGGATGAAGAAATCTCAGCACTTGTTAGGGACTTTCGTGCGTCTCTGTCAGCCTGTCTCGCTGCGACCCTGTGTGACAACTTCCGTTCCCTCGTTTCATCCAACCTCCTGGGGGGTGACAGCCACAATAGATCTATGTAGGTCGAAGTGAGCGAGGTGTCCCCTTTGTGTCTGTACCCTTTACCCTTTTGCAACGTTAGCATCACTCGACGCTCGTTAGGTCTTCTTTATGATGACTGATGTATCCATCACGACGACGCATACACACGCACACCTGTCTCCCTTCTGTTTTCTTTCTTTCTTTCATTTATGAACTTACCCCCAATGTACTGGGATGGTACGGTCGGGAATGTGGGAAGGCATTACCCACTAAAAAGGCCTCTTTGCCGCCTTATATAGTAGGCATAACCTCACACGGATCTCTCGCGAAATCCTTCAAACACGTCGGTGGTGAGGTAACCAGGTCTTTCTGGAAGGTACCAGAGAAAACCCCTTTTGTGTAGCTACTTCAATTGTTGTTAGTCACGTGTTCACTCGCGTGAGTGGTGTGAGTAAACTTGAACTTGTGCCTTTGTTTGCTCGCCGGCCCAACATGTGGCGTGAAGCAGCTTAGCCCCGTCCGTCCTTTGTTTGCGGCAAGCCCTGTGTCACAATACAAAAGTTTGTTTCAGATAATGGCACAGTTCTATTATCAATTTTTGACACTTAGAAATGAATGTTACAAAAATCTGAGCATAAGGCTTATAATTTATATCATTTTACCACCATATATTCAAACACCACTAGCATTATAATTGGTAATGTCAACCATAAATGGCACTCCCCAAATAACTTCTAGTGACTTAACTGTAGTCACTAATGGGATGTCCTTTTGAACTCTTGCATGCTTCAAAGTGATAAATGTAACTTATATAGTTTTATTACTCACTAACAATCTATTTGCATACTCGGGTAGAGGCAGGCTTCGCGCTCAGTGAAAAAGCGGTTTAAGGGACACAAGTTAATTTTGGATATAAGTGTATGTCCAAAATCTAGTAGTGTTGAACGGATAGACGTAGCAGTTTTCCTCCGGATTTTGCAACCTTCTAGAACTAGATAGTACACTCAAACTACCACCGAACGAACTGTTATCATAAGATCTTTTCTCAATAATTTCACATAAATCAATCAAAAATTAAATTCCTAAGCTTTGCAATAAATGAAGCAATAGGAAAGGACCTATCAGAGAGAGGTTTATACCATAAATGTCTTTAGGTGCTCACAAAAAATGGAAAATGTTCCTGTAATATCTCAAATATTTTGTGAATTATAAGGTGTACAATATGTAATAATCTGTATCGTTTCGATAAGTATTTTAAAATGCAAGAGCGATTAAAAGTACTATAATATGACAAAAAATATAAAAGGGGTAAAAGCTTTATTTAGTATAAAATTACTGTTAGCTTTAACGGTAATGTTGCTTGTTCTTTGTTCAGTATTAGGAAGTAACAACACCGATTTCAGTCTCATATAATTACTTAACTTTCACCATTTACATTTTCTTTTTTTCTTTCACTTTTCCTTCCCATCTTGCTTTTATATCTTTTGGCTTAGTATTAGCTATTTCTGCATAAACATACATATACTTATATATTTAAGATTTTTAAAATGTAAATGGCGTAGAGTATTGTTTTTGGCAGGATTGGGAGAGATTTAACCTAACTAAACTTTAAGAAATTCAAAACATCATATACTGAAACACGTTGTTAATCACCTCATAGTAATTAGTAGTGGTGTATCGTTTATCTTCTTCGCCCTCTTCAATTTGTGAGATTAAACTGTGAGAGTAGTTTTTTTTTTTTTTTTTTTTTATGTTAAACCACAGTCCTTCCGTCCAAATCAACATCATTACTTATGTTCGGCTTCACAAGACCACTGTTGCAATACTCTCTGCGAAACATTTCTTTTTCATCATGCTTTTAAATCTGCCTATGTTTTCATTCTTAAGTGTTCTACAGCTTCTTTCGTTTGTGTAACATTAAATAATGCTAATTCGACACAGGAATGAACAAATATGCATTGTGAGCTAAAGAAGTTGCGATTTTGGCAAAAGGATCAATTATTGTCGCAAAGCACTATAATCTGTAGATGAGGCAAAGTTTTAATTGAATGTATTTAATTATATTAACAAAGGAGAAGTAACATTAAGGCACACTAAATGTGCCAAATCTATTCTAATAGGTATACACGGTTTCCGCTGGAAGGAAGTAGCTGTTCAGAAAATCACTGAAGCACTTTTGGTACACACAGGTATCCGGGAATCGGTTGAAATATGTAATACTTCAGCACATCCGCGTGGATATGATAGACTTCAGTTAAGAGCAGTTACTGCTTTTCTCATGAGACATGCTTCTGTGAAAAAGAATCTAAATACAATGGGACTGCTTCAGAGCAACTTAGATTGCAGATTGTGCAAGAAAGAAACGGAAACAGTCTGGCATATTACACCGTTCTGCTTTTCAAAACTTATTTTTTGCTTTTTTGAATCTGATAGATGATCCTAAACGTATTTTTTGTGCTGAAGTCGAAAATAGTCTCCATTTTCTCTCATCTTGTCAGGTTTTCAAAATATTTATAAATAACGGAAATGAAATTAAAAATTTGTGAAATGTAATACAAATTACTTTCAACAAGAATTTTTTATGAAAAACCAGGCCATAATTATAATTTTTCATTTACCACTAATTAATCATTAATTAATAATAATTATAAGGACATTTATAACCTTACCTCCATATTGCACTTCAAATTTTCTCCTCTTTGACCTTCTCGTATATTGTTCGGAGCAGTCCCTTTTTAACATCCAACAATAGTCCGCCATTATGTGGACACTCCATTTTCCTGATACCTCATTTCCAAATTTTTATATCCTAGCGAAATCTTTCGCCCTATTCCTCACAAAATCTCCTAAATTTTCAGGTACATAATTTACATGTGAATGAAGAAAAGGTACTTTGACACTCTTGTTGCGACCAATTTGTTTGAAATTTTGTAGTATTAGTTTCCCTGTGTTAATATAATTTGGGTCTCTTTTATTTCCAAGGAAATTAAAAACAAAATTTCTGAAAGCATTCCAGGCATCCTTCACTTCTCGACTCACAGTATTCTCAAACATGAAACATCAGCTTTCAAATTTGTCAGCTTTATTTTTTTTTCATTGGATAATGAAGGAAATGTAGCGTAAAGGTACATAAAGTACTCACTTTCCTTATCTAGAGTTTTCACAAATTGTTTCATTAAACCTAATTTCACATGGAGAGGTGGCAACAATACCTTGGAGGGATCAATAAGATGTTCACTTTTATCTTATTTTTTGGCCCGGTGTTAAATTAATCCTACGTGGCCAGTGTTCCCTTTCCCAGTGTACTGACCTAGCTCTACTATTCCTTTCAAATAAGAAACAAGGATATTTTGTGAAATTAGCCTGCTGACCAAGTAATAGTCCAATAATCTTGAAATCTCCACAGGCTAGCCATTGATGGTTTCCGTACTATAGTTCTTGTAACAAACATTTAACATTTTCATATGTCTCCTTTAAAAGAAAAGAGTGGGCTACAGAAATGGAAGGATGAATGTTTCCGTTATGAAGCAAAACACCTTTAAGACTTTTTGAGAAGAATTTATGAAAAACCTCTACTCTCTGGAATTACAACTTTTGTTGTAACATTTGAAGGCAGCAGGGGTTTCTTGGCAATACACCAAATTTTCTTCTTCAGCAAACAAAGGACAAGTTCCTTCTCATTATGTCTGTACTATAAAAATCTGAGGTGTTGCACTCACATGACTTTCTCTACTCTTGTACTAACCTTCTAACAAACTCTTATTCCTATATCTTCTTCGTGTTAGTTAAGATAAACATTTGTACAAATTATCTTATTGCTTATGTCCTTGTAGGTGCAAGGGGAATATTAGAATACAGAAGGCTTTGTGCGACAGTCAAATCTTTTTGACCTTTGAGATTCCGTTCTCTTTGCACGATTAACATATAAAAAATGAACAACGTTGTTGCATTTCGCTAAACTTCTAAGTTTACCGAAACTCACACACATAACAAGGAATATCTCCGAAATGGTTCACCCTACAAGAAAATTTATTGAGACATAAATTGTGTAGTTTACCAAGATCTACATTTTTTGTACTGCAAGATTTTGCCTATTTCTAACGGTTTACCAGTTATGCAAAATTCGTCCAGAGTAAACAGGACTACATAGGCTATAGCCAGAAAATTCAAGATATACATTTCATTTTTCCTCAAAATATCTCAAACATTTTAATCAAAATCGTTAGAGCCATTTTCAAGAAAATCAAAATTTTCGAAAAATTTTCCATGTAAAGGGTAGTTTAGGGTAGGGCTATTTGCTTCAAAATCTTCGTGATATTGTCTTATCTTATATATCTTCGATATTTTCCTTGAATGACAATAAACTTAAATACCAACTTTGGTTTTTAACCGACTTTTCGTTTTTGAGCTATGCTGTCCACAGACTGACTGACAGACTGACACACAGACACACACACGGACCTTTTTCTAAAAATGCTTTTTTGGATTCAGGGGGTCTCAAAACATATATTTCTGGTGAAATCTCGACATCGAATTTTTGGGTGGATACAATACTTACCCTACTTACCAGTAGAGAAAGTAAAAATATGTACCCTGAGCCAATGCTACCTTTTTTCTTTTAATCTAGAACCTGAAGTTCTTCTGAGTCCCTAATGACCAAGTTGTCGACGGACTCTTAAACTCGACACACTCACTCACTCACTCACTCACTCACTCACTCACTCACTCACTCACTCACTCACTCACTCACTCACTCACTCACTCACTCACTCACTCACTCACTCTTCTGATTCTCTAGGCAAATTTAAATCCCTCACTAAATCATTAAGCTCACTTTGATTAAAACATCTATCCTCATTAGAATTGTCCGATTCATAAGTATGATCCACTAGAGATTCAGTTACAGTGCTACTGGATGCAGATCGCAGTGTATCTGATGCTGTAGACAAACATATCCCAAAATAAACATTGCATGTCTTATCGCCATGAAAAATTTTTGTACATCCTCTAGGGCGGATATAGTTAGTAGATTTTAATAAATATAAAAAATACATAAATATAAGAATATAAAATATAACTGTAGTAATACTTATATTATTCCACATTTTAAGTAGTAAAGTTGAAATTATAAGCATTTGAGCCTTCCTAACAAACGATAAGCACGAGGGAATGTTACTACAGTGCGTAGGTACATTACGAAAAATATTCAGAACATAAATTGTTGAATTGCAAAGCATTTTGACGTGGTACGCGAAAACGGATTTCAGTTTTGCAATCAGTGTGAAAATATGATTTAGAAGCGCTCATTTAATTCGAAAAAAACGAACTCCATGCAGAACGCTGTTATCTACTTCTGTGAGGCCTTGGCTTTCAGGAAATACATTACTTTTGGGAAAATGTTTTAGAACTAGAAGAATTTGACACTATACTAGTTCTAAGATTGCGCTCCTTATTAAGGATGGCAGGTGTAATGAACTGGGTATAAAATGATACAGATAGCACAATAAGTTCACGGCTCAAGTGCGTCCGGAGAAATTATGGAAATTTGTATCGAATCAGACAAGACAAGATATAAGCGCGAAAAGTTCAAAGACCTAAGAAATGCAAGAGGTAACATTTTGGGAAGTGATTAAAGAAACCTTCTTAATTATACTTCTCGGTAATGAGAGCTTACGAGTGATCAGAAAACATACTAGTGGTATAAGTAGGGATCTTGCAACTATTTTTAGTTAATTAAATAACATAAAGATACAGTTTGCTCGAAAACAGAAATATGAAGATCGGCAGTGGATCATTTCCTAAAAGTTAAAATAGAGAGTGCTAAAATATGCAACCGTAAATGGCACATAAATACTTTTTCCAGTAAGAAGAGTGAGGAACTGCAGAGAACCTAACAAATACAACATCTGATACCTGACTATTGCGCAAGGGTAGAAATATGGTAATAGAAATACCTAAGAGCAGTGATAGACGTGTTTCATTAACGAAGTGCTTCATTTTCATCAGCTCAAGCGGAATATTTAATGTAGGAAGAGTTCTGAGAAACTTCTGCTCTAGTTAGCTAGTCGACAAACAGGTTTACCGGCAGACGACTATTTGTCTATATAAACCTCACTTGTTCCAACGCAAATCAGTAACACCCAGAATAAGTTAACTAAACAAAGGCAAAACAAAAATGATTGGAGATAAGAAACCCATCAACCAATGAATCCAAAGCAGGATGAATGATGTTGCTCCAAAGCTAAGAAAACCCATTTTTGAACTTTATTTTCTGGTGTATTTCAGGAGAGGCCGCGTTTCCTAACATACATATCGGGCAAACTTAGTTCAGGGGAACCGGACTCATTTTATCGTTATTCCACCCACCCTTTCACCGTGGTAACGTGTGAGGTTTACGTTTGGGAGATCGTGGGTTTGGTGGCCAGCCTTCGTGACCCATGGGCTTTTTCGGGGTTTCTCCTGGTCACCAAGAAAATGATATAAAGGATAACCACATCTTTCGAATTTCCCGTCCCTCCATTTCATTTCATCTTCATTTCAATTCGCCTTTCAGGATCAGAAGTGTTTGGCAAGGGCGAGTTTGGCGCAGCTGTGTGGGGACTTTGCGAACTGTAACTGCTATTCTCGTATAGTGGTCGCCTGACCGGTGGCTGATTTGCGAACCCAAGTATCGAGATGAAGTATCTCTAGGAAATCTTAGGGTCCCCACGCTGACTTGCGCTATTCATTTGGATACCAACGCGACCATACAGCACTCTCATTTCATCCCTTCCTCCCGGGGTCTGAAATACAATAGCCTCAACAGTTGGCTTAGTTTGGAATCCCCTCCGTAAACATTCTACCTCCTTTACCCCCTCTAACTGCCTCTACAGTACCTGAGTTGTTAAAATAAACTTTAAGTTTTAAAACAGGAGCGGTCCCTTTCATTGTCGTTGGGAAGTTTAACTTTTCAGCTTTCCATATATCAAAGGAAGGTGGACAATACCGAAGAATATTCAGGAACACTATACCAGGAAGCCATTTGTAGTGCTGGAAATGTTAATATCTGTAATTTGGAAAGGAGAAAATGGAAGGAACTAGTAGCAGTTACACGGTTGCCTATTTTAGTTCCGTAAGTTAAAAGGCAATGGGCACTAAGAATCTGAAAAATAAGTTAATACGTTCTGCTACAGGAGTAGGCAAATTTTATACAGCTCTCCTGTAAATTTACAGTTGTAGGCAGAACCTTTTTTGCTTTAATAATCATATCACGAATAGTGTCTCTTAAGAATAGCATTAGTATATGTGTGCACCTTCTGTTGTTTTGTCTTGTCGTTCACGGAGGGGATTCCGACACGTCAGCCGATAGCTTATTTATTGTTCATCAGACCAGGAGAGGGAGGATGGTGTGAGAGTAGCCTACAGGCTGCCAGATCGCATCGCAGCCAAAACTACTACGGTGGGCCCCTAACAGATACAGGCAGTTCTTCAGTCCGACTGAGTTCCAGGTTGTCGCGAAAAGCACATCCTCAAGCCAGGTCCGGCGGATGAATCAGTCCCTCCGGCGGGCAACCAGCCAACCGCAGCACCTCCCCTTAGCCGAGCACTATTTCCAGAGTGCAAGCTCCACCGCAGCGCATCCTGTCGGCGACCCTGCTGACGCAACCTGCAAAGACTGAATAGGGAGAGACCGGAATGGGAGTAAATTGCAGGATCTAAGGTACATATCCTTCCCAGTTTTCAGCCGAGTGACCCGAGAAGAGCCCCGAAAAAAACCCAAGATCAAGAAGGTTGGCCGCGGGAATGGAATTCGCGACTTCCCGAATGCGGGCCACAGACTGAACCATCCCACTCGGTTTCCGTTTAGTTTATATTGCTTGTTAACTTTTAAGCATTCATCAGCTTCACCTACAAATAAATATTCAGAATTCGATTCTAAATGTGTATCAGTAATCTTATTTTCATCAGTGTTAGTAGTTTTGACTTCTCTTTGCAAAACAGATCGTAGTAGCAAACACAAAACTGAGATTAGAGATGATCAAATTCACAATTATAAGAACGAATAGCAAGTGTTTGATAGCTAACACGGGTCATTAAGCAATGAATGTTATAAGACCGTAAGTTATGTGAGGGAATTTCATACGTAACATGCACGAGAGTTCTGCAATCTTCACTGATAATGCACCTGTATCTACTTCACTCCAGTGGTTTACACCAGAGAATCCCACACATAAATATGTACATAATTCAGCACACGTGTGCGTGTACAACAGTATGGTGTATAATGCACAAACAATTAAGCGTACGCCTCTTACAGTTGATTGCTTGAAAATGAAGCATGTGTTACATTTTCGTTTATAGCGTCTCCCCTTTGTGGTTAATGCTTTAGTACTGTCATGGTTGAGGCTTAGTCCTACTTGAAAAAACGATACGCTGTTTAAGAGCTTGACGTAAACATTGTTTCAGCATGGTCTAACTCATTGTTGATAAAGCGATGTCTAGACAGTGCCTAAAGCGTCATCTAGCCTGAATAGGAATAGCAGAGATGCGTAGGGGGTTCGACACTGAAGTCAGGCTTATTCTACCCCCGGGAGTAAGGGTGGGTTAAGACGATACACAGATCCAGACTAACGACACAGACACTGGCAGAAACTCCTGAAGTTTCCCAAGTTTGACGACACCTCGATGTCTTTAGGTCTTCCTGGGCCATTTAATTGGGACCTCGGCACGGGATCCAACGCCCATACTTACCGCCTCCTTTTCCACCCAGATCCCATGGACGAGGAACGAAAAGAGTTCTTGTGCGCCAATTACCCTTGTCAAGTTGCGCCTAACCATTTCGCTGACACTTGCGTCCCTAAAAGAACCAACGGAATGTAGGATGAACGAAATGATTAATGAAACGAAATGGAAGGACCGGAAATTCCTTCCCAGCATTAGCCTGGCAATCCGAAGAATCCACCGATAAACCGTGGGTCAGAAAATTCAGTCACGTGAATCTAACCTACGACCTGAATGCTAGCCTCACACGTTACAGCGGAGCCATCTCGCTTGGTATCGAGTCTGGTTATACTGAAGCAATGCGCACTGGTAGCTTTCGTATTTGACATCTTGGCACAGAGGGTATGTTCAATTCACACTTTACTGTTTTAAACGGTGAAATGGATGGGTCATTGCCCTTTAATATAAGAAGAAACGTTGTGTGACATAATAAGTAATGTTGCTAAAATGCAATGTAAATAATAAAAAAAACAAGTCTAGCTAACTAAGGTAAGCTTTGGACACACATTGTTGTGCTTTGAAGGTTTCTTTATGCACTTAAAATAGTCATCCATCGTCTAGGAATGAGTTCCTAGTATCTGGTTCTCAAATTCGCAAGATCAAATCCGGCAAAGGTCATTGGGTATTTCCAGGTGTAAAAGCGCTTCACATGACTTCTTTTGGAAGGGAATAAAATTAGTTGTCCCGTGTCGTACATTTGCGCTACGTAAAAGAGCTTCAAACCCAATAAAGAGGCATCTTAGCAAACGCAATCGGTTTTTACACCCAGCTAGAATGAAACTCAGAATCAAAGCGCCAAAGGGGGTCCAAACGTAAAAAAATTATGTCATGTGTTGCATTTGCATGCCTTTTTCACTCTATTCTTACACGCTTATTCCTCTATATACTTTCCGTTAATCGAGATAAACAATAGAATGAAATAAAGATTATCTAACTTTTTGTAGGTGCAAGCGGAGTCTGGGAATACAATAGGCCTACGGCAGTCAAATGTTTGAGAGCTGGTCACTCTGTGAGGGCTTTGATATTTCATTATCTTTGCTTGGCCATGACATAGTGAAAATTCAAATACATGAGAAATATGTCGTAAGTAGTTCTACACACAGCAAAGACTTCAATAATGTGTGTTTTAACGGGATCTAAATTCTTGTGTAGTAAGATTTTGCTCGTCTCTTAAGATTTACCACTTATAGGAAAGTCATGCAGAATAAAAAGGACCTCTGAGGACATTCACAATAAATTCAACATAATTCACGAAAATATCTTAAACATATGTATTTTCATCAAAATCTTTAGAGCCGTTTTTAAAAAAAAAAAAAGAAAATCAAAAGTTCCATGCATAGGATAGTATAGGGTGGAGAATTCTCTTGAAGATCTTCGTGTTGCATCCTTGGAAGATCCTGAACTTAAATAGTAAGTTTGAATTTAATAGACTTTTCGATTTGGAAGTATGCTGTTCACAGACCCACGCGCACGCGCACGAACACACGGACACCCGTTCATCCGTCCGTCCGTCCATCCGTCCCTCCGTTCCACCGTTCTTCCGTCCATCCGTCCGTCCGCCCATCCTTCCGTCCGTCCGTCCGTCCGTCCGTCCATCCCTCCGTCCCACCGTCCTTCCGTCCATCTGTCCGTCCATCCTTCCGTCCGTCCATCCTTCCGCCCGTCCATCCCTCCGTCCCACCGTCCTTCCGTCCGTCCGTCCGTCCGTCCGTCCATCCTTCCGTCCGTCCATCCGTCCCTCCGTCCCACCGTCCTTCCGTCCATCCGTCCGTCCGTCCATCCTTCCGTCCGTCCGTCCCTCCGTCCCACCGTCCTTCCGTCCATCCGTCCGTCCATCCTTCCGTCCGTCCGTCCGTCCGTCCCTCCGTCCCACCGTCCTTCCGTCCACCCGTCCACACATCCATCCGTAGGTCCGCCCGTCCGTCCGTCCATCCATCCATCCATTCATCTAGTACTCACACACACAACAACAACAACAACAACACACACATACACACACACAGTCTTCCACTTTGATAGTCACAGAGGGAGAGGAACTAGGGGAATGCATGACACCTCAGGGGCATCGCTGCCTAGACCTGTAATCCAGCTGCCCTGATGCCTACGTATGGACGATGTAGGAAGAGTAAGTTTACAAGACAGTCTAATCCCCTATCAATGTCCCCAAAATGCGATGAAGATAATTTTATTGTGTTTTGAGCCAACATTTGTTCCTCAACACGTTCAATAATCTTTACAAATGTTATGAAGAATATGCAGCACGTATTAGTATTAATTTTGAACACATTCTGTACCAACGCCATTATCTAACATTTCAGTATAGTTGTTTTGGGGTAAACAAACTCCATTCCTTATTTAGAATAAGGAACTTTGGTGACTGGATTGTTTTATTTTGTCAATCTAAAAATTCCGCCACTAACATTAACCTCTTACATATTAGAGTCGGAGTATATAGGATTATCTTATAAGCGAGAAACAATATTTCAAATAAATATCGCCTTCTTAAATTTGTCTTCTCCACTTATCCTTTACTCTTAAAATTATCTGTTGCAGCACTAAAGATGGGATTAAGCATTCCTTTCTTTTAACTGTAAGGATACATTTTTTTGAGAATTTTTAGGTAGGAAATAAACAATCGCAAACTAGAAAGAAAAACCTGTAGCAAAGTAGGTTTTTAAAGTTTCAACTTGCTTGACAGAAACAACATATTCCCAACTAAGTAGATGCTATTACATATTCTTTACCTCACAGAAACATTGTTACTGTACGTGTAAATTGGACCAGCACCATTAAAAGAGACGTTTACAGAACGCAAAGCAAAACAAAAACCAGAGGAGAGGAAAAACTGCTGTCCTCATTATATTCCTCAAGTAATTCACAAGACTAAAATTTATCGCTCCCCTTGATGTTGGTACAATGGCTACGGCGCCAGGAGTCACGCTACTTTCAATTGTTCGTGCTAAAACCACATTACGCCATTTTTGTTCCAAGGCTTATGACGTATACAAAGTTTCCATTCAAAGCAACGTTCATCCGTCTCCAGCCCTTCCTTCATTTGTCTTGTGAGCCGGCATGCAAGAAGAAGGATTCTACAAGCCGTGAGAATACGCACATGTGCCAGTGTTTTGTTAATGATGGAAACGTACACTCAAGGAATAATGAACAGCCGCTTGTTAGAGGGTTACCTTCATATTTAAAACTCAATAAATTGCTCTTGGTTATCAACAAAGTACTACCACCCATCAGAGTCTATCAGTGTAATTACATCGAAAGTTGGCAAACGTGTTCACTTTAGTTGCCATAATTGATGTAATCTCTTACACATAATGTACATTTCTCCTTCTGTCCATTTTGAAAGAATGGTAAATGTGCTTTTGCATCTTATAGCAAGATAAAAATCTTACTTGTAACATAATTAACTCATTACATCGTTTATTTGTTTCATATGAATATTTCATAAATATAAAGGTTAAGGAATACAATACCTTTTCCATGTTCCATGTTCCCTCAACTGATCATTCGAACGTCTCTTTGGACTTTATGCTGGTACGTACACATCTACTAGGGTATAAATAAATGCTTTTTCTTTCAAATATGTTTCAGTTGAATATTTGTTTGCAGTAGTTCTCTATATAGGAACTAGCTAATTTCCTTCTGGTATATTTTATCAGCCATCTCTATTCTTTCTTTCCTTAATGCATAAAGCACTCTCATTATTAGCCCTATGGCATGCTGAAACCTCCATCATCTTATAGAATTTTCTAGATGATACTATCCATTGCGGCTTAAAGTTGACAAAATACTAAATTTTGGTTGAAAGAGGCGATTAAGGAAGAAAAACAAGATATGTGTTGTTTTTATAAGAAGTTCTCTACTCCTTCAACTATAAGCTGCTCTTACAAAAGCATGCCACTTTGCCTGCTATATAGAGGAAGCCTTGTTTTCCCCCAAACATTCGATGTCGAGATTTATTGCAAATTATGTTTTCAGGCCTCCTGTACACGACGTTCCTGTAGTGTACGAAGATTTCAACTATACACCTTATATCTGAAAACTAAACTAATTTCCGTGGTGCAACAGCCGATACAGGACCAACCCCGATGGCCGCGACTCACACCTCAGCCCACAAGGGCCTTATGAGTGGGGAGCAGTAAAGGGTAAAACGAGCGCCCCAAGTCCCCAAGGTCACATTGATGAAAGAAAATGTGATAATAGAGTAGTTGGTGGAATGAATGGTAGGGCAAACCGGAGAACCCAGAGAAAACCCACCGAGACGCTGGTTCGTCCACGACAAACTCCACAAACTATCCTCGGGTTGGAACCGGGACGCTTTGGTGCGAGGCGAGTAATCTAACTACACGACCATGGTGCCAATGTTTGTCTTTCAACTAGTTAGGTCGGGGGGACGATTGGTCCACAAATCAACACTTATAAGTTTGTCTTCAAACACTGATCTTATTTCATTTAGTGATTATGGCGTTGCAGAATCTTATTGCGAGATTCTTCTTCTACTCTCAAAGTGATCAAAAGTGGCCCTATACCGTTCTGCACTAGTTGTTTCAGAATAGAAAACAATCCGATTATTCTTCTAGCAGTTATCGCACACCACTCAGGTCATAGGGAGGCGAATCATCCAGTTGCACAGGTTTTTCTGAAGCGGGGTGTCAATTGCTATCGAGTGTTCACGCCATTTAGGTGGAACAAAGATTCATAGAGAAAAACAATATTTCTGAATAAATTAAACTTCCTTTAACAAATCAGAAAACCCAATTGCAGTAATTCACTCGCTTACACGGATTGTTTTGTTTCAACGCTGCACTCGAGAGTAGTGATAGTTTCGGGTTTAACAGACATGTAGTTCTCTCTCGCAGAAGACGGAGATAGACCTGTTTGTTTAGTAATTCTCTAAGTGATCACTTAAACTGACACCATTTTATCTAGTTTAGTTCTGTTAAGATGTATTTTCACCTAGAGCGTTTCTTGTATAGTACTGAGCCCGAAGCTCCCAATTTACTCATGATCGCATATATAGTTTTTCTTGCATGTGGTGCAGAGTTTGGAAACCTTTCAACCATATCACGCTAAAGTACATTCTATCAGTCAATTCTTACCGTTGTAATTAATATTCTTCCACACAATAGCCGTGTGTGGGACAGGATTGGAAAGGGTAGAGGGATACTGAAAAATTCAATGCCATACCCACACGAACCTAATTCTCCAACTCACTCGCAGTATTTACAGCAGGTGTGTCAAACAGCACTCACCAGGTGTGAAAAATATTCCCCTATTTTCCCTCCCTTCATATCGGAAAACTTGAAAAACAAAGCGAAAACTGGTTCTACTAGCGCGTGCTACTGCAGTTAAGGAGGGGTGGACTCCTCTCTTCACACCCTCGGAGTGATGTTTGACAGGCCTGACTTACAGTATTGTAAGTCGCCATTAAGGTATGTTACCTCATGTAAGTTGAGATCTCCTTGTGTGGTGTACCGGAAAAAATGCGAGTAGGTTCCAGAATTTCATGTGTTGGCACGTTGGCCATGAATGGCTTAGTGGTTACACCAGGAAGACGGTATGTGGTTGAGATCCTGGTCATGACATTGCATTTTTCAGTCTCACTCTACCCTTTCCAATTCTTACCGTTCTTTGCTAATATACAGGATGGAAGTCAAATAATCCGCCAGACTTTAACTGTGAATTTCTCTTATTGTAAATAACAAGAAAGTATAATACTAAAAAGCTGAAAAGTTTTTAGTTTTCTAGAATAAAATATTTTTATCAAAAAAATATCATCACCTGGCAGAATTATTATTCATCAAAGGTTCTTGATTTATGGGTATATTCATAGAAAATTGAATAAACGACAACTTTTTCCCATGGTGTACTTCAATAGATTCAACGGTTTCTGTGTAAATTAAATTTAAAAAATGCACAATTTGTTGCCTTCTTAATTCTATTAGAGCTGGCATATAGCTGTACATAGATCGCGCGGAATGTTTACTTAATCGCATGCAATTGTTTTCTTATCGAAGCCGCAAAAGATGTGAAGCTTAGCTACAGATATTGAATACTTACTCTATACTCTTATTTCAAATTAATCCCAATGTTATTGCATACTTGTTACTGCTAAAAAATGTTAGTTACTAAAAGTATGGTCGTTTTTTATTGCTAAAGCTACCCCATAAATAATTGTTAGTCCGTGACTGTGGGCGCGAACACCAGTGTCAGATTTATTTACCTAAAGTTTTTGAAATATTTTTACATCTTTCACACATATTCACGTGCACAAATCTTGTCAGAAACTTCGTGTTGCAATTTCACTATCTCGTGTTATTTGGCGCTCATAAGCTTCTTAAGACACTTGGAGCAATTGTTGGAAGAGAAAGTGCTTCCATAAACTTCTGCATCATGTTATACAAATTCCCTTTTTTTTAATGTAAGTACATGCTTTCATAAAGCACATTAGTCCCACTTTAAATCGGGTATACTAAACATTAGGAGAATTGCACACTTACCGAACCAAACGTATAAACAATTACACATAACATTTTGTTTAAACATTTTGCAGTGGAGCGTAAATTCACAGTATAAATTATGCTTTCCAAAAGGTTTAGCAATTAGTAGTAACACATTGTTAAATTCAATAGCAAATAACGGTATTTATAACGTAAGACGTGTTTCACGAAAGAGTGACATAATCTTTGGAATGCTCAATGCACATTCACCACTTAAAAATCCAATGAAGGTAACTTAACCTTCAGCAATTAGCGTTAAACGCGTGCATGTGGACTTAAGTAGACATGGACTTAGCATGTATTCATTTTAATTCAAATGAATTGATGTGTTTCTGACTGATTAGAGCATATTCAAAGTTCATTTTCCTATGTTTCTATGATATTTCTTATTTCCTAATGGATGTAATATTGTAACTAGTGTCGGAACTTAGTAAACAATTTTGCGCGGCGTTTAAAAGAAGAATCCGATTCCAAGAAAGGTCGTTATCTTATCATGGCATAAGCCTCCCAAATAGGGCCAGATATTCAGACCTTTAAACCTACCAAATTAGATATTTGTAATTACACGGAAATGTAAGATTTGAGGTAATGTTTTCATGCGGGGTAATTAGCCATAATCTTACTTTTTCACGCAATTTTCTGGTGTCTGGCGCAGCGCTACAAAACATCTGAAATACATACATGGCTAAAGTTACTTAAATTGTTTTTATAGAGCATTAAAATAGTTCATTGATCCTCCGATAGAAGCTTGAGTATCCGATCAACAGGTAGTGCCACGTTAGTTAATGGTGCATTTAATTGAAAAAAAGTTACTGGACTGTTTTGTTAGTTTACATCCACCCTCTTACCTCCTTCAGTGTGGTGGATTATATCACTTCCAGCCTGTGTGTAGATATTACTCCGTCCACTTGGCGCCACTAACCGGTGGTCCCTCTCCTCTGTTTATCGCTACCAATGCAAGTTCTACTACTACTACGAGGTTTTGCGCTCAAATATAGGGTATTAGGCAGACTAGTGCGCAGATTTTGTGTGATGTTCGATTCAAATATGCCGAATAAAAAAGTAAAATAACAAATTCATATATCGTGAAAAGTAAAAGAAATAATTCAACATTATTGAATACTTTATCTGCACAGTCCAGCTATAGGGCAGGACTGAAGGGTCAAATTCTACTAATACAACTACTGCTGTCAAGCACGCGTTCACACCTACGAGTGAATGTTTGAATTGGGCCAGCCTAGAAAACTGATTTCGTCATGTATCCGTGAGTTTCATGTCAGCTGCAACTCTGGCAGGAGTGGTTCTCTTTCTAGCTTTCCGAACAGTATTCAGCGAGGTAGCTTTACCGTCAACATATTTGGTCCTACGCACACGCCAATGTTGCCAAGCACATGTCCATGCATCTATTCCAGTAGGGACGGTGGAATCCAGTTATTTAGTATCATTGTGTATATAAATTGTATACAGGGCCTCCTTTTCCCTGCCATGCAGCGCCGAGAAACCGTTCGACATGTTCCAACCCTGAAACAACCAATCAGATAAAGGGTGAAGTGAAATAAGTGTGGGGCGAATTGGACGGAAAACAATTATGGGAATGTAGGTGCCAAAATGATTCATTTTGGCAACAAATGACTCCTTATATTAATGTTACTCCCACAAGGAAAAAGAATAAAGGCAATACTGATACAGTAATAATGTAATACTAGCGGGCGACGTATCAACAGCCAAGGAGGTTCAAGTGTGGGTTGCTTTTCCCGATGGTAGTTTTTTTCGGATCCTAGTAACTTCGCAATCAGCTGTAGGAGCGAGTATAGTCTTCATTGTTGTTGCCATTTGAATGTCCAAGGGGTAAAGGTAGACGCCTAGGAGTTTTACAGAGCTGCCACTACATCCAGACCAAGGTTCCCTGCGACTCCCAGATTTATAGTGTAACCTTTCCAACATTCGCCTAGCGATCCGAGGGAAACTTCTGAAAAAACCCATGGGTCGGCAAGGCATCACCTCCAGAATGCCGCCACATTCGCTTACTCCTTCGTCTCCTCGCTTGGTAAAAGAGGCCAACATTTTGCAGAAATAATTTCATTTTAGCTGCAACGAACTTTTCTTTACAGCTTCAAAAGAAAGCACAGGAGTCTGCTGGCCTTGAAATTCCACACTCCTATACGGCGAAAACAGCTATAGCAATAGCTAAAAGTATATGGCAGACGTATTGAAAGACCCAAACAACTAACTGAAACTATCTTGAAAATGGCTGATATAACAAAATTTTATTTATAATAATCGTATTGTAACAAAACCGCAAAATGCGAATTTCGTTACTTTTCTAACAATATTTTCCTCTTAACTACAAATGCACAATTTCCTTCTGGTTGCTAACACAGTTTACAACACTTCTGTGCTATTACAATTTACAATTGTTCTGATAATTCCCAGTATTTCAATATCTCTCTCCACTTTCAATATGTCTTATTACATGAGTATTACGACACAATCACTCGACGACACATACTTAAGCGCTGACAGACTGGCCGACTCAGTTTCTTAACTAAAACTAACTTGCACGACGACTTAAACACCTCTAACTAAAACTACTACTACTCTATCACTGAAAATTGACCTGAACTACTAAATGAATGTCCTATTTATACCGGAGTCGGTATCACGTGGCCTTCGAGAACCCTACATACACACGTGCAACGATGGCTCAGCGGAATTACTGGAAGCTTCTCGAATCTGCTGGTGTTATCACGCTATTCGATCGCACACATTGTCAATAGTTGCCCTATAGCCTCGGACCTCTGTGTTTTACGGCATCATTATGGTCACGTACACACAGTCGCTCAGCGTATCCAAGGTCAACCGTCCCCCTCTCATCCGTATATTTTTGAACGACCCAATGTCACAATATGTTTCAAAGAATTCTACATGTTTGGTAGTAAGTTTATGTATATGTCTTATGGTTTAGAAGTATATGAGAAACATTAAAAAAGTTATTCCAAATGAAGTGTGTCAGAAAATTCAAGTAAATGATTTGAGTTGTCAAGTAAATAATTTTAACTGTATTATGGTATTCTAATAAAAACCATTATAGCCATCGTAACAAACTAAAAATAGCAAAGTATTTTCCATACAGAGGGTAGTAGGATCGTCTTCCCCTCTCATCCGTATATTTTTGAACGACCCAATGTCGCAATATGTTTCAAAGAATTCTACATGTTTGGTAGTAAGTTTATGTATATGTCTTATGGTTTAGAAGTATATGAGAAACATTAAAAAAGTTATTCCAAATGAAGTGTGTCAGAAAATTCAAGTAAATCATTTGAGTTGTCAAGTAAATAATTTTAACTGTATGGTGGTATTCTAATAAAAACCATTACAGCCACCATAACAAACTAAAAATAGCAAAGTATTTTCCATACAAAGGGTAGTAGGACTGTCTTGAAAAGTTAGTTGCTATATGCCTTTCAAGAAACTGAATTGATTCAAGATTTGTATTTATCAGATGTTTCGTTATTGGGTTATGGTAGTCACAGAAACACACACACACACACACACACACACACACACACACACACACAGACACACACACAGATTCTAAAACTGATATTTTTGTATATAGAGGACCTCAAACATGTATTCCCTCTACAACCGGGATGTACTTAGTTTTTTATGGAAATGCAATACATACTTTCTCTATTTTATGTAGGCGGTAAAAAGCTGGATCTAATCTTTAAATAAGCAAGCGAATGCTTTAATCGCGATAATTATAATATGCAATCCGATGGACGAAGCTGTAGTCTACACCAAAATAACGTTATATTCTGTGTAACGTGTGTAAGTAAACGTATTGCAATTATTGGGGTTAACCATATAAACCTTATTAAGTGTCTGTGCTGTGATTCACATATTGTTGCATTAATAAGGTAGTTATTACCCCTTAACACTTATAATCATAGTGAAAACTGGTAACTGTATGCAGTATCCGTAATTTTGACGCGCATT
>CM060966.1:81625102-81743844 GCA_030765045.1 Tenodera sinensis
ATAATAATAATAATAATAATAATAATAATAATAATAATAATAATAATAATAATAATAATAATAATAATAATAATAATAATAATAATAATAATAATAATAATAATAATAATAATAATATAATAATAATAATTTGCGTCAAACGTTTAGGGCCACCTAGCTTGTTGAAGAACGGATACAAATGGTTAATTAGTTCACTATCGCGAAAGCATTGTGTGAATAACCCTGTAATGCATTTCTACCTCAATTCGAATGAATTTCATCAGAATTTAATATTAATGTGACGTCAAATCTCTCTTAGAAATTGACATTTTAATATGAAATTTTGACTAAATTCATTCAAATTAGGGTAGAAATGCATTACAGCATTGTTTGCACAATGTTTTCCCGATAGTTAGTGAAATAATAAACCATTTATATCCATTTGTCAAGAAACTAGATGGCTCCAAATATTTGACAACTTCTTGTTTTGATACGAAATGGTTCTTTATTGACAATAACTGTATTGGACATATTTGTCACACTCATCATATAGAATCCCTGGTCAACGTATGGCCGAATCAGTAACTTCCACCCGGTACATTTCGTGGCTGCAGCATCATTATGTACTGTAATCGTGTTGCGCTAACAGGATTTTAACACAGCAGAGAAACTGAAATAATTTTCCTCAGTGGCCTTGTTAATTGGGGCTTACATGGAACTGTATGTGTAGCAAATCCCAAACTGTAAACGTTGTACTTTTAATTACCTATTTATTAGACAGTTTTAAGAATGCATATTCACATTAATGCTACATAATTACGAACGTTTTAATGTTTTGCTAATAGCATTTATATGATAAATATCGAATTTAAAACCATTACATCCAATATTTTCTGCTGCGGTTGTTAAAATTTGCATAACACGTTATGCATTAAATGTGTTCTAATCTAACACATCGAAGAGTTTGAAAGTAAACAACAATAGCAAGTAAATAACCGTTTTTGAACTTGCAGGAAAAAAAGAGTAACATGTTTCTAATTTTAACCTACTTTAGTAACACTAACCTAAAATCCATTTGTATAAGCCGTTAATTTGAATAACATATGTATGTCCATATATACTTATTTTGTTTTAAGTAGGTCATAAAACGCCCAAATGTTTGCACACATTACAAGCTAGATGAAGCGAGAGTGACGTATGAGAACCAGGACCATCCTACCTGATCGAGGCTTTTTCCACTTCTCCTCAGTATTCGTAGCTAGAAAATGTCGTGGAAGTATCCAAACTCAAACTTGAAACACTTCCTTCTCAAAATTCCTTTCTCAGATATACTTTCATTGCATGTGTCACCAATGTCCAATACTTGTGGTGCCGCGCTATGCACTATTAAAAAATCTTATGTGTTACACTCATATGACCTTCTCTCCTCTTGAACTCACAATTCTTACAAACACATGCCTCTATCTTCTTCTTGTTAGTAGAGATAAACGTCTGCAGAAATTATCTTATTGCTGATTTTCTTGTAGGTGCAAGGAGAATATGGTAATATAGTAGGCCTTGAACGATAGTAAAATCTTTTGAAGCTGGTCGCTATATGAAGGCTTTGAAATTTCGTTCTCTTAGCACGGCCAAGAGATAAAAGGGTGAATAGCGACCTTCCATTTTAGAAAACTAAGTATTGCAAAACTCACACGAGTAGCAAGGAATATCTCCACAAAAAAGTGCATTTGGACATAGCTTATGTGTTTTAACGAGTTCTCCCTTTTTCTACAAATTTGGCCTAGCTCTTACGGTTTACCAACTATTCAAAAGTCATTGAAAGTAAACAGAGCTATAGCCAGAAAATTCAAAATAGATATTTCATTTGAAATAAAAATGTGACATATGACACCAACACCAAAAATATGACATTTTAATCAAAATCGTTAGAGCCGTTTTTGATAAAATCAGAATTTTCGAAAAATTCTCCATTTAAGGGGAAGTTTAGGGCGGAGAAATTTTCTCAAAAATGTTCGTGTCACATCCCTGAAAAACATTAAATACCAACTTTTGAATTTTATGTATAAGAAGGTATATAAATATTCCACATGTACTCGTGCACGTTTTGAAAAAGCCAAACATATTCAAACTAAATGTTTCCCCAAGTGATACACCAGATACCCCAAATAAGAGAAAAATAATAATCTGCGCAGTTTAACCTCACTACATCGAAGATTGTTGACAGGTGGGAGACTATTCCAACGTTAAAAGAGGTCCTCTTTGCATTTAAGACAGAGTAAAATCTGTAAGAGAAAATACAGAAAGGAGGGCTTCACAAGAATTTCTTAGAAAAGGGATGCTTCAGGGAGCTACAAATTCACCAAAGTAGGAACATATGAGAGGAGCTGCTAGCTTCCTGGGACTAGTAGCAAGCTTATGAATTCTAAACTACTCCAAAGAATTATTATGTACATTAAAACGCCCTCATGCTTCATCACTCAACGCTGCATGTTATAATTTCTTTGTTGCGCTCCACAGGTGCACTCTCATTCTCTCACACTTGTGAACTAGGGTCTGTCCTAAAGCTCTCTTCGCCGGAGAGGCGTCTTACTGAACAGTCGCCTATGGCGTATTGTACAACACTACATTTAATATGAAGCTAACCGTTCTTTGGAAAATGTTTTGGTTACTCATACGAAGGTAATCAACAGCTCAGTTCCAACTATGTTTATGTAACGATGTTTTACTACTAACTAGCGACACGGTTTTCAATTCTATTACTAATTTGCCTTGCTGTAAATATAATATACTATTTGTGTAAAATATAGAACAAAATAACGCTCAATCTAACGAAGACGAAACGATAGTATAATATATATCTGAAAGCAAGAAATTATATCGACCCAGATACCAAGTATTAAATTACTATTTTCAATGAATTTGTCTATTCCCAAGTATGTAAATCGTACATCATGGTACTTTTAATGAAGTTTTTACACATAAATTCGATATACTAAATTTTCAGGGAGTTACTGGAACGTTTAACCTTTGTCCTTAACATGGTGCTCCAATCATCAAAATTCTAAGCCATAAGGACCGTTCCCATAGAACCTAATGGAGTTCTATATAGATAACGAAATTCTTTTGTTCTTAATATTAAAATGAATATTCTTAACATTAGGTGTGGTGATTGTGCCTGGCAGCGTTTAAAGTTTGTGCAGGTATTATTTAAGCTGGATTAAGTTGAAATATTTGCATGTTTCACAATATCGTCGATTTCTCTCCTTTTCTGCCTTCCTTCCTTATTGATGTCCTAAATGTTTACTTTACTTTATTCCTTGTTTTTGCCCACTAGAACGCCAGGTAAACATTAAATAACTTTTATTTTAAATATATCACAATAGGTATTTAAAGAAAATCGTGTTTTAATTAACACAAATATCAAAATATGTAGAGAATAATAACTCAACTTCAATAAAGTTGAGTTAAACTGAATACACCATCAACGTGTAGCGGTTTGTAGCTTGGGTGACAAAGATCAGTTCGCCTTGATAATGGCACAGAGGAGTGTTGAAACGTGCGTTGTTGGTGTATTGACTTTAACTCAATTTTACTGAAGTGAAGTTATTAATCTCTGCATACTTTGTGTTATTTGTGGATTGTATTGCTTCACTGTTAATAATTTCAGGTGTATATAATAACGTATTTTAATTAGCTTTTCAACCAAATAGTGAGAACTGAAAACGACAAGAATGGAAGAAAAAATGAAAAAGTATAGAATGAAAAACATAAGTAAAGAGGGAGAGAAAGAGAGAAAAAGGGAAAAGAAATTAATCTCAGCGGCTGAAAGGAAACTCAAAGTGAATATACGGCCTCTAATATTAGAATTACGAACTTTAATTGTTTTCAATGACTGATTAATGATCCATTTGAATATAATAACAGCAAATCGGAAACCAAAACTAACACTTATGTGCATATAACATGAACTTTGAGTGAAATAAAAGTGAATATTTTGTTCTCTGTATGTATAATGGTTATGTTATTCTTGTAACTCTTAGAAAGACAAAATCGTCATTTTGTTGGCCATACAATAGAATACAGTTTTTATAAACCATTTACAGTTTGTTTCAATTTCATTAAAATATGTATTGTAATTGAATTGGAAAAGGGGATCATTTCTTTACTGGCCATGTTATGGAATACATCTTTCATAAAACATTTGAAGTACATTTTAATAAAACTCCAATAAGTTCATCATTACCTGAGATGTATGTTCAGCAATTTTCACCCAGTGATTTCGAACTTTCTGATTTTGCTAAAAGAAAAACTGGGTTATTATGGTTTGACTGTAGAAATCACCTAAACTCAATATTTCGTGTCATCTATACCGAATTCTCATCATTTAATTGTGATAAGTGGATTTTCAGTAAGTAGTAGGGATTGGCCGATTTAACGGTTTTAATTGCCCTATTATAATTGGCCGATTCAAGGATTATAATTGCCCTATTCATCGTTACCCCCGCAGGGGTCATATTGTTGAAACGGCCACCGATTCAGCGGTATTAGAAAGTCTATATGAGCATATGGGAGAGACAGGGATGGGGGGTACTGTATGTATGAAGTAGTAGGGAAATAGAACCCCCCCCCATCCAATCCCAACCCCCCCCCTTGGATGTGTGGGCGTGTGTGTATGTGTATGTGTGTATGTGTTTTATGAAGATAGTGCAATGCATGCTAGGCTGGGAGAGGGGTTGTGTGTGTGTGTGTGTGTGTGTGTGTGTGTGTGTGTGTGTGTGTGTGTGTGTGTGTGTGCGCGCTCATGTATGTACCACTAATGAAGACAGCGGCTATGCGTATGTCCAATTACCGTAGGAGGAGGTAAGAATTTCCCTGCAAAGTAAGCCGTTGCGTTGAACGCTACTGAAAAAAATGGGACAAGGTGAAAACGGGAAAAGAAAGACAAATGAATTAAGAGTATATTCGTTGTGAGAGGCGATAATAGATTGTATCTTAAGTATATGCATAGCACGCGGTAGTCTATAGGATAGAATCCCGTAAACAAAATTAAAAATCTTTCACGAGAGTACAGGTGTGCTATAAGTTAATAGAATGTGTGTTAAGTATATGCATAGCAAGTATGAGTGGAAGGTAACACCGAGGTACAAATAATCAAAAAAGGTGATGATCTGAAAGCCTTCGGAGTTCACAAGAAATATTAAGAATGATTGAAATAAATTTACATATCCCTGTGCCGGTGTATACAGCAAGAAAAGAGAATGAATAAATTAGCCCTAAAGGGTTTAATGGGTGCCCACACCCTTCAATTACAAAGTCGTAAACGAAGCAGGTGTCCCGATAATGGTATTCAGAAAGCGTTTCGTATATGTGTGGTTAATAAGACCCTATGGTCACTGTATAACGGATGTATGTATGCTTCACATACTTGAAATTCATAGATTAAACCTTTCTAAAAGAGAAAATGATGAGAAGGAATAAATTATCCTTAAAAGGTTTAATGTACACCATACACACTCTCTCACAAAGTCGTAAACGAAAGCAGGTGTTCGAATAATTGTATTCAGAAAACGTTTTTGAATATGTGGGTCAGTAAGACACACTGGTTATTGTATGATGGGAACCTCTGCTTCCGTAAACGAAACAGGTGTTTGAATATTGCTATTCAGAAGACATTTCGTATATGTGTGTTAATAAGACCCCGCTGGTCATTGAAAATGGAACTACACAGTTTTCTCATACTTTCCAAAAAAGAAAAAAATATAAAACACGTCTTTAGATTTTTTTATAGAGTAGGGGAAAAACATTTGTTACAAAATACGTACCCCCTTCCTTATGAAACACGAAAAAGAAAGTTAAGTATTAAGATCCAATGAACTTATAGCTGCGTGCGCATTTTACGTAACCGTCCAATTGAAAGAGAAACTATCCCCTCCTCTAAGAAGATGAATTGTTCAAAAACTGGTCTTATAAACCGATGTCTTTAGAATTTTAGTCTTAGTAATCAGAACGTCAGAAAATGTAACTTTGTGTGTAAACAGCAGGGCTCGGTACGCTTTAACATTTTAAGAGTGAAGCTATGTACTTCTACTCCAAGGGGAGGGTGGGGGGTTAGGACTGAACGTGTCTGCAGAGATATATATATAAAGTGAAGCAGTAAAATTAAAATTGTGATAGTGGACATCCAGAGGTGAACACGAAAAAGTCATGTCAGGTAAGTGAGTCAACATTCATGTAGAGAATAAGTCATACACAACTTAATTTATTTAAAACACCAATTACTCTTAGAACAGGAAGTGTATTGCATATGTGTATTTCTTTCAAGAAATAGGCATGCATTTGAAACTACTTATAAAATCTTGCAGGGTAGAAGAAAAAAAATGTGATGGAGTTATTTTTGCAATTTTTTTCATAAATGTTTAAGTAAAAATCAGCTAATTAGTGACAGTGTTTAAATATATGATTACATAATACATTAGATAATTTACAAGAAAAACGTATTTTCAATATATTATATCTAAAGAAAAAATTGGTTATCTTTACAAGAATTACATCTAAAGCATATTTCACAGCATTTTATTATTATGAATTTTTAGAATACAAAATGCTATTTAAATCCCCCTCTTCCACACAAGACAAGAGTACATGCAAGTTAAGACATGCACAGACAGGTTGAAACAGGAAAACTAAAAGCGGTCTGGTGTATATTATTTTCAGATCAATTGGTGGACCAATTGAATAAGATGTCGGAAGGTCCGGCACTTATACCTACACGCAAAATCCGTGATTTGGAGAAAAATGTTCCATTTAAAATCACACATCTGAAGACAGTAACTACAAGATTCGGGGAACGAGTCGTCGTACAGCTTGGAGAATTCCAAGTCTTTCTCCCCGAACGGTTTAAAGACATGACGGAAGCTCAGAAGTCGGCTATCAACACGGGTGTATATCAACTGATATATTTGGGAGAAGAGCCTTTGACAAGCGGGTATAAGCGGCATCGGATTTCTTTTTTAAAAGCAAAGGTAAATCACACTCTTACTAGGTATATAAAAAGAAAAGCCATAAACTTATTTGTTACAACAAAACTAATGCCAGATCGTATAATTTCAGACAGTGCAGTAAACACAGACACGAGTGTGCTCAATGCAGATTCGTCCAAAATTGAAGGTAGGAAAAAATCATTTATCGATTATTAGAATAAGTACTGAAACAATTCAAACAAAAGATTCTAATTCACATCAAGTATTTAACGCAGCATCCCCAGTAAAATGAATATCTATTTAAAATAGCTCTGATCTATCAAACCTTTAATTCAGCATGTAGAACTCATGCTATTAATATAAATTAGAGCAAAAATATAATTCTTAAAACACGTTTTAATGTACTCATAGATGTAAATGACATGTACCAATCATCATCATTATCATCATTATCATTATTATCATTATTATCATTATTATCATTATTATTATTATTATTATTATTATTATTATTATTATTATTATTATTATTATTATTATTATTATTATTATTATTATTATTATTATTATTATTATTATTATTATTATTATTATTATTATTATTATTATTATTATTATTATTATTATTATTATTATTATTATTATTACAGGCAATGTCATGCAGATGGTCAACACAGAAGCTGGAACAGCAAATCTCTGTACCAAAGCAAAGGAAGATACAATCGCTGGTCTCAAGAGAGGTGCATCTTATGAAAGCAGTGAAGCAAAACCATGTAAAATAAGCAAGCCGTCGTCGTCATCGGTGAGTGCAAAGAGGAAAACAGAATTAAGATGTATCAATATAGAATCTGCATTTAAAAATCGGATATACACATGTCAAATTGAAAATAGCTTGGGCATAATAGACCCTCAGATATTTCTAAATGAATGTAAAGCCTTGGTGAGCAATGAAATTGAAACCAGTCTGGGGCGTTATGTATCGGGAATAAAGTTATGCGGAACGTTAGTATGTCGATATATAATTATGACTCCTGATAATGAAAAAATAGAAACTTTCAACTTTAATAGTAAAATGGAAGCTATTCTAAAAAGTACAGATGTCAGCAGTTGGTATGAGAGTAAACTTAAAGAACCCATTCTTTCAAGTATCGAAACATTTGAGTCAAAAAGCAGTTCCAAATCTCTATACCAGATAAACTCTCTTATTTTAAGTGCATGTCAATATGATTCTCTAAATGCAGGGTGCTACAGCGAACTACCGGAATTTATTAAACGTAAACATGCAGTAATAAATATCAAGAATACAGATGATAAATGCTTTGGGTACTGTTTACTCGCTTCAAAATATCCTGTAAAAAATAATCGTAATAAAGTGACATCTTATACACGGTATGATATGCTTAAAGAATTTGATTTCAGTGGAATATCATTTCCTGTATCCTTTGATGAAATTGAAATCTTTGAAAAACAAAATGATACGATATCGATTAATGTGTATGGCATACAGCATCATTCAATCATTTTGTTATACCAAACAAGTGAACAAAAACAAAATCATGTGAATCTGTTAAGGATCGGTAATGAATTCAAAGCACACTATTGTTTAATAACCGATCTATCACGTCTGCTGTCGAAACAAATATCCAGACCTTTACATAACTTAATCATGTGTGAAAACTGTTTGAGGCATTTTTCGAGTGACTCAATTTTAGCAAAACATAAGGTTAACTGTATGAAGACTCAAGTTATAACTATGCCCGACATAGGCACGAATGATAAAGTGAAATTTAATGCTTATTCGAAATGTACACCAGTTCCATTTGTAATATACGCTGATATAGAGACTGTACTCCATAAAGTGTCCTCGTGTCAACCATCTGATGATGACAGCTGGACCAGGTCAGTTCAGACGCATAAGGCCTATTCAATAGCTTTAAAATTAGTTTGCCATTACGATGACACTTTGTCAAAATTTAAATTGTTTAGAGGTGATACTGCTATTGACGATTTTTTTAAGGAACTACAATTAATTGCAGATGACATAATTGATATATATTCACATAAAAAGGAGTTAATTATGACAGATGAAGACGAAATAAATTTCAGAAATTCCACAAAATGCTACCTTTGCAATCGTGATTTTGAATCGAATACGGTCAAATGCAGAGACCACGACCACGTGACTTCAAAGTACCTTGGTTCTACGCACATGTCATGTAATTTAAACAGAAAAGTTCCGAATTTTATACCAATCATTTTCCATTGTCTATCAAAATATGATGCACACTTTCTAGTTAAACATTTGACTTATGACGCAGAAGTTGTGACATGCATCCCACAGACGTCCGAAAACTACCTCTCGTTTAGTAAGAGATACACTTCCAATGGGAAAAGTATATATTTCAGATTTCTGGACAGTTATAGATTCTTAGATGATAAACTGAGTAACTTAGCAGATATGCTAAATCCAGAGGACTTCAAAATTACAAATTCGGCATATGAAAATCCTATGGAATGTGAATTGGTTACACGAAAGGGGGTATTCCCCTACACGTACTTAGATTGCTTGCAAAAATTGAATGAAACATCACTGCCTGATATTACACACTTTGATAATATAACACAAGAAGAATATGCACATGCCCTAACAGTTTGGAGAGAATTTAAGATACAAAATTTAGGAGAATATAGTGATTTATATCTCAAGACTGACACACTGTTATTAGCAGATATTTTTGAAAAATTCAGAGAGTTATGTCTAAATTTATATAAACTGGATCCTCAACACTATTACACAATTCCTGGCTTAGCCTTTGATGCTATGTTGAAGACATGTGATGTTGAAATATCGCTTATCACTGACAAGGAAATGCTAGAGTTTTTTGAATCGGGAATTAGAGGTGGCTTATGCACTGTCACAAAACGTTATTCTAAGGCAAATAACAAGTACATGAGCAATTATAATGCATCTTTGCCTCCTAAATACCTATCATACATAGACGCAAATGGATTATACGCCTCCATAATGTTTAATTATGCCCTACCGTATGGAGAACTTAAATGGTTAACTAAAGATCAAATTAATGATACCGATTTCTTAAACATATCGGCAGATGCTGAATATGGATACGTATTGGAAGTTGACCTCGAGTACCCCAAAGAGATCCATGACGTTCATAATGACCTTCCACTGTGTCCAAAGAGTGAGATACCGCCAAATGATAAATTCAAAAAATTACTTGCCACACTGTCAGATAAACATAAATATGTTTTACATTACCTCAATTTGCAACAATGTGTTCAATTAGGAATGAATTTGAAGCGCATACATAGAGTTGTATGTTTCAAACAATCTCTCTGGTTGAAAAAATATATTGACCTGAATGCTAAGAAACGCTCTGACGAAAAGTCGAAGTTTGGGCAGCAATTATGGAAAAAGTTTAGCAATTGTGTCTATGGCAAATTTATCGAGAATGTTCGTTCTTATAAGGACTTTCGTCTAGTTACGAGTTGGAAACAAGCCCGAAAACTTATATCACGTAAAACATTTCATAGATACATAATTTTTAGTGAAAGTCTGGTTGGTATAGAAATGATAAGAGATGAAATTCTTATGTGTAAACCCATATACATTGGTCAAACAATTCTCGATTTATCTAAATATCATATGTACGACTTTTATTACAATGTTTTGAAAAAGAACTTAAATGATTTAACTTTAAATTATATGGATACGGATGCCTTTTTGTTTGAAACCAGTACTGATGTTTATGAATTTATCAAAAGTCACATACACTATTTTGACACATCAAATTATCCTTCTGACAACGTATATGCAATACCTTTAGTAAACAAGAAAGTATTGGGACTGTTTAAAGATGAACTCTCTGGCAAGGTAATGACTGAATATGCAGGACTACGATCAAAATTATACGCCTTTCGTTATGATGGACAAGTTATTAAGAAGGGCAAAGGCGTAACAAAGACAGCAATACGGTCAATCAGCAATACGGTCAATAACGTTTGAAGATTATTTATCGTGTCTGAACGATATGAATGCAGCTTGTTACACAAAGCAGATAACTTTCAAAAGTTATAAACATGATGTCCACACAATTGAAATGAATAAACTTGCACTGAGAGGGATTGACACCAAGCGTTATATGCTTAAACAATCTGATTTAACTTTAGCTTGGAATCATTATTCTATTGATACACTTTCTGTTACCTCTGAGCATGACTGAGTAAACAAGCACATTTTAACACTTTTGTCCGTGTAACTGACCTTTTTTTTTAAAAAAAAAAAAATAATGTTAATTTTTTTATCTTATACTGAGTCCTGCTATTTGCAGACAAATACATATCAGACTTTGGACTATGTAAGTAGAACAAGAATTAAAAATAAATTTCTTTTGTCTCCTTGTAAGACAAAAACAAAACACAAAATGTATTGGTTAAAGATAATGAAATGATGTATCTATGTTATTTTTTTGTTGTTAAAATTGAGATGTAGGGATGACAAAAAAAGAATAATGCAACACTTTTTTGTGAGGGGAAAAGAAAAAATAGAACATTGAGCCTTGCTGTTTACAGACGAATACATTTCCTGATGTTTTTTGATTATGCAAGTGGAATAAGATGAAAAAAAACATGTATTTTTTTAATGTAACCTTGTAGCTATTTTACTTTTGTGAAAATTCAATCAGACTTTGGACTATGTAAGTAGAACAAGAATTAAAAATAAATTTCTTTTGTATCCTTGTAAGACATAAACAAAACACAAAATGTATTGGTTAAAGATAATGAAATGATGTATCTATGTTATTTTTTTGTTAAAATTGAGATGTAGGGATGACAAAAAAAAGAATAATGCAACACTTTTTTTGTGAGGGGAAAAAGAAAAAATAGAACATTGAGCCTTGCTGTTTACAGACAAATACATTTCCTGACGTTTTTGATTATGCATGTAAAATAAAATGAAAAAAAAACATGTAATTTTCTTTTTTAATGTAACCTTGTAGCTATTTTACTTTTTTTTGTGAAAATTCAGGTGTAGGAAAAAACAAAAAATAATACGGTACTTTTTTTCTTGGTGAAGGAAAAGAGAACAAAATAAAACATTAATCTTGAGGAGAAATCTTGTGTTTATTTTTTTCCAATAAACAATAGTACACTGCACATCCATCACATATCCTAGAAATCCTTCATTTTCTTTTCTTTTGTTAGCTTTAGTCTCTGTTTACACCACAGCATCTTCTTCTATCCACTGGGTCTTAGGAAAACCTAACCATTTAACGAGTATCCTGTTCCCAAGTCGACGTAACACCTTTTCAATCAGATAGGTGTCAGGGTATCGAGTTTTGAACAATTCATGACCGTAGAACCCCCCTTGTATTTCCACTCCTTCAGTGTCCCGTAGATGATACGTGGGTGGGTCAGTGTTCTTCACTTTGACAATATGAAATATTTCAGTGCTCCAATTGGGCGTATACCCTTTATCAAACACTCCCTTATGCCTAGAAATTCTCACAAAATCCCCGACAAGGAATTTCCTGGGGTTTCTCTTCTCCTTTCGGAATCCACCACGTCGAAACACTGTGAGCAGGAGATCATTGTTGGTGACGTCACGGGGTCGCATGCGAATTGTTGAATGGTAAGTATTATTGTAGGTGTTAATGATGTTAGGTAAGAGATCCAACCATTTATATGAACCTCGAGACAGAAATTCTCTATGAAACATTCCTTTAAGTGTTCGGATTAAGCGCTCAACGCCAGCTGCCTTGATGGTACTGAACGTGCTATAATGATTAGTTCCTTTTCTAGTCATTAACTGACGGAAATGACGGTTATAAAATTCCTTGCCATTGTCGGATTGAATATTCTTGGGCAATGAATCCAGTTCAGATAATATGTCACTCATTGCTCTTGTAACATTAACTCCAGTCTTATCCTTCAGAGGTCTTGCATAGGCCATTTTTGAGTAAAAATTAATTGCAATAAGAATGTATTTATAGTTTCTATTCACTTTTGCATACGGAATCATTTCGATAAGATCTATTTGTAATAAGTCATTAAGACCTTTACTGATTATTTTTCTGCGAAGGAATCTTCTTCTGGCTGGTGAATGCAATTCGGCAACGATGTTTCGTCTTATCATGCTATTATTTTTGACTGTTTCAATTCTGTAATGATCTCTTGAATTTCCTGTGAATGGTTCAAGTTGCCAGCCTCCCTCGATGCAATAAGTAATTTCAGTCTACTAATCAAAATGTTAGGGTCAGACCAATATACATAATCCAACTTTTTATTTGGTATATGTTCCTTCCACACGATACCCGAACCTGTCTTGCCGCTAACTAGATCACGTATTATATGTTTATACTTAAATCCTCTGCTTGATCTCAGTCGACCACTTCTGTTGTAGCCCTGCCTGTGAACTAGAGTTTTATTCAAAATCTGTGAGTAAGTATCGAGATCATCTTCGGTATATGATGAACTTTCAGGTATTCTTTTGAATAGTAATTCGTATAATCCCGGACTAGCTGCATAACTCTCTTCTCCCACCTGAATTTTGTTATCTGAAAATATAATACTTTTGTTGCCCAGCATATAATCACCGTCTTCATAGCGCACACCATAGGTGCTGTCCATATCGCTGGAACTCGCTTTACGTAGCTTCTGCAGATAGGTGGAAAGGCTGCTCGATTCTTCGTCTTCTTCATCTTCTTCTTCCTCTTCGTGATCGAGAGGTTTTCGCTTCTCCTGGTTCTTGATTATATCCTTTAGAGGAGTAGTTACGGGTTGCAGCACCTCAGACATTACACGTCGGGTCTCGAACTGGAGACCCTTCAGGGAGCGCAACTTTTCCCTTATCGCCTTACTGTGACGAGCGATGGATTGTTTGAGTCTTATACCTTCAGCATCCATGTTAAACTGAAGTAGTAGCTAAACCGATGCTATCAATTTATAGGATATTTTTAATTCAATACTTAAGACATGTCCATCTTTTGCACGTGTATCTGGAGCAGCGAAGCTTATTTTATCGCCTGTCACAATGGGCAACGGATACTGTTCAATAATTTTATCATTTATCGCAAACACTGTATCTGCTTTTGTATGTGGATGCGGTGAGATCACTTTGCATTCAATTAAGTCCCCGTTTATAGGCGACTTGTAGTATTCAAGCCCTGACGTTAACGTGTATCTTTGTGAGCTACCCCGGTAAGGTTTAGTTTGCAGTCTAAGAATGAGCTGCCCTCTCATTTGGTCTATTAGTCCGTTTATCACACGCACTTGTGATTTAAGAATATTGACATTATCCATTGTTGAGGTTATGTGTTTATCCAGGGAAGTCTGTCGCTTTACCACGGTTTCCAGATTTTTGGTCACCACTTCAGAGATATCTCCTGATATAGAAGCTAAGCTTCTGTTTATTGCCAACTGTGCATCATTTTGCTTCTTTACAACAAAGTGTAACATATTTCTTAGTTGCCGCATCAGTATCATCTACAGGGTCAGCTATCTCCCGTATTCTTTTCTTTCGAAAGGAGACGTTCCCGTCTGAATCGTGAAGCGGTGTCTTTGCATCTATATATTCTTTATTCGCTACATCATGGTCATGAACCGGAGGTAGAATTACCTTCATTCTTGTCGTATCCAGAATAATGTTGTTTTCAGCATCGCGTTTGAAGACATATTTATTTAGATATTGCATTAGACCCTCGTACTGTGCATCGAGCGAGGTTTGCACGTGGTTCCTAAGCATAGCTTCAAATTCACCCATACGCTGATATGAAGTCTTTTCCGCAAACGTTTGCATTCGATGCTCAACGTCAGACGTAATCGTATCAACATATCGCTTAGTCGTTGCATCATCGCTTTCTTCAGGAACATGGACATTACACAGCCGTTTATTCTTGAATTGAAAGTTTCCCGAGCCATCTCGGTTTATGATATAACGATTAAGTAAACCCCTAGAGGGGATACTTCTCCTGGATCCGAACCTGTCGATACTCATAACGAGAATGAATGATGCTACTTATTTATTCACTCTAATAAAGATGTCAAAACCATGCCGGTAACGTCCCTCATTCAAAGGAAAATCGGGTACTATGACAACAAAAGGTCTTGAGTTCGATTCATCAGCACTCTCCCACACTTGTTTACACAGTTCCCTGAATTCTGTATATGTCATATCGGTGTTTACGTAATCGTCATATATATGCTTTAAGTTGAGGTTATCCTGTCTGAAAAGTACAATCATATTCGCATTATCTCTTAAGTGCTTGGGTACTTTTGCATATGACTGTGCTAGGTATACTGCATCAACATTGCGATGCCTACCCATACTATAGTACGATGCTATTTTACCCTGCTTCTCATGAATGACATCGTCGAATACAAATATTGAATTTTCTTTGGCCTCAGATGTTTGAAGTACTTTTTCTCCGTCCTCGAACGTGAATACTCCTATGTGAGGTATGGTTTTCAGTACTTTGAGCAGGTATTGATATTTTGCCTGATGAAGCGATTTCGAGTAGATGTAAAGGTTCTCAAACCTTAGACCGTTCTCGTGGATTAGCAGGTTGAGTAGTACATTGGTTTTTCCGGCATTTGAGCTACCCAGTATGAGGGCTCTGATGTTGCTCGAGAAGAGTGGCCCGTGCCTCCCTTCTCGAATATCATCATCGAAGTCTAGAACTTGTATAGGCAGCGAACACTTTTGCTTCACTACTTCCATCATGAGACTAAAGTTATAAGATATAAATTTTTGCTTTTTATTTCTTATTCTACGATGGGCTCTAGACGTGTTCGGAAGTCATCCAAGAAGGGTTCCGGAATAATTAATTCCTTAATAAATTCTCTTCCGTTTGAGGCTCATTTGCCCGGTTATAGGTACTGTGGTCCTGGAACGAAACTACATAAACGCTTACAACGAGGAGACCCGCCAATAAACGCTTTGGACTCTGCCTGTCGTGACCACGACATCGCCTACGCACAGCACAAGGACGCGGCTTCGAGACATTCTGCTGATAAGGTTCTTGTAGAGAAGGCTTGGAAGCGTGTACAGTCTGCTGACTCTACTTTTGGTGAGAGGCTTGCTGCAAGACTTGTAACCACAATCATGAAGGGGAAACTGGCCATGGGTGCTGGTTTGCGCAAGCGCCGCAAGAGAATAATACCCACGCCCTCTAAGGGAGGGTTCCTACCTTTAATACCATTGCTGGCTGCATTGGGTGCAGCGGGTAGCCTAGCCGGAGGTGCTGCTCAGATCGCCACCTCTGTCAATAAGAAACGTGCTGCAGAGAAGCAGCTGAAGGAGATGATTCGTCACAATCAGCAGATGGAGACTGTAGCAGGGGGTAAGGGTCTTAAGCGCAGAAAGAAGAGGAAGGGAAAAGGAAAGGGGCTCTATCTGCGTCCAAAAAACTCAGGGCAAGGCCTGTACTTATCCCGGAAAAAGCCTTAAATGCTACAGAGATCGAAACTTACGCTAGACGTCTACAGATTCCTAATTTCAGGGGTGTTTATATGCTGGACAAACTACCTCCAAGACCTCTCCATACAGAAAGGATTGTCATTAATTTGGATAAATCACACAATCCCGGAACTCATTGGGTTGCTATACGCAAGGATGGAAATTTAGCTTTTTATTTTGATAGTTTTGGCAATCTGAAGCCTCCAAAGGAGATTGAATCCTATCTCGCAGGTGTCAGACTCATGTATAACATAAACAGGTATCAAGATTTCGATACTGTCATTTGTGGACACTTGTGCTTACAGTTTCTGTTATAAAACGTTTTCGTCGGGGTGTTTGCGGGATCAAAATGAGTTACACCATCACTGTGAGCGGTTCTGATTCCAGCTTCTCTACTTTTCTAAATCCGCCACTCCATTTGGATCCTAATGGTGTTTCCGAGGTTGCTCTATTGAATTTTGAAACATTTTACTCTATACCAAATGTTGATGAGAGCAATAACCTATTCCACTACATTCGCAATGAAAGACTTGAAACCATAGTGATTCCACCTGGTACTTATGAACTGGAGGATATCAACAACTTGCTCAAGGATAGACTAAAGGCTGGCGATGACTTTTTTATACGTCCTAACAATAATACTATGAAGGCCGAGATTCAGTGTCCCTATGCTATCGATTTTGCTCAAGAGAGATCGATCGGCTCCCTTCTCGGTTTCACCGGAGCACGCATTGTGAATCCAGGTATAATGACAGAGTCTGAGGAACTGGTAAACATCTTCAAGGTTAGCATAATACGCATCGAATGTAGCCTGGCCACTGGCTCCTTCATTAACGGTAAGAGTGGACATTCTCTGTACGAATTCTTCCCTTCAGTTCCACCGGGTTACCACATATCACAGGAACCGTCCAGTCCTATATACCTACCCATCATTGACACAAACCTCATTGATCATCTCGACATTCGAGTGGTAGACCAGAACGGGGATCCACTTGATTTCAGAAACGAAGTTATTACCGTGAGGCTACACATTCGACGGAATGGGAATAAGTTTTAGAAGATTTTGCTATAATAAAAAGCCTCTCTCGAGGTTGAGACCTACTCCGTCCTCGACATGCAAACTGCTAACATCATCTAATCGAAGGTTCCTCGAGGGCTTGGGATTCAAGGTTCTGTAATGGATGTTTTGGATGTGACAGGGGTTCCGGTTTTTGATGATAAGATTAGTAAAGAGGAAGAGCATGTATTCCTGCCTTATAATACATCAGCTCTTGATGTGAATGATGAGATTAGGATACCGTGTCAAGCTGAGGATTTATACACTCTTCCTAGCAGAAGTTATCTATACATAGAGGGAAATCTCGCTAAACCCGATGGTGGAACCTCCTCGTCAAAGCTAACCAACAACGCCATGGCGTTTCTTTTTGATGAGATTCGGCTAGATATGAATGGCACTACTATAGACAGAACCAGGAATCCCGGTATTTCTTCGACAATGCGCAACTACGCATCTCTCAATACATTGGACTCCAATCGGTTACAGAATACTGGCTGGACCTATCCCGGTGAGGATGTAGACATCGTGAACGCATCGAATGGAAACTTCAATGCCATCGTTCCTCTCTCGATGCTTCTGGGTTTTGCAGACGATCACAAGGAGGTCACACTCAATAGCAAGTTTGAACTTGTTCTCATTAGATCTAAAAATTCCAATAACTGTATCATGGGCAACGAACCAACTCTTATTAAACTAACCAGGATCGAATGGAGGATGCCCGTGCTTCGACTTTCCGACGCCGAGAGAGTGGAGAAACTTAAACTCGTCAAATCAGATCAACCTTTACACGTGGCCTTTCGAACCTTGGACCTTCACACCCAACCTGCTGTACCGCAGACTAAAGCTTTCACCTGGAACGTTGCAACAACAACAAAACTTGAGAAACCTCGTTTTGTCATTGTCGGTGCCCAAATAGACAGATTGAATTATCTTGCTAAAGACAGCTCTCTTTTTGATCACTGTAACATCACCAATCTGAAACTTTATCTCAACAGCGAGTGTTATCCCTACCATGACATGAATTTGGATTTTGGAAATTCGAGATTTGCATCTCTCTATGAACAGTATTCTAAATTTCAATACGCTTATTACGGCAAAGAGAATTACCCTCTTTTGAGGAGAAGTGACTTTCTGAAATACGCACCACTATTTGTTATCGACTGTTCTCATCAACCTGAAGAAACTGTGACCGGAGCTGTTAACATCAGATTGGAAGTTCAAGCATCAGCTAACTTTCCTCCACAAACATCACTATTTTGTTTGATTATTCATGATAAATTATTCACTTACAAACCCCTAACTCACATTGTTCAGTCTATCATTTAGGGGAAAGAATAGATGTGGTTTTTTGTATTAATAAACAATGAAATACAAATTTATAAGAGCTTTTTATTGAGTCTGGTATACATCTCATTGACCTTTTTCCTGACACTCCTACCTCTAACATAGTATGAACACATGGTTTTGTGAACATCGTGTAATTGGTATAAATGACTTTCAATGTATGGAAATAGTCTCTTCAGTCCTCTTATTGTGATACAGTCCACTGTTATAACATTATTGTTTAGACATGTGTTCACAAAAGATATTTCACCTTCATTCATATAAACAATTATGTTGTATGCATATATAATGTTGTCACTGTATGAGGCAGCAGGGAGCTTACCGTCTTTTAGATACGTTTCAATCACTGATATGTTTCCCACTATTATCGGCCAGTCCTCTTTTGTTATGTATACAAACTTTTTGTCGTTCGCTATGATGTAGAGGGACGGGAGTTCGTAATGCAGTCCTATATTCACACTATGCTTTGGGCTGATGGAGATCTCGTCGAGCATATACACACTATTTGGTTTCATCTTTCTTGATCTTTTCAGTATTGGGTTCGAAGATCAGTACTATAATGTTATCCAGGGCAGGATCGATCGCTTTCTTCTTAGGCTTACTTCTCTTCTTCTCCGGTTTCCTGCAGACAATAAAAATTAATACATTTTTTCACTGCTGAGAATGATTCTAATGTGTTTTAGAGCTTACTTCTCTTTTCTTTTATTTCTTTGCACTTACCTTTCTTCGCCTACTCCATCTTTGACACGTTCTTTCTCGTCCACGGGGTGTGTGCTCGAACGATCCACATCCTGGTACGGGGGCACGTCTTCACCTTCACCTTCACCTTCTCCTTCATGTATTCTGTAAAAATTACATACTTTTCTTTTAGATCTTCTATGTTTAGCCTAAGCAACGTATATCTCTCACACGTACACATGGAAAACATTTTTACTTACACCTTTAGCTGACGGTACACATCACAATATTGTCCACAGCGATAGAATGTGCTCATCTGATCGTGCTGGGATGGATCCTTGCAGGTGATGCTGTGCGTATCGCCATTACACGATTCCTCGTGCTTTTCCTGACAGTGCTGCTTCATTTTCTCATACTCGGCGAGGTTCACCCAACAGGCGTTATCGCTCTCGATTGCACTTCTGATTATTTCACTATTCATCTTGACGTCTCACAGCCAACTGTACTCCAGCAGGCCAGTACTAGTTTCATGTATCGCTCCGCGAGAGAAGGGGGGAGGAGGAGCCAGGCATTTCGACATGTCTGTGCTTGCATGGGCGAAGGTCACCCTGCCACACCGTACAGGTTCCCTTATATCGCTTTCTCTGTCTCAGAATGTAATTTTTCTATTTTTTTTAAAGATTTTTTTTATTTTCAAGATGTCCTTCCATATGATTCATAACCATACAACTCGTCACCCGCAATGGCTTAATACACAGGACAATTCTTACCTCCCCCCTACGGTACTTACACATACTCATACCCCAGTCTTCATTAGTGGTACACACACACACACACACACACACACACAACCCCTCTCCCAGCCTAGCATGCATTGCACTATCTTCATAAAACACATACACACATACACATACACACACGCCCACACATCCAAGGGGGGGGGGGGGTTGGGATTGGATGGGGGGTTCTATTTCCCTACTACTTCTCTCTGTCTCTCCCATATGCTCATATAGACTTTCTAATACCGCTGAATCGGTGGCCGTTTCAACAATATGACCCCTGCGGGGGTAACGATGAATAGGGCAATTATAATCCTTGAATCGGCCAATTATAATAGGGCAATTAAAACCGTTAAATCGGCCAATCCCTACTACTTCAGTAGCTGTGTGTCCTACTAAAGTGAAAACTATACATATTTATAAGGCAAACAAAGCTTTATGAAAGTAGCATTCTATGCCTTGTATGTTGGCTTGATGTATCACTTATAGAAAAGTTTGACAAACCTAGTACCTATATTACATTTTTTCCTTACAACTCTGTGCTTGTTAATGGGCTGGAAGTACGAGTATTACAGGCTGCTGAAAAATTCTAACTTGAAAATATTTTCTCAATGGTGAAATTCAATAAGGTTGCATGAGAATAGCATAAATTTAGTAGAATCACTAAAACCTATAAGAAGCTAAAGTAAGCGCTCATTATATTTCTAAAATGTGATAATTGCTTAGGAATGTGGAACGTTTCCATAATTTCACACAACACTCAAAACTGTATGTTATATTCACTACATAATAGCCAAACTGCTCCATTTATGCCTGCAGAAAATATTTATACGCAGTTAACATTCACATAAGCGGGTTCAACCTTCTCAACATAGAAATAATGTACTATCTTCCACAAAAGTAAATACCCAATTCCAGTGAGACCTACGCGAAGGGTCACCTAATTCTCAGGCGCTCCTAAATGCTTTTAAAAGCAATAGTTCAGCAATCATTCTACATTAACACGCAAATATTGAAAATTCAGCGCTACTACACCTGCAAAAAATATATTATTATCGGGTTTTGATTAAACAGTGAGCAAGAAGTAACAACGATGCCAGTGTTGAGCTCCTTGTTTGCCAACGTAAGCATGACAGAATTTCCGTACTCAGTAGTAGCTGAGCGCATTAAGGCATACTAGCGCGGATCCAGAGTGACCCCCTAAATATGTATCGAATCCCACATAACATATACTTTCTTTCTTTTCACTTCCTTTCTGTCTAAACGGGAACATCATTATTTATACATCCTGTATAAAATATACTATTACACAATATTGTCACATTGCTGCAATAAAATTGGAATTTTAAAACTCAAAGCTTTAGAAGATATTGAATCCAACCGCTGTAGATAAAACAGGTGATCCGTCTACTTCAACTGTCAATCAGTCTTCCAGAAATTAATACCTTATATTTTGCTTTAAATATCCGCATTCAAATGTCGAAGATTATTACGATAGTAAAGGATTTATTTCCATCATCCACTGTTACTGTATAGATTGCTTACAATGGATGTACGAAAGCATTATATTTTGTTCATGTTGGATATTGTCCGCATCTACGAAAACTAAAAGCTCTCAGGCACAAGAAGTGGAAGTAATTATTTTAGAATATTTAATCACCTATGACGATTACATTCACTTATGCAGTACGACACAAATGTAACACTATGTGAGAATAAGAGTAAGACTCAAAGCACCAAAGGAAACTGAAATTAGCGTATTATATGCCATACGAAAGAAAATGGGGTATCACTTGTCACAACAATGCTTAACTGGAAGAATTTGATGCAACTGAATAAAGTAGTTAATGATGCCTTAAGCACAATGCAATTCAGTTGTAGATTCCTTCCTTTTTCTCAAGCACTACACAATGTTGCCATTTGCCCATTAACTTAATTTCCAGACATGCGCCTTTTTCCTGATTATTATTCTGTTCCTGTTAAAAAGCTCTGGAGAACTTAAGATGCTAATTAATTTTCCGTGTCCGAAAATAAGCAAGGGGTCGAGGGTTGAACCACCGACACTCAGTACTTCCGTACCCTAGTGAGAGTTACCTAACGACTTCGGGGCAGCGCCGTGGGCGAGCGGTTAGCGCGCTCGCCTACCACCTAGGTGGCCCGGGTTCGATCCCAGGGACCCGCATGTGGTATTCGTGGTGGAGGAAGCGGCGTCAGGGCGGGTTTTCTCCGGGTGCTCCGGTTTCCCCCGCCATCTCATTCCACCGGTACTCCGTCTTCATTCCATGTATCATCAGTGTCACCGCCTGCGGTGTCGTAGTAGTAAAAGCGGGCATTAAACACCACAACAACAACGACTTCGGCTGTTTCTGTGCTGGGTTATATGCGTTCTGTAACATGCTATCATTAAGTTGACAAATATTTATTTTCAAGGAGGAAAGTTCGTAGCACATTAACAAAAGTTTAGATATTCTGCTTTTGTTGCTGGATATTCGTTTACATTTATTTAGGAAAATAGAACATTATCTAGAACAAATATCAATATTGCAGTGTTCAGTGTCCATGGTAAGTTCCTAGAGTTGAAACGATTAAAAGTGTATAATAGTACACGTTTCCATTGATAGACGCTTGAAAATACTGCTGTTCAGATTCACGTCCATACATGACGGAGAATCGAATGCTGAGGTGATTTACTGACGTAATACTCCAGTACTGTAGTAGATTAAGCCTACGTCAGTAAGCATCGGTGTTACTTTTGGTCCAATGTTTATTCAAGACCAAAATTTCAAACAGATTCAATTTTAATCTGTAACCTCTGTGTGGAGTAGGTATCTACTGCAACACAAAAGTGGAGGATTTGGCTAAGGACTTACTATTATTCAACTATAACACCTCTTTAGTAGATCATATTTTAAATCTATCACACGAGTAAATCATCTTTTATATTCAGGTGGTAGCTAGGTAGGTTGTTAGGCACACTGGTTGGTAGGTTGGAATGCAGGTATGAAATATGTAGGATGGTATGCAGGTGGGTAGGAAGTAGGTAGAAAGATGTGTAGGTAAGCACCCAGGAGGTAGGCAAGTAGGTAGGTAGGCAGGCAGACAGGTAGGTAGATAGGACAGCTGGCATGTGCGTTACTCTCGGAGCCAACACATACATTTTATACATCTCTATGTGGTCATAATAGCTTACGAACCTTCGTGTACAGCATGGATGTAGCTTTACTTCATTCCATTTGAAAACTGAAGAGATCCTTAGGTAGGTATATGCAGTACATTCATTGGTTCTGCAGTTGCATAATTTTACCTTAGCTGTGGTGGAACTTTTACATCAACAGTTAATATTCTTACCTTTGTGAATCAATCTGTTCTAAGCTTGACAACAATGTTGATGAAAAATTGGTTAAAATGTGTTTAAAAATGCTGCCCGAGAAGGAAAATACAGATTTTCAACAGCTCGTTATCAGCGTTCTCAAGGTTTAATGTCACAAAAATCTTTCAAACCTGGAACTAATCACCTGACAATGCGACACTGAACAACTTCTTACGTTGTGAAGCCTACTCTATAGACGGTTGCTTGACTGCTATTGTGGCTTAATTTGTAACATCAAAGGCTGTAGTCACAAAGTTTGTGGGTTCGTTTCCTATCAGGAAATTACTAATTTTCTTTCTTTTTTTATTCCATGTGAAGATCATTGACACTACTATCATTTCCTTATTCGGCTCACACCAGACATTTTGAATAGGGTACGACAAGCACTCCTTTACCAGCGGTTCCTATAAAACTAAACCCCTAGCAACAGCCCATGAAGCGCCAAGGCTTGCCGCCCAGCCGCTGCGTCCCCCACCTCTGCCCACTACAGTGTCATTGGTGGGGTGCAGTACTAGAGGATGGGACGTAATGAGCGCCCTGAGTCCTGCCGGTCAGTTATACGGTCTTCTCGACCTAGGCCGCTACTTCTTCATCAAGTAGCTCCAAATTGGTCCCCCAGGGACCTAACGAGACTGAGTGCACCCCGTACCAGATCTCCCAGAGGGGATAAAATCCCCATGCTGATACCGGGGATCAAACCCGGGTCCTCCGCACCAGAGGCAGGCGCGCTACCAACTGTGCTACAGAGGCGATCGGTTTCTATAAAACTGAAATAAACTCTTACATGTTACTCTTTCTTTGACCCTTTAAACTGCTTTCCATTCTGAAGTGCAGCATATGAACGTATTAAGCAGTTTTCAACCTTTTTTTTAGCAAGAATTGTAATTAATTGTACTGACATGTTGAAATAAAACTGCATACATTGAAACATAATTTAAGATCTAGAGTAAAACAGCATTAATATGCTCTACTTAAAATAAAGAAAAGAAGAAGAAATAAAAAAGGAAGCGAATGAGACTCGAACTCGAAATCGATGGCGACCTTATGCTCGAACGCTAATGTCATAATCATTACGTCAGAAAGATGCACTCCAAGACGGCCCTTCCTTTTTATGCATTGCGCTCTCGAATGGTTGATATCAATGAGTGGCGTACTGGCACTTTACACGCTTATAGCCGTAACTTCGAACAGTCATAAATTTCCTATCTCAAATTACTTGTTTAAGACATCTCCATATCTATGAAAATATTTCGGTGTAGTTCATTAACACCTGTATATATCTGTGTATCCTATTTCCAGCACATACGAAAACGTTTTGTATGTTTCTCATTCCAAAGTTGCAAACCGCAAAACAATGAACATATTCATCTCGTCTTTTGCATTAGGCCTTTTCGGATACCTACAGAAAGGGCAGAGCATTGTTTGTAGTTTACGGGGCGTCCTGTGCAATGAAAAGTATTAATTACATTACAATGAGTAATTAAGTTCCGTTTGTACTGCATTCTAAAACGAATGGAAGTAATCTTAAATGTACACCAATTTTGTGTTTTCTAACATAAACCAGCTTCTACAGTGAGGCTTACCAGGTTTAAGGCACGCACGTGACCAACCAGAAGTGAGTACCAACATAACGGAGACAATGCACGTACGTTTCCTGCCTCTACGGTAACGTAGACAACCGCAATAAATTAATCCTAGCGGCCCTCGCTTCTCGCTGCCGCAATTTCTTCTGTTCTCAGGAGAAATAGACAGAAACAAGAGGTATACTTCTTCGAGCAGGCTGTGGAACAAAGGGGACCGCGCGTCGGATTCCTTTTGTTTCTACCGTGTATGTACTGTGGCCAAACAGGAGCTTCGCCCCGGGAACACGCTCGCTTTGTGAGGAAACACGTCGTCCCTACTAAGAACGGAATGGGGCACTTGCCTTTAAGGAGACTGTTTTACTCACTTCTTGTGCCATCCCAAAAGTCAACTCCACAACACATTGTTTATCTATTCTTTTATCTTTTCTTTATTTCTGTTCCTTTTTTAATCCTTTCGCTTTTGCTGCATGAACATTCAATGTTAAATATTCATAGAAATTAAATTGAAATATATGATGACTTTCTCTACTCTTGTACTAACTATTTTAACAAACTCTTGAGTATACCTCTATCTTCATGTTAGTCGACATAAGCATTTGCAGAAATTATCTCATTGCTAATTTTCTTGTAGATGCAAGGGGAGTTTGACTTTGAGAGATTCTCAAATCTTTTAAAGCCGGTCGCTATATGAAGACCTTTTAAAGTTTGTTTTCCTTGCACGGCCAAGAGATAAAGAGAATAACGACCTTGCGTTTCAGAAAAGTTTGTGTTGCAAAACTCACACAAATAAAAGGAATATCTCCGAAATGGTTCACTCCACAAAGAAAACACATTTGAACGTAACTTGTGTACTTTTTGTGTAGTACGATTTGATCTATCTCTTGCAGCCTACTAGTTACGCAAAAGTCATTAAGAGTAAACAGGTCTACGTGGGTTTAGACAGAAAATTCAAAATATAAGCTTAATTTTCCATAAAATGTGTTGATTCTATGGCATTTCATCAAAATCGTTGGAGCCATTCTTGAGAAAGTCAAAATTTTCAAAACATTTTCCATGTAAAGCGCAGGGGAATTTTCTTCAAAATCTTCGTGTTTCATTCTTAAAGATTTTATACTTATATACCAATTTTGGTTTTTAACCGACTTATCGTTTTTTCAGTTATGTTGTTCGCACATACACACACACACACACACACACACACAGACACGGAGGTCTTTCTAAAAATGTTTCATTGGATTCAAGGGACGTCAAAAGGTATATTTCCGGTGAAGTCTTGACATCGAAATTTTGGGTCGAATACAATACTTTCCTACTTATTATACATAGCAGAGATATAAAAAATAGACAAATCTAATAATCTGTTAACGTAGTACCCTTGGGATAATTTCAGTTTGCGCAAGTTAATATAGTAAAGAATGATCAGCGTTTGGGAATGCCTAGTTACGTTTCATTATCTGAATCAACGAGAAGGGGCCCAAATGACCTAACTGTCAACGGGCCCTTAAACACCACTCACTCACTCCTTTGGGAATTCGATAAAGGGGTAGTAAACTATTCTCCGGAAACAAAGGCTTCAAAGGCGTTCATCAAAAAGAGATGAGAGATCTACATAAACAAACTGAAAGTACACTGAAAGAATTTTTGGTCCATTTTCTCAACATTTTAAGAAAGCATTTTTTAAACTTTGAAGCATTACTTGTTCTTTCAGTACTTCGAAAGCCGTAAGCAGGTTTCAAATTGCCTAAACATGATCACAGGTCTGGCAGAATAGAATGAGGTTCAACTCATGTGGGTGCCAGCTCATAGTAGTATAGAGGGAAACGAAAAAGCTGATGAACTTGCAAGACAAGGGGCAGCTTCAAAATGTATTGGATCAGAGTGGTCTCTAGGAACATCTCAATGTTTGGTAAGAGAAGCCATTAAGAAATGGTCCAAAGAACACTACAAACCTGGTTGAAAACTCCAGTCCAAGAAATAGACATGGTAAACCACTTATTAGAAATTCATGTTAAGAAAGAGCTAAAGGTTTATTCAAATGTAATAGGCTCAGTTGCGAGTAATTGCTGTTTTTCTCACAGAACAATTTGAGATTATAACAGTTCTGAGACTGTTTCTTAATAAGGCTTGCAGGCGTAATGAATGTTTATAAAACGATAACAGGTAGCACAAAAGGCCTAGGGCTGAAGTGCGTCATGGGAAATTACAGAAACCAGACGTTTCCTCAAAAGCAATCACGAATTACAGATAGATCTGCACTGCAGATTACAGCATAAATACTTTCGCTAACGGAAGATCCGAAGAAAGTTGCTTTCTTGACTTAGCAAGCAAAAATCCATTGTGAACCTCGGTAAGGATTGTTATTGCATATATAACACTAATAAGGAAAATCTTTAACGCACTTTGAAAATTACCAACTGCAGTTTTTAAAGGTATAATAATCAGTAAGCTTTAAAGTTCAAAGAATAAGTTGAAATACTTTCAAAATGAATAGAAGAAAACTTTTTTGTTTTCACAAGCGTGAACTACCTAGAAAAAATAAGATCAGCGGAATTCTGGCCAACCGGAATGGTGGTGAGGAGATATACGTTTCGGGAAACGGAGTATACACACAAGGTGATGTCTCACTATAAAAGGGAGAATAGCAACATCAACTCACAAGAGAGTAACCAAAGACAGGAAATCAAGAACGAGACAGTACTGAAATCCATGACATGGAACATAAGAGGACCTCGCAAGTGCAATAAGTATGACAGCAGACGATATACTCGAAGGAGAAGACATAATAATCCTCGTGGAAACCTTTCTAAGAGGTCCATGGGGAACACCAAACCATTATGGTATACACACTTTCGCCACTCAAGGTATACTAGGCAGACCAAAAGGCGGAATCTCTTGCCGTATAAGCCCAAAACCAGGACTCTTCGAAACGACACATAAACCTAATATCTTAGGGGTGAAAACAAAGCTATGCTACATCAACTGCGCTTACTTTCCACCGGACTGGACATTATTATTATTATTATTATTATTATTATTATTATTATTATTATTATTATTATTATTATTATTATTATTATTATTATTATTATTATTATTATTATTATTATTATTATTATTATTATTATTATTATTATTATTATTATTATTATTATTATTATTATTATTATTATTATTATTATTATTATTATTATTATTATTATTATTATTATTATTATTATTATTATTATTATTATTATTATTATTATTATTATTATTATTATTATTATTATTATTATTATTTAAAATATAATTTAACTACATAATTTTTGATCCCTTATAAACTTCTGTAACAATATAATGACAATCATATGGAAGTGAAAACATATATGCAACATGTAAGAATGTTTTCCAAAGTGCAAACACGCAACTACACTATAACAAAAATAATATCGGAATTGTAAAAATTATTGACCGAATGAATTAATATGTGGGTAAGAACAGTATTAGTACTATTAACATCTTAACAGCTATCATTTTCTGAGCTAAAAAGTGCCTTTGTTTCTCCTGTAAACTTGACAATAAAGCAGATACGAGGTGTCACTTCTTCAACGACGAAAAGTTTTCCCACAACATTACAGAATTCGGGTACCAAGTGTGCCATATTTGTTTAGATTTCTTAGATCTAATAAAACTGAGTTGTAAGAAGAACCAAAATATTTGCACTCGTAGTTGGTTGCTGAGATGGACTTGGAAAGGATTATATGTTGATTTTGGTGTCAAAATGACAGTAGACTTTCTTCAGCGCAAATTCTGTTCCTTCATATCTTATTTTGGCGAGAATTGGTACGAAAGTTGCAAACACACCCAGTTTTCATAAGTGACAAACTGGTTGGAAGAAATAACATAAGCATAAACAGTATGTTGGGAACAAGGCCAACATGTGTTTACATGTCTTTGTGTCAATAATCCTTCTAATATAATCTTCCTCACATTAACAATACGCTACTAACGCGACTCAGTTTCTAGTTGCAGTCCATGGAGCTTTCAATATTGTATATAAATGGACAATACAGGGTCGTTAAAACTATTCTGCATACATATTATGGATATATAGATTACAGACAAAAACAGCTAAACAGCAAGCCTTGTTTATTGTTTAAAATCTTATTCCATTTTGAAAAAGTAGTTTTCTGAACCATTTTCAAAATACATTGTTATCATCCATTGATTATACGTATAGATGAAGCCAAACAAATTGAAAATAGTAAACGTTATTCCACAGGCTACAATTGATATGGGAGAAGGGAAATAGTAAAAAATAAATTAAATTATGAGCGATAACTGCAATGCAGCTGACGCAATTATAAATCTACATATGTATTTTTTCAGTGAAAAGAACCATTAAGGCTGCAGATACGCATAATAATTATGAAGCGTAAAACGTTTTTTACCTAGGTGCACCATTTAATTAAGTTTCCGAGTCAGTCGGAGCATTATACCTCTGTTCACAGATCCATTTGTTATTCCAACTATCAGCGTCTATATGATATTATGTGCAGTAACAGTAAACAATAAAAGACATTGTTGCGAAAAGTGTTTGAGCGACTTGATTAAATATGGACAATAATCTGAATAGCATATGAACGCAACTTGAAACTATCAGTCACACATATAATTATGACACTTATTCTCCTTTTGCATTTTAATACGAAGGGCGTTCGAAAATGATTTACAATTGCGTTGTTTAAATCATACCTCTCCATCTACGGGCATGTCCTCTCGTAGGATGATGAACTGTTTCTAATTCACCACACAGACAGCTGTGAAGAAAGCACATAGCGAAAGAACAGCCTTGTTCGTTGTTAAGTAATGAAAGCTATGGACAAGATGGAAGGTGACTATCATAAACTAAGATGAATTGCATGGTTTTTTTGGAAGAAAGGAGTCAGAAAAGTGTGAAAAAGGTGTGCACATTGCATTACACAGTCCAAAAGGAATGTTGGCTATTGGAAATGGAGAATGCAGATCCACTTTTTTGGAGATGCTGGAGAGAATCACTACCATACATTTGAGAAGAAAGTTTTTGTTCGATAACACGAAGGACGCGCTGCAAGGTACAATTTCGGCAACACTAAGGAATTGCAGGCAGCTGTCCACGAATGGGTGCATAGTGTTCCAAACAATAATTATTCCGTGAAGCAATAATGAAGTCCCCAGAAAGGGGGCAGCAGTATATTGATATTGGTGAGGAGTATATTGAGACAACCCATGCACATTTAATTATTTTATTAATGCATAAGGTGTAAAAACTATTATTGTAAGTCATTTCCGAACGCCCCTCTTATTATTCGTACTTACCCGTACAGTAGGGTACTGAATTCTAGTAATTCTGACTAAATAGAATACAACTTTCTGTGAATAACAAGCAGTTATATTACGTTAAGCTGGTTAACTTTGCAACATACCTACTTTTGCCCTTTATGAGACGTATGCACTTTAAAAACGATGCTACAAATACTTGCCGTTCACCTCAGATAATACTGGAATGCAACGATTAATGTTTTGATTACATCGTTTCAAGTCCGTCAATGTTCTTAATTTTCCTATTAATGTCCTCTAGCAGGATTTTACTGCCTGCAGCTGAACACTCTCTTTAAAATGTCCACAAGAAGTATGTTACAGGTGCAAATATCAGTGATTATGTATGATCCGGTTGATAAATAACTGAAATCTGTCACCAATGACTCATTTGGCGTCTCACAGTTTATACCATCTTTTATTGTAATATGCTTGGACTAATTTCAACAAAACTATACTAATTTAAGCAACACTGCCAACCATAGTATCTGGAAACTCACTGCCGCATGGGACTGTACCTTTAGACAGAGAAGCCCCGAAGTAATAATATTTATTAGTTAGGAAATGTAATTGAGTGTGATGAGGTAAAATTAAGTGAAATGTAAATATTGTTTGGATTTACGCATGTATGTAATTGTTTGTATTTGTTAAGCGTTAAATGTAAAAAATGTGAGGTCTAAGTTAAAATACCAGAGTCCGGGACCATAGTTTTGGATGCTGGAAACGTGTATTTTTTAGGAAACCAAGCCAGTTTAGGATATCTCTCCGGTCGCTTACACATTCTCATATCGAGGAGGGTGTACCGCCTTTGTTCTATTATTGGATAAATTACCGTGATAGAAAGAACGAGATGGGATGTTTCACAGGAAATAAACAGGAGAAGTCCCAAATCCAAAGTGGTATTTTAAAATACGGGATGAAGTAACCCTAATGAAAATCTAAGAATTAAATATGAAATGTTAAGGCACGTAAAGTCACAAATCGGAATGTATTAGGCTGTAGGGCCCCGTGTGTATAAATTTCCGTGTACATGGAAACGCAAAATTCGGGACACTTTCGCACATGCAACCGGCAGAAGAAGGCGCTGATGCGCAAATAAAAAGGCGCCGTGTGTTAAGTTCGCAAAGTGACGCATCCAAGGACGGGTAAATCGGCGAGTGTTGACTCAAATGTAACAATTTTGGTTTATAAGTGTGCCGCACATTAGGGTAGTAGTGCACAAGGTGAAATCAGCTTAGTGGTAAAGTTAACAAAAAGAAATTTTGCTGAGTTTTAAAAGCCGCGCATATCAGTGTCGTTACGCGAACGAAGGACAGTTTCAACAATGACGCTGTTGTTTAATTAGAAATGAAAGGAGTGGTCAATCTAATGAATAAAACAAAGGAACATTGCATCAAAACAAAACCACCCTAGTTATTTTTGCTGCTTTCTCACCACCTGAGATCATCGTTCCTTTTACTGAAGGAGAGTCCATGTTTTACCACAAACCTAATAGTGGCGCCAGCTGAGAATGGGCATCAAACCCAAGACACTTCCGGAGAGCTGGTACGGACCAAGGCACCAGGAAGAGAAAAAACGACTCCAGCGAGGTTCGAACCTGGCCCCATCTCACACACCACATTTTCACTTTGACTGGGTGGACCTATGCTTCGTGCATCTCAATTGGTATTAATACAGGTCAATGGATTTCTAGAAGTTGTATTCTGACAGTTGTAAAACGTACTACTTACAACCTTCTTGCGTTATTTAAAATTAGGCCATGAAGCCAAAGAAGTTAATGTCATGCAAAGATTAATGACTTATTTTATTGTAAGAGAAATTTGACGTCACGTTAACATTAAATTTTGACTAAATCCATTCAAATTAAGGTAGAAATGCATTACAGTATTGTTTACACTATGTTTGCGCGACAGTTAATGAAACAATAAACAATTTATATTAATTCGTCAAGAAGCTTTATTGTTTCAAATATTTGACGTAAATTATTCTTTTCGACGAAACGACTCTTTATTGACAATAATTGTAACTGGACATATTTGCTTCACTCATCAGCAGAATCCGTGGTTAACTAACGTATGGCCGGGTGTCCCAAGAAAACACCGACAACGCTTATGTTCTGCAGGATGGCAAACTGATCGGTTTTCACATAAGAACCCCTGTCCTGAAATGCACGGTTTGGACGATGGAGAGAGTCGAAGTTTGAGACCGAACGGTTGTGACAATTTATCATTCGTTTTGGTATCTTAATAGGGAGGGTATGCGACCCTTAGCCATTGTACTGGGATGAACAACCAGAGTATAACATTCCTGCGCATGCGCTAAATTCTTCCATAGAGCCCTTGGTGCCCATCCTACTGCGTTACTCGTACTGCGTTTCCAGTACAGTAACGTTTTTAACAGCGGTGCGACATATACCAGTACACAGCTGCGGAAATGGCGGGCATGAGCTCCAGCACACTTTATATAAATGTGCTGAATCACCTCAGCATCGCATATCAAAATCGATGGATTCGTATAGGGGACCAGTGGAGGTGTATTAAGAGTATGGTGTATGGCACTCATGTAACTTCAGCGGAGGACCTTATTGCTCTAATCCACGGTACGATTGCAAATCTTCATCGACAATCGCATGTATTGAGTCATGTGCATGAGGCTCACCACCGCCGATATAGGCTCTGCAATTACGTAGAAGGTACACAGTTTGAAGCCCGTTTGTATTGTATTAGTGGGTTTATTGACGAAATGTGAACGTACAGCTATCTCACATTTCGATACTTTAAAGTAGGGACCACCAACTGACACGCACGGTGTGCCTATACAGTTCGCACGGTGCCGGCGTGCCTGGTCGTTGCTGACGAGTGCTAGAGAGATATGCCAGTGGTGTCCGTAATCTGCACTTACGTTACCATTAAAAATAATTGAGGAGCGTTTTTTCAAAACTCGATATGTGCACAATATACGTTTCTGAGAAAAACTGTTTTTCCTATTTATTGGCAATACTAATTGGTTAGCACAGCAACTGTGTTAATCATTCAATTCTCCTTCCTGAAAAAGTCTCATTGAATGCGCAAAAGAAACAAATAGCATAGTTTAACTAGTGCAAATTTGGAGTTTGAAAATGCGGAGTTTTTTGAAAAGTCGATAAATGCTGATTAACTTTTCTGCGTGAGCGAGAAATTAAGACATGAAATTTCGTTATTTTTGTCATTTATTGTTTTTGTTACTTTTTATTTGTGCATTTATTTTTTAGTTATTTTCACCTCTTTATAGTGCATAATGTACTATACAACCAACATATTAATGTTTATAAGGATTATTTTATTAGTTATAAACTTGGAAACTAAGTACTGCTACATTCACAATAACAATATATTTTTTTTATTTATATAACAAACATATTGAATATATACAAAGAAATTTCAAACAATATCAAACTGTCACTGAAGTACGGACCGCCACTGCTAAGGAAGACAAACAGACCGCTCCACTGCGAAGCACGAACTGACGGAGCACGGTGCTTGTAGCCCAGCACATTGAAGCCGAAATTGTGAATGCCATAATTGCGGACATAATACTGCGTCACATGGCACAATTAAATAATCAGGAAATGTTAAAGTCGTTACATGTATATATCTACAGAATTAGCAATGAGTACTTACGGTTAAAATTGTTAGAAGGGACACGTAATGTTGCAGGCAAGTCATTAGTGGTAAAGTCCAGGTAGTCAGCCTGATACACAGTAATACCGGTTTTCCTGGAAATCGCTCAGCGCAGGTGTTGAGTAGGTAAACAAGGGATGGCCGCGGAGACTTCCTCGAAACCCGTCGTAGGGACATTAAGAGCTGAAGAGCGTTGAGAGCGTCGTGACGCGGAGTTTTCGCGCCATGAATTTGGAGGGGTTTTTTAGGGGAAGTGAGAGGTGACTTCTGACCGGGAGCGCACGGAGCAGGCAGTTGCCCTCCAGAACCCGACGGGGCAGTACACGTGCCGCCCAGACCGCCGAGCGAACATCTCAGCTGCGGGACTTGTATTCCGGATCCTCAAGTGTGAGGACACATTTATAGTTAATATTAACAATCTTCGGTCTTTGTAAAGACACGGTAACGACTCAACGTATTTAATAACGATCGGCAAATCTCACCCTTTCTTATTTTGGGAGAATAAAAGTGTTTCAACGAAGTTCTGGTTTTATTCGCAAACACTCACGCATACCCTGAGGTTAAGCTCACATGCCAGAGCAGCCGGAGCAGAAGACACCAGAAAGCAGCAGTCGGCGTAGGAGAGTGGAACGGAGGAGCGACGATTCCACATCAACATGGACCGCCGCAAGCGAGTTGATTGTAACTGCTCTACAGCGTCCAAACCGATCATTTCGGCACATGGGTTCCTATTTGAAAACCAATAAGTTTGCCACCCCGTACAACATACTAAGCCTTGTCCGTGTTTTTGGGACACCCCGTATATAATAAATAGACCAAGGAAATCATTCATATTCATAAACACCTCATAATTCGTTTTTCAAAACGAACATATAATGTAAAGGGAGCATCATCGAAGTCATCTATAATGAAAGGACTAGGACAAAGAGTAGAATATCTTCTAACATTGTGCATGCTGTGTTTAGAAAACGCTTTATTAATGTGGAATAAGGAATGACAAAGTATGAAGCTGCATAAACAATAATGTTAAGCACAGTTTGCCGAAGACCGGTCATCGTAGTACAAGGGGATGATGTAAAATATTTGCATTTGAAACAGGTTAGTTTGTAAGTAAAAGTAAATAAGACAACTTATTATATGATAGATGGTGCGAAGGAAGAATGAATGAAAATAAATGGCCAAAATTAAACTTGTTGAGAAAACTAAATATCAATCAGGCTAGAAGTGCAGCTAGATCGTTGAATAGTGTCCAATGGATTTGACAAAGGTACAAAGCAAAACAGCTCAAAAATTGTAGTACAGATGTATATCTGATATATACAGATATATATCACATACATATATCAAGCGGGATAGCTTACACAGTAATGCTTGAGGGTCACATTTCAGAGATAGGCTCGAATCCCGATGGACTTCTAATCTTCATGACGGGTTTTTCACGGTTTTCTCTGGTTGGTGGTCAAATACTGGGGGAAGTATGCAGTACCGTGATTTTATTTTCCTCATTTCAATTCACGTTTCTTTCTTTCATCATGTTTCATGGCGATGGATTGGCCTAAAATGCACCTCACTGTGGTTCTTTGTCAAGGCCCGCTTATGCAGATCGGTTTGACCCCTACTCGGAGGGGTTTTTGGAGAGTGTCGCTGGCCCCTCTGTGAAGATTTGGGAACTCCTGCGCCTCTACCAACTGTTCTGGATCTGGTTACCATTTGAATCCCTCATTTCACCCTTGGAGGTTTGAGGTATTGTAATCCTGGGTAGTGCTTCAGAGATGAAATTGCTCTTGCCTTACCTAATCCTCATCCTTGCATATGATGTACAATGTTGTACAATCAATGTAAAATGTGGAAGAAAATTATAGCGATACAAAATGCGACTATCTAGAACTATGGGTCCCAAAAGGTGGTCAGCGGACTCCTAGGGTTCTGCGGACGACGTCTTAGGGGTCCATGAAATGTCACTCAGAAATTAAATTATTTTTATTTTACTTAGCTTGCAGTAGCCATTATCCTAACCTAGTTCCCGCGTAAGTTCAACTTCAGCCGTGTGCGTTTGCCTTCCCATTTACTTTGAGGTGGAAACTGTTCACATATGAAGATTAAATTTGATCTTAACACAAGTTTAACACAAATCATTCGAGCAGTCTAATTTAGAAATAAATTATTTATTTAAAAATAAAAGTGAAACCATTAATATGTCAAAATATGCAGGTCCAGGGCAAATTTATTAAGACCGTCGTTATTTCGGCACAAGAACTTAATGAAGTAAAAGTATCGCAAGTGATGTTCTATTTGCATTAAAACAGAGAAAAACTATTAAATACAATATTTAAAAAGAATATTAATAATATTATTAGTTCAAATATATTACATAGAAGCAAATCAATTGCAATAGCACATAATCTTACAATTTCAGTGTGATACATTGAATCTGTCGAGTTCATGATTTCTGAGGTGTTAGGTTCCACACTTCACACTTTCACTCTGAAATTAGATTGCATATCAGGCAGATTCTCGTGTTTATTTTTCATGAAGCACATAGCTGAAAATGCCTGTTCAAATCGGTAGGTGGTTGGAAAAGGAAGTGTAAACTTCATTGCCTTATCGCTGAGTGTTTTGTAGTTAACGTTTTGTTGTACGTAACTGTTAACAAAAAGTCCACAATGTTTTTGCCATTAAAAAGCTTTTTCATTGTGCTTTTGCTTTTCAGGTCTACAAGTTGATCTTGCTCCTCTTCTGAGAGACCCTGAATCGTTTCTTTTTCAGGGAATCAGAATGAATTTCCAATCCAACCCCCATCAAGATCTGGCGCAGGGAAGTATTCCCTAAATGTACTAGCGAAGGTGCTCAATTATGCTTTCCTCCACTTTCAAAGTGGAGAAATTTGTATAAGAGCTATAACTGACACGTTTTAACCATAGCACTAACTTTTTTTTTTAACCTTGAACATGTCTATGTTGTTATTTTGTAAGCCTAGATTCAAAACATTTAAATGTTCAAACACATCAGCTAAGTAGGCAGTTACACAAAGCCAAGAAAAGTCACTGAGACAATTTGCACACTTGGTGTCAAGAAGAAAGACTCTGACCTCACCTTTAAGCTCAAAAACCCTCGTCAACATCCTACCTTGAGAGAGTCATCTCACTTCGGAGTGTACAAGAAGCTTCTCATTCTCACTATCCATCCCTTTGCCCAACAAAGAAAACAGCTTGGATTGCAAAGGTCGAGTTTTAATGTAGTTAATAATTTCAGCTACTCCATTAAGAGCTTTCTGCAACATTTCAGACAATGTTTCGGCTGCTAAAGCCTCTCGATGAATACAACAGAATATCTATTTCACGTTAGGAGCCACAGTTTTGATACGAGCTTGAAGATCTGTTTTGTACCCATCCATGGATTTTGCTACATCTGTAGATAATTCCATACACTTCATCCAATGCCATGAAAATATCATCTGCTGTTGGGTGGTGTAGTTCCATAAAGAAAGAAAGCCTACAAACAACTGGTCTTCCCATGAATACTTTACAAAAACCAACATAACTGCTTTCTTTGGTATGTCTGTGGTTTGATCCAATTGAAGAGCAAACATGTTACACATGTAAAGCCTAACCAAAATAGCATTTTCAAAGTTTCTAGCCATATCAGTAATTTGTCTTTGGACAGTATTTTTTGAGAGTGGCACAGTACCTAATAGTTTTGCGGCTGCATCACCAACGTTATTTTGTAAAGGATTACTGCTCATGGCAATATTAGTTCTTCGGCAATCGTATGGTTTTTACCAGATTTTGCAACAAGCTGCGATAGTTCATAAGATGCAAGGGTTGAATTTTCATTTACATTTACACCAGAATGTTTTGCAATAACATTTCGGGATAATATCAGCTCGTCAGTAGGCATATCATGTTTTATCGATCGACTTTTCAACCAACGATCCATTTTTAATTGCTGTATCTTGCCGAGCAAAATAAATCCTGACAAATAATTGTATTACAAACATGTAAATAATACGACCTTTAATAGAACTGCTACTGCGATAAATAGGCATACATCAAAATAGCCAGCCGTCGATAAACACGTCAAATATGCAGCATGGTACATTTAACAGAAATTGACATAATTACTACTAGTACCTAATATTGGCGCTAGATTAGGCTAGTGCCGGTTAAGTGTAAAAGAAGATATAAATTACTAATTTAACTCAATATTTGTAATATCTTAATGTACAATTTAAAAATCTAAGGGGTTCTTGTCAGTATAGCAACCGATGAGGAGGTCCTTGAGAGAATGTTGTTGGGAACCACTGATTTAGAAATGAAGCGGATGCATAGAAGCGAGTTCTTGACCGTATATAAAGAAAATATATGCAATGGTAGGGATATGTTCAACGAATGTCTGAGATGTCCTTACAAGACATTCAAGTGGAGTGCATTGGAAGAGCTCAGAAAACACGACCTAAAGGAATAAGCAACTCAAGACAACCAATGAAGAAAGACAATCGGAGGATTGGAAATTCTGAAGAACAGGAAAAGAAGGCAACTGCTGGAAAGCTGAGTTTGTAAAAGTAACATAAGTAAGTGCTCTAAACTTCATACCACAAGCTAGAGTTGCAGAAACGATGTAATCCTTCCCAATTTTGACATCTGGTTTAAACGAATTTACAATATGGTAAAAAATGCAAAAGTTATTGAACCAAACATAATCTGGCGGACTAACCTTATATGCACCCTTCAAGTAGTCTACATAGCTAGCCAACAGTAAACGCCGATTCTTTTCCTTTAGAGGAAAAAATCGATCGTCTATTGTGCGAATCACAGGCCAAATATGTGCAATGCAGCAGGAACGTATCGCTTCCTTATGCACGACTGTATCTATCGGAAATATCAGTGAGCTGTACAAGTGATGTATTGGAAATCAGGTCGACACAGCAAGCTTTCTTTTCATAATCTGCTTTTATTTTCCCGGTGAGCGAACGTTTTATACACCACTGACTGTCACGATACCAGAATATTGTACCCCATTCCTCACCAAATTTGAGCTTATATATACATACATACATACATACATACATATATAGTCTAACAATAGTACCCACATATATTCTATGAGTATTTATGATAGTTGATAGCAGTGACGGCTCGTGCCTTACAAAATAGGTGAAGAAGTTCACTTAAGCATGCTAAAAATACAATGCAAAGCCGGTGTACCACGGTCCAACATTTTTACCAAACTGTTTGTATCCAATGGAGCTATACACAAAAGAAACTGTCTGTCACACTATAATTCATTTTGGTCCAATACATATGACAGTTGGCGTAGTAAGCGAGAGAAATAAACATGGCGGATGCAAATATATACAGCTTTGTTTTAAAATCAAATTTAAACGGTGAGCCACACAATGTAGAAAAACTACCTGAGGAGCATTGTTCTTGATTCTTTTTTGAAGTCCATCCAAATGTCCTGACATAACACTCGCTCCATCGTAACATTGTGCAACTAATTTACGTTCATAATTAAATTATTTAAGAACACCATGCAGCAAAAGGAACAATGTTTCTGCGGACCTGTCAACACTCACATCATGAAATCCGAAAAATCGTTCAACCAATGTGCTCTCTGTATTCACTTATCTTACAATGATAGAACACTGAGACTGTTGGCAAATATCTGTAGTGTCGTCAACTTCAACGGAAAAAAATCTGAGACATTAATTTCAGGTCTGTAACTATTCCGAAATACATCCAATCACCTCATTTTGTATAGATTTATAATCACCGCTGAATATACTTTTAATTTTATTATAGTGGTTTTGGATTTCTAATGGACTTTCAGCACACAAGCTCCTTGAAATTACCCCGACTTAGCGAAAGCGCACTCTCATCATGACCTCAGAATGCAAGCTCTTGTTTACCTAAATACAATGTTGGTTTAATGATCAACTGCAGAAAAAGCCTATTTAATGTCACATTTCCATTGAAACGCACATGAAAAAGTCTGCTGTTTTCTTGAATAGCGTCAGCCATTGTGTTTCTGTTTTTTTTTTTTTTTTCAAACCCTTTAGTTGTAATTTACATGTTAAATGTCCCGCCGAATCATTGTGCTTGTGAAGGGAACGGGTTATATCAATTAAATCTGTGAATCTCTCTTTGTCCCACACGTTACTTTTGTTGCTAAAAAGTAAACAAGGTCAACAGAATAGCGCTTGAAAACTACGGCTACTGCATAACCAAAAATAGTTATCGGGCCAAGAGCTTTTGAATTTAATGTTAAGTCTTCCCTATTTTCTTATCCTCTTTTTTTAAGGGTTGTATCAATGATATCAGTGGACCGCCCAAAGATTTAAAACATCCTTCTTGTCCTCATCTTTCCACCTGGAAAATGGGGTTTCTAGCAAATTGCAAACTATATCGTTCACTGGATTCATAACGGCTTCCGTTTCTCAACTGAGAAGTCAATCTGCGTTAATTTCTGGCGCCGTAGGAGACGATTACCACCTTCGCTACGTTTTGGTCCAGATGTACTTCCCTTCACAGAAGAGACGCGCTTCCTGGGTTTGATCTTGGACAGGAAGCTTAGTTGGTCGTCGCATATTGCACAGCTAAGAGCGAGATGTGACCGTTTCCTAAATATTATGCGAGTACTGAATGGCAAATCATGGGGAACGGATCGGACAATTTTGTTGCGAATATATCGGGCATTGGTCCGATCCAAACTAGACTATGGGTGTATTGTTTATTCCTCAGCACGACCAACTCTGCTGAGAAGATTAGACGTCGTCCACAATAGGGGCATCCGCATTGCAACAGGAGCTTTCCCAACAAGCCCAGTGGTGAGCCTTTACGCCGAGTCCGCAGAACCTCCTCTGCAATACCGGCGTGAGATTCTCTTGGCAAATTATGGTTGTCCGCTTAGGTGTACGCCTAAGCACCCAACGTTCGCTTCTTTTTTCACCACTACGCTCAGAGAACGATTTAGGAATAGCACCTTTAGTCCTAAGCCTGCGGGGTTCCGTTCCCAAGACCTTCTAGTGAAGCTTGGAGTGGAACTGCCTATGATGTTCGCCAAGGGCGAGAGGCTTTACCCACCTTGGCTGTCTGGCACGCCCCATGTAGATCTTGGGATGACCGTACACCAGAAGTCCACGATGCCTATTTCAAGTATCCGCACGTGTTTCTTAGAATTTTTGTCAAGCTACACTGACCGTCGATATATTTACACCGATAGGTCAAAGGGCACCAACGGTGTTGGATGTGCTTATGTTTATGGAACCGAACCATATACATTCGGTTTTCCAAATAGCACCTCCATTTTTACTCCAGAGCTTTATGCAATTTATCGAGCCGTTTTGTATGTTCGCTGTCGTAAATTAGGTGACTGCCTGATTTTGAGCGATTCCCTTAGTGCACTGCAGAGCCTTTGTCAGTTGTACAGCCCCCACCCTATTGTACAACGTATCCAGGATGCCCTCCATGTTTTACACGCTTCTGGCGTTGACGTGGTGTGTGCATGGATTCCTGGTCACGTAGGTTTGCCGGGGAATGAAGTGGCAGATTTAGCAGCAAAGACGGCAACTACAGAACCCAGTATTACCATCTCACGTGTTACTTCGGAAGACTTTAGGCTTGAAGTGCGGAGAGCGGTGCTGTCGTCCTGGCACGACGAGTGGTCAGCTCACCGCGGTAATAAGCTTAGAGAAGTGAAAGAACTTCCGATAAACTGGGTAACTTCCTGTCGCACATCTCGTCACTAGGAGGCTAGTTTGGCTCGATTAAGAATAGGGCACTGCAATTTTTCGCATGGTTACCTATTTAAAAGGGGCCCTGCGCCTCTATGTCCGCTGTGTGACAATCTTTTGTCAGTTCGCCACGTGCTGCTAGAGTGTTGCTCTCTAGCGCACCTTCGGGAATCTCTGCAGCTGCCTCCCAGACTTGCAGAGGTCCTAGCGGACGACAAAACAGCGGTTGATAGAGTTTTTAATTTTTTAGCGGAGTGCAATATCAATTTGAGGATCTAAAATTTTTAATTATCTGTTTCTGCTTTTGGACATATTTATCACCTTGTTACATATCTGGCTATTGCCACTGCTTTTTACCTTTGTATATTTTTCTTGTTGCTAGTATTTTTATTTTTTGAGTGAAATTTATATCTGGCTATTGCCATGAATCCTTTAAGGGCGCTGATGACCTAGAAGTTGAGCGCCCTTAAACCAAATCAAATCAAAATCACTGGATTCATAACAAAACACTTATATTCCGTAACTTAAATATTTAAAGCACAGGAGTGTAGCAAACACGTAAATTATGCCTACCATTCACAGTTATCTAAAACATAACGTTTTACGTTTACCGCCAGCTCTTCCGCGAGGTAAACGAATACTATCTTGTAAGCGCGCGAAAATAGAAACCATCCCCTCTACCGTGTTCTGTGCCTCTACCCAAGTGAAAATATTTCTTGTTTGCCTGAAACATGTGCATACTCGTGTTATTTCCCCGTAGTTCATCGTTTCGTGACGTCATGTTGCCATGGCAACCAAGCTGTTTCGTGCAGCAGTTTCTTCCGTAATCCTGACTGCTGCACTTGTCTTTGAAACCGATCACAGGGCGCGTTCCCACCAATTTTCCTTGCTGGCTGCCTGGCTGTAAGTTCCAAACAAAAGAAGGTTTGATCACTGACCCTGCTACAGCTGCTAGCAGTTGAAATTTGTGACTAAACTGTTAGAATGGCAGTAATGATGCCAACATTAACAAAAATAGAATACTTCTATTTTCAGGTGAAAACCTCTTCACCTGCTTCACTTGAATAGCCGCCACTGTTTGATAGTACTCAACCCAATATGACTTGGTGAAGAACAATCCATAACTTGGTTTATAATTTAGTTGAAATAAATAACAAAAAATATTGATTAAAACATGCATTTATCAATGCTTATTAATGTGGCTAGTGAAAGCTTTTATCTTTCTATCAGAATATTCATTTTCGTTATTCTGCGCTTTCATGGTGAATCATTTAGCAATAATAGTTGGAAATATTTCGGGAGAAATCTCAAAACAAATGTTCAGACACTTTGCATTTTTGGAAATTTCATTTGATAAAACGACATTTTAATTGTGAAACTAAATCACCCTTCCTCCAATGCGATTTATCCTAGAGGACGTTTATTCACTTTCCAGTATTAAAATTAGCCTGGAAATAAACAGTGATATTGCAAGTTCTATCTAGAAATTATATTGGAACCTCTCAATGCCTTTTTCTCAACAAGAAAATTATAAAAATTACCGAGGATAAGGGTTTCATCATATCATCCCAATAAAAAATAATGACAACGGAAACTGAAACTAGCAGAGCATGTTCAAGCAATAATGCATTCCGTGATTGAAGTCAGAATGCTGTTAGTCATATTTTAATTACTAGGCGATTGTTAGTGAAGTGAAATTTAAAAAATACGTATATTAGATCGTTAAGTTTCATAATTTTGCCGGTGAATAATCATTATTGAACTATACATTTCAATTAACCTTGCGTTTTCACTCAACTATTCTAGGTTGTTTAAGTATATTGCCACCCAGCGGCTATGGCTCAAGTTTTCCGAAGGTTGACGCCAGGCATTCAGAACTGTAAACAGATAAGCAGCGCGTTCGTATAGCGCAAACAGAATACGTGCTATCGCCAGATAAAAAGAACGATCTCGATATTTCTCTATTTCGGAAGTTCTGGAACAATGAGGACTTTTCCAACGCTATATAAGCGAGCGCTCTCCGAAGCAACTCAGCTTGCGGGGCCCGAGAATGAGCAAAGTGTGTCTGACGTGAGTAAATTAGTGATTGAGCAAATGAGCTAGCGTGTATGTTTCTGGTGCGACGAAATGTGCTGTTTTAGAACGAGTTTGTGACACTAATAGGTTCATGTTCCGTCTATAGAATTAGTCTCTCTTTTTTAATGCCCACGCTTATTTTATGAGGATTTTATATCGTTATATATAGAGACCGCAAAGTTAGCAGAATTACTTTCTAAATGTGTTATATCTATCTTAAGTTTGTCTGATTTACATGTTTAAGAATAAAACGCCGCAGCTTCATGTTGCCTTTTTCAACCTTTTTAAATAAATGACTAATTACTGCAACCTCCTTTGCTTTTATTATTGGTTGCTCCTTTATCATTACAAACAAAACTGGGCGTCACCGTAAAAAGGGTGATGAGTGGATAAGAGGTTCAATTATGGCTTGTGTTTGCTTGACCATCTTTCAAAAGCAACAATGAGTGCCGGAGCTAATACTTGATTTCTCTTTCTAAATTTCTCTCCCTTTCAGTCTCTCTGCAAAGTTATAATAATACTTTGGATCTGAGTAGGATATTTCTGTGAAAAATATGTGAACAATCAGTGAACTATTGAAAGAATAGTCTAAAAATATCAGTACAACCAAATCCACAAATGCTTTCCCGAGGCTACTAGAAAGAAACATTTTGGCCTCTTCAACATTGAGTCAAAAATCGCAATTTGTGTTTGGCTTACGCAACGCTTTTATTGGTGAGCGAATTCATTTGTGAGAACTACAGAAACAAAAATTAAGAGAGCTTTTGGAAAAAGTATATGGACGAATATGCTCAGTGAATAAAGTTTGCGGAAATGTTACATGAATGTTGCGAGTAAGCAATGAAAATCATTAAAGATGGACTAAAAATAAAAAGACCTGGATTTCTATGGACGCGTGAACTGAGCCTTCTGGTTGTTCTATTGCCAATTCATTATTGGACTATTAGGTTCTTCAGAAGGTAAATCAGTGAATTCCTACTCACAACACAGAGCTTTAATTATTCCACAGTTATTTACTAATTCATTGTGGTTACTGTAGCCTGAAGATATTCAATACTATAATGTACTACCTTTTAACTCAGATACCGCATTGTACGTGAAAAAGGCTAGAGCAACTTTTAAAAGTGCTATTTCCAAGCATGAACCGAGTGCTCTGCGTAACAAAGTTTCCTGAGTATGAAGCCTATTTTCACATGTCGATAAGTTGATTTCCAATATTAAGAATATCTTATTATATCAGTCAATATTAAGAAGATATAGCTTTACGTAATTTAATTCATGAAAACATGTTATAGGAATATGAGAAAAGGATTAACATCAGAGACAGTTTACATATTTAAACAACGCACTTAAAATATTGAAGAAATACTTAACACATTTAAATTTCACAAATTATATTTATAGTAGAAACGTTTACAGACGCTGTTTTAAATGTTTTAAATTGTTGAATTGTATACACTTATAGTTGACAAAGTGCAGTAACAGCAACATTAATAATAATAATGGTTAATAACAATTAACACTATTTAATAATAATATATTGTTTTAGCTCTTTGGTGTAACATAAACCTTCCATTGCCCATGGGACTCTAGCACGTTCCCCAATTGTAACAACTTTCGCCAATGTGATGAGAGAAAAGGAAAGCGCAACACACGCTTACTTTTACATAGCAAATGGTCATTTAAGTTAGGAAGAATTTCTTCACACTTCGCCTAAAAGTTTAGCTTACTTCTGGCTTAAGATAAAATATGAAGTACACACAGGCAAACATCAGGCAAACTGACAAACAGAAAGACGCACTCGCACAAATTTCTAGTACTCACCCCCAAAAATATGCATATTGAAGTTTATCTGGAAACACTGGATTTGAGACCTTGAACCTAAGGGAAAATAGTTTTAGAAGGTACAGGTTAGAGTTATACATTAAAGGAGCACTGATCATTAATCTGCACGATTTCTACCTTCAAAAACAAATGAGCTCGTGTATACGTGTGTGTTGGGTACACCAGAGTTCAAACTGCATCCTGCTCTCAGAGTTTTCCATTTGGTATAGCAAAGAGTTGGTCTAGAATTTCTTGTTCGAAAGCCCAATCCAAGCAGAGCAAGGGAAAACTAAGCCCGTTTGATTTTCTGGCATTTTTCCTGCAACCGAAGTTCACCTGATATCCCACTATGAAGTCGAGTGACACAAACGGATATGTTTTCTTACAATTAAATGAACAGCTGTATAAGTCAGAACATAAAGCTGGAAGAAGGATGTACGGAAGCATCTTGATGTTAGTGTCAAGAAAATTACGTAACCAGAATAATAATAATAATAATAATAATAATAATAATAATAATAATAATAATAATAATAATAATAATAATAATAATAATAATAATAATAATAATAATAATAATAATAATAATAGTAATAATAATAATAATAATAATAATAATAATAATAATAATAATAATAATAATAATAATAATAATAATAATAATAATAATAATAATAATAATAATAATAATAATAATAATAATAATAATAATAATAATAATAATAATAATAATAATAATAATAATAATAATAATAATAATAATAATAATAATAATAATAATAATAATAATAATAATAATAATAATAATAATAATAATAATAATAATAATAATAATAATAATAATAACAAGCGTGGCGTGGCGTGGCGTGTTCATAGATTTAGCTTAAATAAACGTTCTTTTCTATTCTTTACTGTTTGAGATTTCGTGTAATAAAACATATACGTGCTCTGTTTTCTATTGGAGGTTCTTGCCATTCCTAAATTTGATCCTCAAACTTATTCTCTTGTATGTCATTAAAACAAACCACAATTTTAAGTATAGGTAGATAATATGACAAATATTTTATTTTCAGTTCTGTAACTAATTGAAGGTACATATCAGGAATACAAAACAATTTTGGGTGAAGTTAATGTTTTAAAAGTTTGGTAATAGCATGTTACCTTAACCCTACTGTTACCTTCTACTACCCCTCTTTCTTATTAGAAAGAAACGAGAGGATTTCTTGCCGTTTACCACTATTTATTAACATATACATTACTATAACAATAACAAAAGAAAAACTAAACACGTGACAGTATTGAAGTCTCTGACAGATGTCGCATCAGTCCTCAAAATCCTCCTCACCTCGATCGATCTCGAGGGATACGATCAGTTGCATAGAACGGGTTATTTACTGGAACTCTGCTCCTTCTGGGATGGCTGCAAGTGTTTTTTTTTTTTTTTTTTTTTTTTTTCCGGTGAGGAAGTGGGATGGTGTTAGGCTTTCTCCTGTGCCTAGGTCTTCGGTGATAGATCAGCTGTTGAGTTCGGCTTCAATACTTGCTAACGTAGTGCTAAAACCTTGTTCATCTAGCTGCGAACGCCAAGGATCTTTCTGAGGTAGCGCTTTGTGGAGTCAACCATTCTCTCCCAGAAGCCTTCCCACCAAGCCACCCGTGGTGCACTGAACCTCCAGGTGATGTAATTAGCGCGGAAGCAATGTGTACCAGGATTTACGGATTTTGGTGAGGTCCATTAATTTTTTGAGGTATTTTGTTTTGGTCGGTGACGACAGTGTCGTTAATAGTATTCCAGTCTACCCCTATTACATCCGTTACTGATCTTGAATCCAATCTCTCGGTTTGCCATAGCTTGCTTAAAGCTTCTGAATTGTTTGCCCATTTGGAGGGTGGAAGTTGTATCTGCAGCGTGAGGTCGTTGAGTTCTCTGCACAGTGCTGTCTCATGGCAGTCTTTATCAACGTTTTCTGCAAAGTCTCCCATGAAAGAACATTTGCCGAACAATGAAGAAGCCAGCGGGTAGTCATTTTGCTTTAGTGTTGCAATTTCTATTACAACAGCTGACAGGTAAAATGGGTTGCATGTGAGGTTGAAAGGCAGGATCTTTTAGCGATGGGTAGTCAGTTTCATTTCGGATATTATTGCGGTTTCCATTTTTAGTTCGTTCTACACAGTATCAGAGAAATATTGTGAGATACCTATCATTAAGTACTACTTAGCTGAAGAAATGCTTGATTTCCGTCGCATACAAGTGCCTTAAAATATTTGCGAAATCGAAGCAGTGTTGAAAGGATCTCAAGTAGTAAGTTCAGACCCGTTTCAAGAGCATCATTTAGTGATGGTGAATCCTCCTCGTTCGAAGATGCATCGAAGACAATATTATTCTAGGCTTCACACGGCTATCATCGTGTTTCTTCACTACGCAGTGTGGCGGGTAGTATACGTCACAACTTCTTGTGGTCTTGGGGTCAACTTCTACGTGGTCCTTTCGGATGTGGTCTAGCATAAGTAAATACCCCTTAGCTCAACAGTCTTTTCCAATTTGTTCTCCAGGGAGTGGAAGCATTGTGCAGCCGCAATGAAATTCTTTGAAGTGAGGTGAGACAACCTTTCTTCCATCTTCGACACAACATGAGTTGTGAAATTCTTGCGTCAATGCTTAGCTATCAATGCTTGCGGTTGTTCCTTTATCTCAATTGTCTCTGGATCCCAAAAGTGCCGGAGAGACTCATTGGAGATCACGTCGACAACGGAAGAAATGAAGTGGACTGATTCTTGATTCACTGCAGTATCTGATCTGACTATGTGTCAGAAAATTGTAGGTAGGAGAACCAGCGAAGACGACACTCTAATTTGTTGTTTTGTTTTCACGACCTTCCAGTAGACGTCAACGACTATGAGTAGTAGGTCGTGCTCAGAGTCACCTTGGCGTCAACTAATTTCACTTTATGCAGTAAAGCCATAGCTGGGATGTCTTCTAGTGGTGCTGGTTCTGCTGAGTATGTGTGGCCACAACCAACACACGAGCTTTCGTTGTGTACCCCACGATATCAAAGCTCAAGTCAGGTGTTGAGGCTGCGATCTTGCCAACTGAAGTATGTAGGTAAAAAATTTGCATTTAATAATCAGATATTTATTGTCAGCGAACTGCATATCTGAACTTTTGAGTCAAACCAAAATTTAGTCTGCTTTAAGCAATGAGCAGGGAAAGCGACGATAAAATATGTTCCGGAAGGATGTTTGAATGTCAATTTCTAGAACCGAAGGTGATTATAAAACAATAAATTAAATAAAATGTTACAGAAAGAATAGGACTCTTATATTTGGCTAGCTCCCCTTTAAAGACAGCATTGACTGGCCGGGTATACGATTATATAATCCGTCTTGTTCTTGCGGCACATAGTCCCTGAACATGTACTTACGGTGCCTACATTAAAGGAGAGAGAGCTTTGGGGCATAAGGGACCACAATGTCGCTGCTTCCTCACATAAGTCACACGTCCCTTTCCTTTTGTTCTTCGCACCACATCCAACGTAAGTTAAGAGTTACGGCCTAAATACGTGTTGCAAATTTAGACAGGGCTCGTGATTTTCTGATATGACTGCAGGAAACGAAATACTAGCAAGTAAGCTGCCTTGAGAATCCTCTACTCCTCAACAAATCTCACTCATAGTGCCAGACTGATCCAGATGTACTTCTATTTAACGTAATTTAAATCTTGTGTACCACTGTGAGATGTGAGAAATATTTATATAATTTCAGAGTCATATCGTATATGAAAATTATTTATGAGACAGTAATCCATATATTATGAAAATATTTTGTCAGAGTGGAAGGGTTGAGGTTATATTAATAGAAAGTGAAATGTTATGCTGATTTTGAAATAAATAGCACACCTATTTAATTTGCTTACATATATTTTAACACTGTCAATACCAATGCTATACTATATGCCCCCGTCTGTAATACCTTAAATTGTAGCTTTTAAGTTTTTGATTAAAGGCATGCAGTTAATGGTTACTGTCAATCACTATTTCTATCATTAAATTACATTTTTTCCCGAAGTTTTCATTGTTGGTCTTTTTGAGAAACAATGAAATGTGAAAGTGATCATTAAAGGCCAAGGCGCGTGTGTTTTTCCATAGGTATACTGCACATGGACTTTAGTGTTATCGCTCGAGCATGTAAACAACTGCAGGTAAGTACAGCCTGGCCATGAAAACCGCCTCGCTGCAGACAACCTACAAGCATCACAAATTCTGCATTCTGGAATTGCACTTAAACGCTTGCTTATACATACTGCTATTTATTAGCTATATAATATCGTCACAGTGCGTTACACTGGGTTAAAATGTACATTCGTAAATCATTAAATGTGAAATTTCGATGCCTATCACTGAAGCAGTGTTTAAAACAGTGAAAAAACTTAGTTCTACGTCACACGATGCCAGAGGTGCAAATGTAAAGAATTCCACTCTGTCGTCTGGCGTGTTTTTCTTCTTTCTCATTTTCAAAATTCCACACATAGTTTGATAACCAATATTTTTGTTTAGAACTTCCTAGAATTTAGCGTTCACCTATTGGACACCTGGCCCAAGAAGTATCCTGTTAATTGAATTAGCTAAATCTTCTATTATGCTTATGCTCTTGGACATTTCCAAACCCGATTTTTCTAATTGTTTAATAGCTTTGGGTAACATTGCAGAATAGATATAAACTGAAGATTTAATTAATATATAGTTAACTCCACGTCTGCAACTCACTGCGAGAAGAAACAAAACAGTCACGTTAAACTACACCTTGACCTTGCCACTCGTTTACTCTCCTTGCTCAATAACTCTCCCCACACCATACACCATACATATCATTTGATCTTTGAACAACAATAATTAAGTTACTTTTCAAGGATATTTATGAGAATTAAAAAATAAGTAAAAGAATTAACATAGAATAGTGAGAATGAAGATGATTATTATTATTATTGCTATTCTTCTTCTTCCTCTTCTTCTTCTTCTTCTTCTTCTTCTTCTTCTTCTTCTTATTATTATTATTATTATTATTATTATTATTATTATTATTATTATTATTATTATTATTATTATTATTATTATTATTATTATTATTATTATTATTATTATTATTATTATTATTATTATTATTATTATTATTATTATTATTATTATTATTATTATTATTATTATTATTATTATTATTATTATTTCTGATTTTGTCTCTCCTTGAGATTCTTGCAGATGTCAGAAAAAATGAAAGTAAAAGGTTCATTGGTAGGAGAAATGTAAAACAGAACAATTAAGATGGTTTAGGCACGTGAAAAGGATGGATGACGACAGACTGCCAAAGAAGATACATGAATGTATTCCAGTGGGACGTAGGAAGAGGGGAAGACCTAAATTAATATGCAAATAAGGAATAACGCTAACATGCAAAGAATGGAGATTAGAAGATGATGGATCCTGGGAAGATAGAGAAGAGTGGAGAAAAATTATACGTAATTCCTAAATGAGTACAAGAAGATTTCAAGGGTTAGGTTGGTTTCCAACTTTAATTGAATTGAATATTTTAGTACGAAGGACCAAATATTGAACATGATTTTATTATGATCTGAATATTATTTATTAGATTATTTTAGCAGAGTTAAGTGCAATAAATTTAGAATGCGTAAATATGATTAATGATCATGACATTGTAAACCTGGAATGAATGGATAAAGAAATAAATAAGTAATATTACTATTATTATGATTATTATTATAGTAAGTAAGTTTATTTTGTCACTGCCATGCAATGTACAGATGGACACGTCAATAGAAAAGAAGGTACACTTAATTATAAAATTCATGTAAGGAATAAAAACACTTGTTTATAAGATAATCCTTTAAATAGGCTTTAAAGCTGTTTGTAGATTTTATACACATTATTTCTTTTGGCAAATTATTTACCACGTTACTTATGGAGCATATTGGTGGCTTTGTAAATTTAGATGTCCTATAATGCGCTACATGTATATTACTTTTATTTCTGGTGTCCTAATTGTGTGCATATGTGTTTAAAATAAATTATTCGGGATATACAATAATCTTGCATCAAAATTATATCTAAACGTTTTTATAAATATTGTGATTTCACACTCTTGTCGCGTAGCATCACAAATTCATTACAATGGATATATTTAAATTGTTTTTCTTTTACATCCCATAAAAATAGCGTTTCTTTGGGGGAAAGCATTTAAATAATTAATATGGTTTTATTTTGCCTCCCAAAGCAATAAAGGCATTGTCTACCTATCCTCAAATGGAACCTGAATGTGATGTAGAATAAGATTCATAACAGTAGATAAGGCCACTCTAGCTGAAAAGGATAAAACAGAGTTAGAGAGGGGGGGGGGGGGGGGGGGGGGAGACGCGCCGCATGTTCACACACATCAATAAAACCTTATAAATACTAATTTTGGCCAACCCATTACATGCACAATACCAATTATTAGGCATCCCTAAAATCAGAATAATCAAAACGGTTCCAGTCACAGCTTATTTACGTGTAGATACAGGTTAACAAGAATATTGCAGAGGAATACTTTTGAAAAAAAGCTTCTTAACTGGTTAGAAAATAGTCATTTTACTCAATCGATGAATTCCTTTGTTACAATAAACAGATGAGCAAAATATTTGCCTAATTCTTCACATTAACAATACAATATCATTAACTATACACTTACAGATTCTAAATCTGTTGCACTTAATTCTGCCAAAATATTTTAATTAATAATATTTAAATTAAAAAAGTATACCGAACCCTTCATAGCAACTCATGCTTTATTTATAACCATTTATATCCTGTTATGCTGTGTAGGTTTAGGGGAACATAAATCGAGAGATTAATTGATTGATTAAAAGTTGACGTGAAACTTATTCACTTAATAATAGATAAGTTAAACTGATGGATTTTGGAGTAGTTAACATACATATGGCATTGAATCATCTTATGTAGCTGCTCAAATACAAATTTAGCACACATACCCCATGGCCTACATATAATTATTACAGTATTTGGGTTTCCTGTTCTTAAAACTAATCTGATAATTTGACCTTCCAAGCTAATCACTAAAAGAGAAAACCTTGATGCAATTAAGATAAATAAATATATTTTGTGGATTGCATTCAATCAATCAATCGTGTTACTCAGACAGTCTTGATATAATGCATTGCTTTATAGCTAAGATGCATGGCTGGACATAGATATTCCCAGCAATTAACTAACTAAACACGCAGGTTATCAAACAAAATATTGAACGTACCTATTATCACATCTCTTGAAACAATAGAATAAAGCGCACATCAAATTGCTCGAGCAGCACCAAATTGTGATTTAACGTGTGCCATGACAAAACACGTTATCTGGAAGGTTTACCTATCCTCACTGTGGAATAATGTGGAATAGTCATCCTTAGAAGCTGGTACTCATTTTTACTGCTCAGTTTATCAAGGGATATTACCGCACGTACTCTAAAGTAAAGCCCCTTCGATTGTAAGACCAGCCATTGCGGACGAATTTTAGAAAAAACTAAATGTATGCGAATGTTAAGATACGTTAATTTGAGACAAGCTGTAATTCCTAAGAAATACAGACCCTCAAAATGTATTTGTTGCTGTACATAGATATGGGTGGCCAAGTATAAGTTTGCAAAGAAGGGAGCAAGGAATTATACATTTACCTTCACTCACTAGTAGCGTCAATCCTTCTACCGCTTTCTTCATACTAGTAAAACAAGTTTTTTGGTTACAACAGCAGCAACTGTCAGTTCCTCCTGCTAGCGGTAATGTGAATTCACGAAACATTTTCACCATAGATGTTTTGGAATTCGCTGAAAAAATGATGTACGAGCAGCGAGTGGAGAGTATTCGATACAATCAAACACGATTCGTTACTGGAAAAACAAAGATATAACTTTAAAGCCGCGATAAAAGGAACTCGTTATTTTCGTGACCCTAAAAAGGACCCCATTCATCATTTTTATCAGAGTATTTTCTGGTATAATAAGAATTGGGAACGTAACGTCACTCAAAGTTTGCTTTATTGGCAGAAATTAATACATTGGTTAAAATTACTCAACATATAGCTTTGTATTACATTGAAAAATTCCGAGCCTCCTTTAACAGACAAACAAATTAAATCCTGCTTAATAATCCAGACTTACTTGTTCGATGCATTGAATTTCATTCTCCAGCATTAGTGTCCATGCGATATTCATCTTAAAGCGTTTTTATCGATCTTGTTGGTTATATTTCTGACTTGTTGATTTGCAAGTCAAATTCGAAAATTATGATGCCACAAACTAATTTCTCTAGACGGGGTTTCTTTACAGTTATAATAAGCACAACCGTAAAAGTTTCGGTTCACCTGAAACTGATTCGTGGATCACGCTCGAGAAACTGTTGTGTGCATGCTGAGTCGGAAAATCACGGTTCCATGAACGTCACAGCGACGGACACTATTAAGTTCGTTTGCAGAAGAAGGGGAGCAGGATATTGTCCACAGACAGGGCTAATATACCGGTCTTACAATGCAGCAGAAACCTGTTCTTGTAACGTCGTTACAGAGTCCCATGTTGGGGTCGCATAAAGGAACGGTTTTACGTTGTACACCCAGCGCGCTAAATGCCATCATGCTTCAGGAGTTGCTCTATTTCCTTCAAGCTACTTGTGTTTGAAGCAGACCTTATAAAGCCTCACTTTTAGTTACACATAGTGAAAAGTACCTGAAATACAAATAAAAGTAATTTCAGTTTTTTCTAGATTACATATTGCCTTTTTGTGTTTCAAAATCTCTAAACTCTGATATAATTAATTGTAATACTGGTGTTATTTTATTTCTCTAAATTAATGTGTGTCTTTTGTACAGCATTCTTAGGGGAACAAGTAGGACAGATGCCAAGGGGACTTCGGTAGTTCGCCCATGGATATATTTTGTGTCTGTCACCTTAAGTGGTTCCCCCGGGAGGGAGAGTTGGGGTGAGAGGAGTCGGATAGTGGCCAGATTACAAGGGAGCAGACACAGAAGAGGGTAGGCTCTCTACAGTTTCCCAGGTGTAAACTCCCCGATACCAGCCAGTACATCAGTCCCCCGCCGGTTCGCGCAGAGCGCCCCTACGTGGCTCAATGGCGACACGATCCGGATGATGATTTATGGGTTTAAGGGCGCTCAACTTCTAGGTCATTAGCTCCCTTCTAAAATTCATGGCAATAGCCAGATATAAACTTGAATCGAAAATAAAATACTAGTATCAAAGAAAAAATACACATAAACGTAAAAACAGCGGCAACAGCCGGATATAAAATAATGTAATAAATAGGTCAAAAGGCATAAACAAATATCTAAAATTTTAAATCATAAAAGTGATATTACAATCCGCTAAAAACTTAAAAACCCTATCAACCACTGTTTTGTCGTCCGCCAGGACCTCTGCAAGTCTGGCAGGCAGCTGCAGAGAAACTCGAAGGTGCGCTAGCAGCACGTGGTGAACTGACAAAAGGTTGTCACACAGTGGACAACACGATCCGGGGGCCGGTTTTCGTGACAGAGAACCGAGTTACTCAGAACAATTGCTGCAGCCGAAATCCCGCTGACACTTTCTATCCTTGAAATAGATCCAGCAGACGAAATGGCGAACGAAGTGATTACTGAAGTGAATTTGAGGGAGAGGAGATTCAGGGATGAAAGTAACCTACCTAGAATTCGCCTGGCGACCCGAAAAATCCATGGGTCTGGTAGGCCGCCCGCGGGGATCGAATCCCGAATGCGAGACTCACACGTTACCGCAGAGCCATACAACATATTTAGGTAGAGCTAATGGCATTCTACCAAAAAACCTGATATTGAGATTTCACTAGAAATACATGCTTTGAGGGTAGGGTGGCCAGACGTCCGGTATCGCGCCGGACAATCTGGATTTTGATCAGATTGTCCTTCATCCGACATTAAGTCATGCCGGACACCAGTTTGTCCTCCTTTTTGCATTGGGCCATAAACAAGTATAAAATTATTTTCAAGTTCTTAAAAAGGCAATAATCTCGTCAAACCTCTACATACGTTACGTTGGATACACTGCTAAATAACTGCTAGATAGCATTCCAGCATTCGAGAACAGGTCGTACAGGTTCTCCTGTACGGTATATTTATCTGCAGAGCACCTAGCCGCTGATTGCGACTTTATCTGTGCCGGAACGTGCGAGTTTATACTTGACAGCGGCCAGCGTGCGAACCTATGCCGCGTCGTGAGAGATGCCAGAAGGTGTTTGATTTTGTGGTTGTGGGCTGCTTTGTTTATAATTGTAACATGCCGAAAAGAAAAACGTCTTATAACAATGAATGGTCTGAAGAATTTCTAAGTGGAAATCGGTAGCAAGGGAAAACCTGAAATTGAGGGACATGCTGCATCAATTAAATACAAACTTAATACTCGTAGTGTTGGCGTGTCGCCACTATTAACATTTTGCTCCCCACGTTGATCAAGTGAAGATGGACTGTTGATTGTGGAATAAGAGTGGACACAAAATACATGGTGATTCAGTGATAGTGAAAGGTGTAACACGTGGAAAAACGAAAGCAAAGGCGTTGTGCAAAAATGTTCTTGGACCCTATTGTGTTTAAAAACGTGTATATTACATAGGACAAAATAACTTACATTTTTCTGTTGCAACAGATGCGTCAAATAGCGTTTAACTCATGTTTTACACAATGAAATGAATTTGCTGTAGGGCAGCTAAAAATTGACGTGGAAAATATTGTGCTTAAAATTTACAGTCATTTCGGCATCTCAGCTACCAGGACAGCAAAGTTGCAAGAATTTTTTTGAATTTTTAGACATTGAGGGTTGTAGTTTATTGATACATGTTGTTACTAGATGGCTGTCTCTTCTTCCATCCATGGAAAGGATAACTAAATGCTGGGAAGCTTTAAAAAGTTACTTTCAGACTATGGGAGAATACGAGTGGCGCCAGATTCTGTGGATATGCTTCAAAGATGAAAAAATATTTCTGTGAGTTTCTCAGCTATGCTCTTAAGTTATTCACAGATACCATTTGAGCATTAGATGCAAAATCATTTAGCATATAAAGTAATGACTGAACTGAAGGACAAACTTGAGAGAAGAGTGAATGATGAATATTTCGGGTTTGCAGTAAATTCCAAGCTTAACCTGTTAACTCCAGACTTGTCAAAGAAGCGCAAAACAGATTTCCTTGCTTTTTATGAAAAGGCTCAGAAATACTTAAGTGACAGATATAAAGTTTCAGAAAACAGCTTTCAGAGCAAAGTTTCAGTGCTCGATTTAACAAGTTCTACTTCCTGTGGAGACTTCTCAAAGGCAGTTTAGGCATGTTACATTGAGGGCATTGATATGGAGCATTATATGAAGCATATGGAAGCATGAAATTCATTTCACATTGCTGAAAGTAGTAGTGAAGATCGCTATTTGAAGTTCTTCAGCCAAACTAAGTTCTTGAGAAGGTGAGCTCCTACAAAGCTATCTTTTGTTTACAGCTGACAGTAACAAAAATATTGGATGACTCCGCAAACTTCTCCTGTAAGCATAAATAAGATACGTGCCTCGACAAACAAAATTCTGCGTTTAGTTCTAATCTCCAATATTGTGTTCCAGTACTGTGGTGCCTCGTTGTGTGTTACAGATACTTCTTTTTCTTCTTTTTTAATTGCCTGATTAAACATGTCAGTAAAGGAGGTCAAGCTGATGTAGGACATTTTAGAAAATAATGGTTAAGCAGTGCGCGGTGCAAATATTCCAAATGCAATGATGCTTTAGGTCTTACCTTGGTCAAATACTGAGGTTGAAAGCGGATTTAGTGTTAAATAATGCGAAAACCTCCCTCAGGAATAGACTTAAAACCAATAGCCGGACTTAAGCGTGTGAAAAAGCGCTGTCAAAATTATGTTCTACCTGAATATGTTTTGATGAAAATTGGCAAATTAAAAAATTATTTTCTTGTTTAATGACGCTGTCAATTGCCAGGATCACATCAACGTCGCCGGTGTGCCGGAATTTTGACCCGCAGGAGTTCTTTTACATGCCAGTAAATCTACTGACATGGAGCTATCGCTTTTAAGCACACTTAAAAACCATCGACCTGGGCCGTGTTTGAACCCACGACCTTGGGATCCGTAGGCCAGTGTCTAACCAACTGAGCCACCCAGACCGACATGAAAGTTGCCAGGATCACTGTGTGCCGAGGAGTAAAATACTCAACACTTCAAACTGATGACGATGTAGATGAAATGCTATTTTAATCAACGCTATTGGGTAAATATATTTAAATGTATTTGTTATTACGATAAGATATGAAGTAGCTATATTTTCTTTAATTTTATTTTACGGAGTTTTTCTGATTTTTAAATGTTTATCCTAGCGAAAGAAAGTCAAAGTAACGGTTGCCATGTTTAATAGAAGTTTTAATTTAATTGTTATATTTAAAAGAAAGTCGGATTTTGACGGATTTTTGGGTGTTGGTCTGACAAAAAATAATCATGTAATGGCAACACTGTTCATTTGTTACAGTTTGATGTCTCTTACTGTAAATCGAAGTCTTGTACTAGACATAATAGTTGCAGGTGATTAACGCACTTCTGTAATTAATGGCGTAGAATTAATGACGTCAGAATAAAGTTTAACGGAGATTTCCGATCAGGGTACGAAAAATCCCTCATAACAGGTCAATCTTAGCTACAACACTATTGGGTTTTGCTATAATCAAATGATGCTGAAGCGTTTCAGGGAAATGTGTAGCGACTATGTTCTCTCTCATAGGTGATCTAACATTTTGGATTTTCTAGCTACTTTCATGAAATAATTTATCCTTGGCTGATCGGTTCTTGGATTGAATTTTCCATTACTTAATTCTAGCCTTTTGCTAACCTGTCTGTTTGCTCCCCAATATCTACTGGGAATACATTAATAAAGGTTCTAAAATCACAGTTATTTCCTAAAGATAAGTCTAGTCAATTTGCTGCATTCCCTTTGAAACATTTTCTAATATGACACCTTACATTCCTCCGGTATACATTTATCCATGAAGTACTCCTAAAACTCCCTAATAAAAGTTCTAGGATCATCGGAATCCTCGTTCTCAAACACCGGGGATGCAATTTCCTTTCACATATGATTAGGCAAATATATATTTTGATTGCAATAATTTCTCCCTAAGATATTATCTCCTACATCACAACTGCAAGCACTATCACCCATATTTTGCATAAAAATGTCAGCTGTTGCATTTAGCATTGCCTCCTTTTGAGCAGTAAAATCAGTGATATTACTACATCCAGAATTAAATACATTTCCGTTTATTCATAAATATTCTAAGGCCTCTTTCACACCTGTAACTTCCGTTGATACCTCTTCCATTTGATCAGTAATTTCCTTTAAGTTTCTCGCCTACCTTCTACTTCCTACCTCTGATCTGTCAAATCTAACCTTACTTTCCTCCCTTTCCAGATCTAATCTCTGTGTTACCTCCTCCAGTTCCTTATTTAATCTCCCTGCTACTTCCTCCCTTAGTTTCCTGTTTGCCTTCTCTGATTTTTCACTCATTTGTTGAAATATTTTCTTTCCAGAATTTTTTCTTCCCTCCTTAGATTTTCTATTTCCACTTAACCTGTTCTCTGTTTTCTCTCACTTCGCTCCTAACTTGTTTTATTTCTCCTCTGATCTCTTCCATGAATATTTCTAACTGCTTTCCTAACTCTCATGACCTAGCTCTAATTTATGAACATTACTTTCTATCTTCTGATTGTAAATTCTATCTTTTGGTTAGCACTTTCTACCTTTTCTCCTAACTATCTCTTAAGGTCTTCTGGCTTTCTCATAACTGTTCTATTAAATTTTTTCATTAAAGTCTCTGGCTTTCCCTTAGTAACTTTAACAATTTCATAACTGCCCCTAATATATTTCCTACTTGCCTACCTACTTACTTACCTACCTTCCTTGCCTTTCTGACTGCCTGCTAGCCTGCCTGCCTGTCTAACTACCTACCTACCAACCGACCGACCTACCTACCTACCTACCCACCTACCCACCCACCCACCCACGTACCTACCCACCTACCTATCTGCCTACCTTCCTACTTACAAATTTATTTATTTATTTATTTATTTATTTATTTATTTATTTATTTATTTATTTATTTATTTATTTATTTATTTACTTACTTATTTATTTATTTATTTATTTATTTATTTATTTATTTATTTATTTATTTATTTATTTATTTATTTATTTATTTATTTATTTATTTATTTATTTATTTATTTATTTATTTATTTATTTATTTATTTATTTATTTATTTATTTATTTATTTATTTATTTATTTATTTATTTATTTATTTATTTATTTATTTATTTATTTATTTATTTATTTATTTATTTATTTATTTATTTATTTATTTATTTATTTATTTATTTATTTATTTATTTATTTATTTATTTATTTATTTATTTATTTATTTATTTATTTATTTATTTATTTATTTATTTATTTATTTATTTATTTATTTATTTATTTATTTATTTATTTATTTATTTATTTATTTATTTATTTATTTATTTATTTATTTATTTATTTATTTATTTATTTATTTATTTATTTATTTATTTATTTATTTATTTATTTATTTATTTATTTATTTATTTATTTATTTATTTATTTATTTATTTATTTATTTATTTATTTATTTATTTATTTATTTATTTATTTATTTATTTATTTATTTATTTATTTATTTATTTATTTATTTATTTATTTATTTATTTATTTATTTATTTATTCATTCATTCATTCATTTATTTATTCATTCATTCATTCATTCATTCATTTACTTATTTATTTATTAGCACATTACATGTGCAAGCCTAGAAATTACAACCATAATGATAAAAGTTGCCTTTTAGATGTTGTTGACTGGGGAAATTTATTCTCTTCTTTAGAAGAATGAACCACATTAAAATTGAAGCTATTGGAGCCGTAGCTCCCCTTTCGCAAATAAAAAATCCTAATTTGTGCACATTTTAGCATGTGCTTACAATTTGCATACTGCTGCTGGATGTCGCAAATGATTATGGCATGGTTTGTCGCTATAGTACATGCTTGGTCGATTAAATGCTTAAAAATGTATGACTAATAAGTACAACTGTAGGGCAACATATTGCGTATTTTCCGAGTTTTATAAATTATTCGACAACCGCTCACCCCTTTTCGCATTGCTTCGTCACCCGAAGTATCGTGATGTGGCCATATCTTTCGTAGCCTAAATTTATTTTGTTGTTTAACGACGCTGTCAATTGCCAGGATCACATCAGGTGTGCCGGAATTTTGTCCCGCAGGAGTTCTTTTACATGCCAGTAAATCTACTGTCATGGATCTGTCATTTTTAAGCGCACTTAAAAATCATCGGTCAGGGCCGGATTTGAACCAGTGACCTTGGGACCAGTAGGCCAGCGTCTAACCAACTAAGCCTATGGGATTACAATTTTTGTGTATTGATGTAGAAGATAGACAAGAAATCGTTTCCTATTTTAGTTTTTGAAAGTAGTTAATTTTTAATCACGCAGTCTGTTATGTTTGAATTTTGACCACTTGTGATATTCACAACATATTTTAGAGGTGAATGTAATATACACGGGCAATACAATTAATAATCAGTGTCTCATCAACTTAGCCAGTATGAATATTCAAGGTGTTAGCAAATTTTAGGTACTCATCCACGTAAAATGGTATATGAGAATAATAGTAAAATATTGTCTTACAGCTATAACTACTGATAATGATCATTGCTATTTTATAATAATAATAATAATAATAATAATAATAATAATAATAATAATAATAATAATAATAATAATAATAATAATAATAATAATAATAATAATAATAATAATAATAATAATAATAATAATAATAATAATAATAATAATAATAATAATAATAATAATAATAATAATAATAATAATAATAACAATAATAACAATAATAATAATAATAATAATAATAATAATAATAATAATAATAATAGTAGTAGTAGTAGTAGTAGTAGTAGTAGTAGTAGTAGTAGTAGTAGTAGTAGTAGTAGTAGTAGTAGTAGTAGTAGTAGTAGTAGTAGTAGTAGTAGTAGTAGTAGTAGTAGTAGGTAGTAAAAGCGGGCGTTAAACACTACAACTACTAGTAGTAGTAGTAGTAGTAGTAGTAGTAGTAGTAGTAGTAGTAGTAGTAGTAGTAGTAGTAATAGATGTAGTAGTAGGAGGAGGAGGAGGAGGAGGAGTAGTAATAATAAGCTAAATAATATAATCAATATAAGACAATAATATAATAATGAAATACAATGACAAGAAACAAAGAAATGCCAATGAAACGTTGCGTGCTCTCACGTTTGAGTGGATTTTGTTTCGCAGTTTATAATCTGTAAAGCGTTATGTACGACAATAGCAGCATATACAGAATGAGTTTATTCCCTGGAAAACAAAGTCCTGTAAGTGAAGTGGAAAGTATTCTAAGACTATTCTTATCTATTATCACGCACTACACCCGCTAGCCTGGCAACCCGCCCGCTTCTCTTGCAAGCAGAACAAAGTTCACGCACGCCTCTGACTGGATTTACCTCCGAGGTATATACAGGATGGAAGGGAATTCGTTACATTAATTTAAACCAGTGCTAGATCTCGACATTTCGAACACATTTTATATTTTACTTTTTTGTCCTTAACCATTTCCTACGGATATATTTTAATTTCATCGAAAACACGCTGGCAACACTGCAGGTGTCACTTTCACTAGGTCAGCACGTAAACAAACAAGCATCACTACTGCTATCGCAGCCGCGCGACTCGTTAGTGTAAACATAAAGACGTACCATCCCGTGTCTGCTAGGTCGTCATAAATAACTACACCTGAATTCTCCAGTAACGCATACTGTAACCTAAACTCCAAATCTAAGGATATTGTTTATCATTTCCTTCAACATGGAACGTAAATCGTTTCTTAGCTGATACTGCTATAATTTAATAAACCAAACCATCTCTCTGACTTTAAACACAGAGGTACATCTGTAGGCTCTTACAAACTGTACCAAATTATATTTTTAAGGTGACAGCAAAACAATAAGCAATGAACCAAATGGTTCACCCACTTCAAAGGTATTGTTCAAAATGTCCACCATTTGGGCACCTGCAAGCTTCACACCTTTTTAACCAAAATTTCGTCGCACTCTAACAACTACGTTCTCATTGTTGCGTATTTCTAAAAGCGTTCTCTCAAAGATTCTAGGGCAGTAGTTGCTGTTCTGTAGATCCTGAATTTCATATCTGCCCAGAAGAAAAAATCCAGAGGATTCATACCGTGTGGAAGGGAAGTCATTACATTAATGTAAACCAGTGGTAGATCTCGGAATTTTGAGCACATTTTGTATCTTACGTGTTTGTCTCTGACTATTTCCTACAGAGATCATTTTGTCGAAAATAAGCTGGCGATACTCCAGATTATGTGTGTCACTTTCACTGGTTCAGTACATAAACAAAACTCGAGTCACTACTGCTACCAAACGTCTCGTGAACATCTCCTTCCATGTTTACCGTAAGGGCGTAGGCCAATCACAACCGTTACCTGTCTAAGGGAAAGTGCTCGAGCTGTTTACATCCGAAAATCAGGTCAGTTCCATGACTAACCTCAACACACCGTTGTCGACATACCTTGCGTCTGAAAAAGGCGCTCGGAGTATTCCTTCAGGTCTTTTACGTCATTAATTATTTAAAACTCCTGTGTGATGTAAAAAAATTAATATTAATTTTTTTTCCGGAATCGGCTGATCAAATAACAAAATGCCAGTAGGGCGTTTTGTTTGTAACGCTTCTATGAAGCACGTAGATGTAATGTAATGACTTCTCTTCCATCCTGCATATATAAGTATTATTATGAAAGTGTAACAATTCATGTGTGTAAGAATGAAGTCTGGGGTTATGTTAACATATATCAAAATCCTTTGTAATTTGGATGCCGAAACGCCTGAGATAATAAAAAAATTAAAAATAACAGTAGTTTCTTGCTCATCATAATACAATTAGAACCACGCGTGTAGTACCAAATATAAAGCAGATAGTAGAAGTACATACCCTCACGTTTCATCTCTAACGGATATGGTTGTAATGTCACATTTAATTTATTCAAATTATGCAACGGATGTTTTACATTACTCTCAAACAGGTCTTGCGTAGAGCTCACCTTCGTTTCTCACTGGATGGTGGTATTACCTCGATTTATTGAAAGACATGCTGTGTGACCCCACGTATATGCTCCTGGTCACTTTAGTTCCCCGACCTCCGTCCCGCTGTGAGTTTAGCACAACGGTGCTTTAAAAGATAGATGGAACAAATCTTCACGCACTAGAGGATACGAGAAACCAGATAAATCACGAAATGGTCTCCATTTCTCATATGGAATTGAAATAGAGGTACAAAAGCCCTTCGTGTTTGGAAAGCAGTACACGTGCTATTAAATTTTAAGGGAACAAAAATGTGTATTGGCTAATTATTATGGTATAATCGCCAGTAACATCATTCTGTTGTGTATTATGTTCAAACTATGAGCAAAAAAAAAAAAAAAAAAAAAATTACTATTACTATTAATTTAAGCACATATATTTATGTATAGTGTGACATGACTAGACAATATGAAAGTTCTGACATTTCTAGCAATGCCAAGCCTTATTACAGAACTTATATTACCAAGGAGGTGAAGGAGGTCCTTTGTGACCACCACTGGTAACAAAATGTCTGAGCAATTTTTAAAAATGTTTAAAAATTGTTAAACTTTTAAAGTAACTTCTCACGCTTACAAAGGTAATATTTAGCATTGTTTAACTGTTCCTTTTCTAGTTTTTTGCATGACTCGCATTATACCGACGGGACAGTACTTTATGACCACCTTGATATTTCATTGTTTCTCAAAAAGACTAACAATGAACACATTAAAACAATTACGCAATTCAGTAGCAGGAACAGTAATTGAAAGTAACTATTAGCTGCATGCTTTTAGTCAAAAAGTCGGCCTGGGTGAGTCAGTTGGTTAGACGCTGGCCTACTAATCTCAAGGTCCTGGATTCAAATCCGGCCCAGCTCGATGGCTTTTAAGTCAGTATATTTACTAGCGTGTAAAAGAACTCCTGTGGGACGAAATTCCGGCACATCTGTGACGTTGATATGATCCTGGCAAATTGACAGCGTCGCTAAAGAAGAGAATACCTTTTTCTCTTTAATCAAAAAGATTAAAAGACAGAACTTCAAAAATTACAGAATGTGGGCATAAAGTACACTCCCCCCTCCCCTTGGTAATGCTAGGGCTAAACAGCCTTGTTTTCCCACGATGGATTAGATAACACTCTCATAGTTGTATAAATATCTATATGTTCAAAAACCCTAACATACACACAACTTATCCTACCTGTTCCTTTAATGCCAGCATTTAATTATGACAGAAATTCAAACTAAATGTATGATAAGTGGAGTACCTTACCGAACTAACAGTTTGAAGAGACAAAGAAGATAATAACAATGATATAATTCAAAATCCCTAGCTATTTAAAATATATGCAGTTTAGAGAAGCCATATATGGTGAACTCTGTTTATGAACCTTAACAATACCTACAAGTATATGACTCGAAACCTTAGAACGAGTCCATGTAGCCTAATACTTGTAATTTTGCATAAAAGTTGGCATGCCATTCTCCCAAAAAATACATACAAATTAAGTGCCGCTATCTGACCAACATTCATGAAAGCCGGAGAAATGGTCTAAGGTCAGCAAGTACCGAAATAAAATAATATGAAAAGAAATGACGACTGAGTAAGCACACAAACCATTAGTTGAGATTCAATGGGTGCTACAAGCTGACAGCTGACAATGACTGATAAGTATTACCAGCTTCTCCAAAATAGTTCTAAGACTACTTTTGCAAAAGCAAAATGGCTTTAGAAAATGCTAAACAAATAATTTAAAAACATTGTGTATATATTAAAGAAACACGAAGTATGTATTCTCTTCGAAAAAGTTTTTGATCGAATGGACCAAAATAAATCATGACAAATATTGGAAGAAAAGGTATACCGATAACAACTTATAAAAACTATACAATGTTTCAGCAAACGAAAACAACCAATAAAAGCAATTATAGCACATCTCAGGATCTCAGGATCTGAAAACCAAGGTACCCGACACCGAATGTTTTCAGTGTTTACCATCTTTCACTGAGGATCTAATTAAAGGATACGAAAAATTAGTCCTGATTTTAAAATACAGGGTGTCCCAATTGAATCACCCTATTGTCATATTTTCATAACCTTCGTGTGACTGGTGGGGCACATGTGGAAGTGATATGACTTTCTTGATTTGTGTATACAAACTTGATGAGTCATACGTATTAGTAAAGTTTAGCTCATTTCGATATCTCAAATAGCTTGGCACAAATAGTGAAGTGCTAATAGGGTGATTCAATTGGGACGCACTGTATAATGGGGCATATGTTGGTGACATGATTATTCAGGATAACACATTTGCATAGCAATATTTAGTTTATGTACCAGACCTGTGAGGGATATAATACATCAATATGCAAGGGCAAAAAATAAATGTATAATAAGTTATAAATATTAGGGCAATAAGAGCCATTATGGTTATTTAGAAAACTATTTTAGCTGTGATAAAGAGCTTGCATAATACTAAAGTAAGCAAATTTTAGGGTATTTGTGGCGCTATTAATCGGTTCTAAGAAATAAAGTAGGAAGAGATAGAAAGCGGTAATTTACGGATGTAAATAAGGACATAAAAAAACAGTAGAAGAAAGTACGGGCATCAGAAGTGAATTTCTTAAGAATAATTAAAGTGTCCCACGCTTGATCACATAAAAATGAATATGTACGAGCTCATTAAGAAATAAATTTCTTCTTAATATTAAGAATAGATGGAGAAATTATTACCGAAAGTGGACATAGCTTCTAGAAAGAATTGACAATTGAGAAACAGAGAGGCCACATAGAACAATACGAAACCTGTGGGAAGGCTCTGGAGGACAGGTTAAAAGATCTTTGCAGACGCAACAACCTGTATATGCTTATACCTTGGAGTATATAAGAAGAAGAAGAAGAAGAAGAAGAAGAAGAAGAAGAAGAACAAGAAGATGAAGATATTCCACTCTGCTGCAGAAATTTAAATTTACTAGTATTAGTCTTGTGTTCTTGTCAAAAGAACCAATGAAATTATTACTATGACTATTCCACGCACATGTGATTTGCTTGAAAGTAATCGATCAAGTGCATAACAATTTCAAATTTCAACCAATCATAGCCTTCATTCGCGGAAAATGTATCCTTTATTACCTCCTCTGAATTTTAACAATCACCTCCTCTGGTTTTCTTATGTTGCGATCAGGTTAGAGTTGGTTAGAGTTACAGCTTACGTAATTTGAAGCTAGGTTCAATTGTCAAAAATAGCTACTCTCGCTTCAGTGAAGCATGAAATGCTGAAATGGATGAAATAATTCGAAGAGAGAAATCTAGAACACAGAACAATGGGAAATATGTTTGGAATCATTTAAAAAATTTGGTATTCAACGAAATTATAAATTAGCAGCAGATACTCCAATTTCTGACATTGACAACATCTTAAAAGATCGGAGCACCAATATGATAATCTTGCAGGCCATGCAAATGGACGTTTATTTATGTATTTCTGCTTCATGTTTCTTTCAAGAGCTTAGTGATTACAATAGAGCGTTTAAATAACATTCCATAGGCTAAATGGTCCTTTAATTCGGGAATAGTAAATACAACTCGTGATAGTACAATTCTATAGATAAACTCATAGCACTCGTGGCATTACTTATGGTATTAACTTTAAATAACAATATTTAGTCTTTAAACTTCACCAGATCTATGAGGTATATATTATAGCAATATCCAAGGACAAAAAATAAGAGTATAAGTAATCAAACATTAGAGCAAATTAGAAAACTATTTTAGGTATGATAAAGAGCTTGATATAATAAAGTAAGCAAATTTCAAAGTATTTGTGGCACTCTTAATCAATTCTAGCAAATGAAGTAAGAAGAGATACAAAGTTTATTTAGGAATGTAAACGATGGACATCCAAAAAGTAAGAGAAGATAATGTAGATATCAGAAATGAAATTATGAACTAAAGATACATGAGTAAGCTATTTGAGTAAGAAATAAAGAAGTTTCATATTACGAAATTATCAGCAAAAATGTAAGTAGCATTTAAAAAGAATGGAGAACTGAAAAAGAGGTAATGCTGTATAGGACGATACGAAGAACATTCGTGCTAAGAGCCTGGAGATATTTGAAGGACCTTTGCGGACGAAACAGGCAGTATACCTTGGAGAAGAAGAACACCAAGGACACAAATTAAGAAAATTGATAAGAAAAAAGTTACACTATGAGCTTTGCATTTCTTATTTAAGAGACAATGGGAAATCATTAGTCTACTTTTTGATGCTCGTGGAGTGATAACTAAATGTACTGTTGATTTGTTCCGGCGTTGTGAATTGTTTTAGAGGGTATTGATTTACAAGTTATCCGTGATTCGTTGTATGTTTTACACAATCATCTATATACTACACTAAATAAAATAAATAAATAATTCTAAAATAGCTGTGCTATTTCGAAATTTGATAATAACTTTGTCCATTATTACACTTTATCAAATATTCTTACATTATACGTCTTTTTGCCCTTCATCATACGTATTTAAAATTGTCTTTTTCTACAGATTTATTAACAGGTTGTGTCTTTATGACAAACCTAAAATAGGAGTCGGTCTGTGTGGCTCAGAAAGTAAGACTCTGGCCTACTGATCCCAAGGTCGCGGTTTCAAATCTGGCCCAGATCGATTGTTTTTAAGTGTGCTCCATGTCAGTAGATTTACTGGCATGTAAAAGACTCCTGCGGGACGAAATTCGGAAAAACCGGCGACTGTGATATCCTGGCAACTGACAGCGTTGTTACACAAAAAAAAATAAGAAAAGAAATAAATTAAAACCTAAAATAGGACAACTTCCAACTACTGAAATTTCTCCCCCTAAACTTGTGCCTCTTGCCAAAAGAAGCAGTACAATTATTGCTCTGATAAATTATTACCGTTTGATTTGGTGCACTAAAATGATTTAACACTGTGCTAAAATGATAAAATTGTGGTGTATCATAAAATACTTTGTTATGACTAAAAGCACATTTGTTTACTTTAGGCATGATTTAATGGTTTTGTGATCTCAAACAATAATAATATAAAGCTACAAAAGTGAACAAATCTAATTTGTAGCGCTCTGTTTTTCTCTGTGAATGACTCTGTTAGTAGTAATATAATCAATTGAGGTTCTCAAGTATTACAGCTTTATAATCCTTAATTTGCACAGTTCATTAAGTTTTTCTGACTTCTTCTAGAGCTGCTTGTTTAACAATTCTTTATGACAATGAACAGATCCAGCTCTCAGTTCTACTTCCAAGAACAAAATCTTGAGGAAACCCTTGTGTTTTTTCTAACCTACATCGGTTTAATAATCTGGGAAGTGAATAGTCACGCCATTACCTGGATTACCGCAGTGGCTGTCCTTTTATAAGTCTTGCAACAAAAGCTTCCAATTACTTGGGAGGCAACCTTAATGATCAGTCGTTAAACAACCGTGTGAAAATTCTTCATTCAGCTGCAAACATGATCTTGGTGCTCATTATAGAAACGGCGTGCACGTGTATAATACAGACAGAGATGGAGAGAGTAACTGTGCATAATTAGAAAACAGTCCTGCCAACTTCCTCGGCCAAAACTCGCTTCTTTTTATTTCACTACGTTTTCATCTCTTAACCTTCCCAATCCGAAGTAGTCAATGTTAATTACAAGGACTCGTTTGACGTCTTCTCTTCTTGTATCTTGGCTTCTGCGTCATCTTCTTAGTATTCGAGCACAACAGTGACAATACAAAGAGTAATATTGCCCCTTCCACGTCACTAACTTCTTACATCAATTATCTTTTGTGAACGCGTTTTGTGGAACAAAAGGTTTCAAACTTGCTGAAGTCTTCAGCTTCCATTAAAATAAAATTACAAAGCCACTATTGAATTCTAAAGATCAAAAAGGAATTAATTTATTCTTGGCACAAAGTAACTTTTCTTCGCCTTCTTACAGCTTATTTTCTTTCCAGTGATTTGCAATCAGTTTAATAACTATTCTTTCATCCTTTATTTATTAAACACTGTATATTAATTAAAATATTTTCAGAAGGAAACAAATTTCTTTCTATGAGGAATTGCTGAATTAACTAAGCGTCAGCACAATGGCTTTTAATAAGCCATTCGTTAAATAAACAAAGCGTTGAAATTTAATTTAGTTATAAGTAAGATCACCAACATTATAAAGAGCTACTAGTGATCCCTGTGATCATTTTGTTGGCACTGGAAATGCAATTAGTTATTTGCTTATTACAATAATATTATTTTCCTTCGACACTTATAGTCATATTGTAACGGCACGCCCGTGGATCAAAAAGAAGTTCATGTCAGGAAAACATACATGCCTACATACATCCATACTGACATATACACACACATTCATGACAGATAGATAGACATACCTACTTTGTGAAAACTGCAAGTTATTTAGTACTCTACCGTTAAAGTGGCCTGGCGTTCCAGACAGACGTTCCAGACTACTCATTTTTTGTCCACGGGTGTACATGCCTACTCACATATGGACAGACATACATACACACATACATGACAGATAGATAGTCAGACATAGCTACTTGTTGAAAATTAAAACTTATTTGGTCCTCGTGGAGTTGTTCTCTCCCGTAATAGTAACCTGATGTTCCAGATGATACTCATTTTTACTTTCTCTGCTGGTAAGTAGAGGAAGTACTGTATTCCAGCCAAAAATTCGATATCGAAATTTCACCGGAGATATATGTTTTGACACCCCCTGAATACAAATAAAAATATCATTTTTAGAAAAAGGTCTCTCTGTGTGTGTGTGTGTGTGTGTGTGTGTGTGTGTGTCTGTGTGTGTGTGTGTGTCTGTGCGTGTGTGTGTGTGTGTGTGTGTGTGTGTGTCTGTGTGTATCAGTCTGTGGACAGCATAACTCAAAATCGAAAACTCGGTTAAAACCAAAGTTGGTATTTGAGTTTAATGTCTTTCAACGCTGCGAAATGAAGAGTTTGAAGAAAATTGCTCCACTCTAAACTACCCTTTACATGGAAAATGTTTCGAAGATTTTGATCTTTTTAAAAATGGCTCTAACGATTTTGATTAAAATGACATATGTTTAAGATATTTTTATGGAAAATGAAATGTACATTTTGAATTTTCTGTCTATAGCCTATATAGTCCTGTTTACTCTGGATGACTTTTGAATGACTCGTAAATCGTAAGAGATAGACAAAATCTTACTATGCTAAACACGTAGATCTCGCTATAACACACAATTTATGTCCAAATACATTTTTTGTAGAGCCATTTTGGCGATATTCCTTGTTATTTGTGTCAGTTTCGAAAAACAAACTTTTGTCAAATGCAACATCGTTGTTCATTTTTTATATGTTAAACGTGCAAAGAAAACGGAATCTCCACAGACACACGGACACATAGACACACACACAGAGACCTTTTTCTAAAATTGCTTCTTTTTTGGATTCAGGGGGCCTCAAAACATATTTCCGGTGAATCTCGACATCTAACTTTTTGGTAGAATATAATACTTCCTCTACTTTATTATACGTAGTAGAGAAGGTAAAAATAATTGGTGGTAAATTTACAAAAGATTGTTTACTTATAAAATGATACTATGCTCTTTAATAAACAAACTATTGAACAGTTTGAGTTTATAACACACAATTAACATTGCAGACATTTTCGATTCTTTCTGATATTGCATTAGGAGATTTAATAAAGACGTTGCAGGAAATTTAATTTCCTTTTAAGTGTAAAACGCAGTAGGCAGGACAGGAAGAGAGAATATATGGTAAAATAAAATACGAGTTGTGTCGCACATGGAAAAGCTTAAAACATTGCAATATTCATCTGGAAGCGAACCAGAATTGGTTGGAACAAGCTGGTATTGTAAACGTTAAGGGTAGTAAGGCATTATAAAGCGCCTGTCTGCGGGAGCTTTGCCAAATGGAATCACTATGATCGTGGCTCCACATGTACGTAAATGTCTCCCTCTCTGTCTGTCACCAACAGACCTACTCGCTGCATATAATTTGTGTGAGACCGATACAATGCACAGTGGTTCATGTATTGAGTCAGTGTGCTGCGGGGTGAGGGAATGTGACATAACTGAAAGTGGAGGGTTGTGAAACAATAATCATCCATCCAAACTGTACCATACTTCGCCTGACTTTCACAGCACCCTTCCAGAGCAACAAAACAGTGTTCCAAAGCTTAGATAACACCAATGTTCCAGTGTGACTATTTAAACTATAATTCAAAATAAAATAAAGGTAAAGTGTCATCAATTTTCTCAAATTTTCACAAAATAGATTTAGTAATAGGCATTGTTTGACCCCATCTCTCATTCTTATTGGTTTAAAGGATCTCGAATGGGGTGAGGGATAATTACTAACCAATGACAATGCTTGACGTTGCAATACGGAGCTATAATCTTTGCAAAATTTAAAGGCATATGGAGGCGGGGCGTACCTCGGACTCCAGCGAATCCTACGGTTGCTCCTGCTACCAGCGCTGCCGAATGTGGTGCATGCATCTCACACACTGGTATGTACAGAACCTCTGCCGGTACACGCGCTACACTTGGCAACAGCGCTCTGCTTGAGCATTGGCCAGCGTTCACATGCCTTTAACTTTTGCGAGCGGTATAGAGGCGTGTCGCTGTAATGAGGATAAAGAAAGGTGGGGGAGGGGGGAGGATAGATGAAACTGACTTCATATTAAAGCCACGTTTTAATTTTCTTTACATTTATCCCCAAATTCTTAGAGCCCATTATGGAAAAATTTATAAATGTTGCTCGAAATAAGCAGCACTTGTTGCATTAAACGATTCTGTGTTATAAGTAAAGCTTTAACTTTGCCCTTAGAATCACAAACACGCAAATTTTTACAGTAAACATAATTCAATATTATACTGAAAAATATAATAATGTTTAATCCTTCTAAACGTTCTCCCTATATTTATACTGTAATTAAAATTCCGATCGGATAAGATTTAAAACTGTTTGTCTACTACGTTATATGATAATACATCTTCTACTTTCGGTCGAAAGATTTTTTTCTAATAACGTGTGCAATAAACCGGCTTTCTTGGGTGGCATTAAAATGTAATTACATTTCTGTGAATTTGCACTGCTTCTGGAATTTGTCGATGTGTGTTAGAAGCTTGCCATAGACCAATAATTTGTCTACGTGTAGCATCTGATGTGAATACTGTGAATCAAACAGTTGAGCTTAGTGCTTACCAGTTTGCTGAGCGATCAGAAAAAATCAATACTTCCCTTTCAGGCCGAGTGTCATTGGTTATAACCAGTATGTAGCATAAATAGTGCTGTCATTGGAGAAGGATAAAGAGAAGGAAAGCGATTTACTGAGCGACCAGAAAAAATCAATACCTTTAGGTTTATGTGTCATTGGTTATACTATCTAGCAGTAGCATGAATAGTGCTGTCATTGGAGAGGGGTAAAGAAAGGGAATGAGGGGTAACCTACGAAGGCCTCGTTAAACAGTCATGATACCCTGGTATTTTACTAAATTCGTTTTCTATACCTAGGAGTTAGAGAAGCAATTAAGTCCCACCCAAAACATTCCATATCGAACTTCAGAGGAGACATATGCTTTTGGAAGGCATGGCTTCAGAAAGAACATTTATTTTTAAAAATCTGTGTAGGCTTGTCAGTGTGTCTGGAAATGGCATAACGTCAAAACGAAATCTTCAATATACAAAAGTTGGTTTCAGCAATCTTCCAAAATCTGACGCAAAGACTTCCAAGAAAATTCTTCCTCTCCAAATGACCCTTTACATGGAAGATTTTTCGAAATGCTCGGTTTTTTTTATAACAGGCTCAAACAATTTTGATTAAAATATCACATATTTAAGATATTTATCTGGCAAACAAAATATATATCTTGAATTTTCTGGACCACCATACAAAATACTCTGCATTCGGAAGGACTTCCATAGAATTATACCTGGCAAATCATAGGAGATAAAGAAAAAACAAACAGTACAAATGGATCTCTTTGGAACACACTGTTTATGGTTATTCAGTTGTTTCTCACTATATCTGAAAACTGTTTATCTCAAGTAAAGTGGAACAAATAGAAAAAAAGAGCTTGCGTATAACTTCTGGAAGTTATATGATAGTAAAGAACAGTTAATAGAGAAAGGCAAGTGAATATAATACACCATAGTTTTTATTTGAGGAAAAATAAAAGCTGGTTAAATGTACCAGAATGTTCTGCTTGTAAGAGAAGCCCGCGCATACCGAAATCCCCTGACTTCAACTAGCGTGTTCAGAGCGTGATAATAGACTAGAACAGTCTTAGAATATTTTTCAATTCACTTACCGGACTCATTCCTGTATATATTACTATTGCCTAACCTTACAGATTACGGACTAAATTGCCGTAGCAAAATCCATGCAAACATGAAACCACGTAATGTTTCATTGGAATTTCTTTGTTTCTTATTAATGTTATTGTTGTATTTATTATTATTATTATTATTATTATTATTATTATTATTATTATTATTATTATTATTATTATTATTATTATTATTATTATTATTATTATTATTATTATTATTATTATTATTATTATTATTATTATTATTATTATTATTATTATTATTATTATTAATTATCATCACCATCATTAGTATCCTATTTGTTTTTATCACTTCTATTATTATTGTTAGTTATTGTTATTTGTTTTAGTTATTACTATTATCATCAGAATCACTATTATCAGTATCATAATTATTAGTTTTATCTTAATTAGTTTTAGGATTATCACTTTCATTTTCATATTAATATTAATACTTTTTGTTATTGTTATGGTTTATTATTATGCTATTATTTTAATCGTCATTATTGTCATCAAACACTACTGTTATGATGACTTCACTCATAGAATAGGTGTTCAAAATGATGTCTTGTTGGTTGATTCAATGTTTCAACCGTCACCTTGTGGGTATCTATATGGACGTTTCCGAGAACTGCGGTTGTGACAGATGCATATGCTTGAATGATCCTTTGAGGAGATCAAGGCGGCGCCGTGGCCGAGCGGTTAGCGCGCTCGCCTACCACCTAGGCGACCCGGGTTCGATCCCAGGGACCCGCATGTGGTATTCGTGCGGCGTTTTCTCCGGGTTCTCCGGTTTCCCGCGCCATCTCATTCCACCGGTGCTCCATCTTCATTCCATGTATCAGTGTCACCGCCTGTGGTGCCGTAATAGTAAAAGCGGGCGTTAAACACTACACAAACAAAAAGGAGATTTGTTTTAAACATTCTTGAGTGTCTCCAAAAGGAGTAATATAATGGGGTTGGATCAGACCTTGTTGGCCAAGGGGCAGCCTAGGCCTTCCAATGTCCAGCGTACAACTAATTGAAATTGGACCTTTACAGGTTTAAAATAGTAAGGTGGTGTACCTTCTCGTTTGAATTAATGCACAGTGTTGTACCGTCATGGTCGGAAACATCAAGAAAAACCTGGAGCTCACCTTGCAGGAATCACATACACCGCCACCACCGCCGCCACCACCACCACGGCCGCCGCCGCCACCGCCAACGCCACCACCACCCCCAACACCACCACCGCCACCGCCACCGCCGCCACCACCACAACCACCACTGCCACCAATACGGCCACCGCCGCCACCACCACCCCCACTGCCACCACCACCGCCGCCACCACCACCACCGCCACCACCACCGCCGCCACCACCACCCCTGCCACCACCACGGCCGCCGCCGCCACCGCCAACGCCAACACCACCGCCACCGCCACCGCCACGGCCACCGCAACCGCCACCACCACCGCCACTACTAATAATAAAAATAATAATGATAAACTCGCCAATAAGAATATAATATTAAATTAATATTAATGCTAATAATATAAATATATAAACAATAGAGGTAATACAATTTTATATTTAATATTAAGAATTAGTACGACATTAAGAATCATCTTTCTGTTTTTAAATCGTCCTTTATCAATAGGATTAGTTCTTTTACTCCAAGTAATTTCGTATAAAAAGTACATTTGATTTCCAATCAAAAAGTCTAATTCACTATTGTAGAATAAATAATTCAAATTATCTAATAAGAATAACAATAACGACAAACAAAAATAATAACAATAACTAAAATATTAATAAAGTACAACAATAACATTAATAAGAAGCAAAGAAATGCCAATGAAACATCACGTGCCCTTATGCTTGCATAGATTTTTAAGGCAATTTACAATCTGTAATATGTAATGTTAGACAATAGCATCACATACAGGAATAAGTTTATTCACTGGAAAATAAGGTCCTGTAAGTGAAGTGGGAGATATTCTAAGACTGTTCTTGTCTATTATCACGTCCTGCACAGGATAGTTGAAGCTGGGGAATTCCTTCTCCTACAAGCAGAACAAAGTTCACTCACCCCACTGACAGGGTTCATCCCGGTGCGCTCTGTAACTGTTTTAACGCACGAAGAGTTATCTACTATCCCAATGCCGGGTGAAGTAGGACACCTGGTATACACCTTTATGTAAAATGTACGGTATGGAAAGGATTGTATAGGCCTAAACTGCCAATTTTTCTGCGTGTTGTTGTTTCATTAATTCTTTGCAAACTGTAATTGAATATAAGTTGGATGCCACAGGAGTGGTTTTGTTCAAATACATCGCAATAGTTTGGCTGTAGGAATAAGACATGTCTGGCAAATAAATGATCGTTTTAGTACTTAGCACATAGAGTTCATGTATTTTATTTTGCCCTATTGTCAATTACTCTTTTTTTTCCCCCTCTTTGCATGTCTTCATTAACCGTTGGTATTGGTCAGCGACAGAAGTCGCTTCCAAAGAATGAGGAGTGTCGTCTCTCGACTCATACCTCGCTTTTTTCACTATCAAATATTTCCAGTTAATGTTCAATATTATCACTACCACACAAATTAGCCTGTCCTGTGCACTACGGCCCATTAAGTGCAACCTTGGCCTGCCGCCCGGCCGCTGGATCCCCCACCTCTGCCCATCATAGGCGCCACGAGTGGAGTCCAGCGGTGGAGAGTGGAACGTGGTCAGCGCTCCGAGCCCTTCCGGCCAGTTTATGCGGTCTTCGTAACCGGAGTTAATCATACAGAGGAACCAGTATGGGTGATCAGCCTCGGAATGTGGAAGTGGATGATATGGAATTATAGCGAAAGATGACAGGAAAGGTGATGATGGAGCAATTGGTGGAATGATAGCGGGGGAAACCGTAGAATCCTAAGAAACTCCGCCCCTGCGCCGGTTTGTCCACCACACATTCCACATGCGAACGCCTGGGATCGAACCCAGGTCGCTTGAATGAGACCACGGCGCGGCCATACATAGTCTCTTCTGAATATACCAATACTTTATGTACAGATTTGCAAGCTTTTCTCAGGTTTCGTCTTGCTTTTTGAACTACATTTGAACACTTTACATTGCTGCTCTTAAGTGTATACTTGTATATGAAACATTTTGTGAGTGGCTATTTAAGTCATAATGATACGTTGGTAGCGTATGGTGCATTTCCACTGGGTAATATATTCTGTAAAATCAGTATGCAGGCTATTATTTATTGCTTATCTATTCTATCCATCACCAGTACAGCCAAGCTGTCATCATTTCATGTGTTTTTAATCACATTAATTGCGGAATAGTTTAATATGCTTCACATAAATCATTTAACTGTGCCTTTATAAGCAATTTTACCACATACTTAATTTCGCTGTGACAGCTTCATCCTGTGCTAATTCTACTTATTTTCTACATATAATAAGAACAATATTAAAATGATTAGAGAGTATATACGGGTGACGAGTTCCACGACATACAAAAAAAATCACTGTTTTATGCATTATCATCATCATTACACTTAAGAATTGGGCCTCCAGAGTCTCCAGGGTTCCTTCTGGTCTTCCGGTTTCCCGTTTCTCTCTTGACCTATACTCCAGGAAAATTTTAGGTAGTTTGTATTCCTCCATACTCAAAAACAGTCTTTCCATTGTACCTATATTTCTCTGTATCTTCAACTATATTATACTCACCATATGTATTTCTAATTGTTTCATTCCGAATTTTGTGTCTTTTACAGCATCCAGCTCGTAGCCTCAGAATTTATTCTGCACTACATTTTTATTATATTTTCATGCAGTATCACTTCAAAAACGTGTAAATTCACTACACTATATAAACTTACTACATACTTTCATCTTTATTTCCTAGCTCAGAGCCAAATAGTAAACCTTGTCTTGAAGTTATGTTATATAATTTAGTTCCACTGATTTAGACATATTTTCCAATCAATCTTCTTAATTTTCCCATTGGTTGTATTCAATTTGTTGATTTTATTACCCATGGCAGCATTCATCTTGTAAGAAACTGTGTTTCCTAGATATGTAAAGTTATATACCTGTTCTTTTATGTTTCCGTTTATGACCAGAGCATTTATTTTCGTTTTCCATTGTCTTGGCTTTAGTTATGTATATTGTGATGTTATATTTAGAAGATATAAATAAATTATGAGCAGCTATTAAAAATGTTCTGTTTTGCTAAGTAAGATCTGGTCATCAGCTGTGTAGATGTAGTTTTTCTAGCCTTATTCCCGAATTGTTTATTTCGTTTCTTATATTAATTTGTTTATATGTGCCAAAGAGAAATGGTGAGAGGCCACATTCTTATGGCAATCCCCGTGTTCTTTTGGTTCTATCCGAAAATATGTGTTATATACATTTGTACATAAATATTGCACCCATAACAACAACAAAACTATATTCCAGCGTAAAATAAAAATAGACAGACATTTGTCTCATCACAGTACCTTTACTGCTGTACATCAACGACTGTAAAAAACAAGTGCATTGCTTGGGAGGGCCCAAAGAAATGTAAGAATAGTGGCTCTAGAAGAGGTTATTGACTGGGTCCATAACTGTCCGCCCACAAGCACAAGAGCAATAACTTTGTATATAAGCCAGTCTTCGGTTTCTAGAATTCTGCGTGAACAGCAATTACATCCGTATCATGTCAACTAAACTTTATAGGCTGATGCGTGTTTTGGACTTGAATAGAATCAATAAGATATTAGATTACCTGTGGAAAACAGATCACAGGAAATTCTGCCAAATTTAACAAACCCTATATGAAACAAAACGCTTCGCTTATGTTTCCGTGCCTCGACTGTACCTTCTCGGGCACAGGTTCATGTTATTAATTGTAATGCTTTATTATGATCATTCCGTAATCTCTTGAATTCCTTACTCCCGCAGAACTTTAATCTGCATAATAAAATCTTGAGTAATCGTAAAATCAGATAAATTCATTTAAGTAATAGCAGAGTAGAAGCTCCCCTTTTCTTTAGCTAATTTCGTTCTCCGATCCTTGTGGACCTGTGGGAATAGTCTTATCTTTGTTGCCAGTTACCTTATTGTGTCAGTGTGCATATTTTATATAGGCATTTAAATGAAACAAAAGACTGAGACAGGTCCGGCGAGAGAGCCTTCTAGATCCCACAGCAAATCTACACCTCTACCTGACGTTGAATTTGTTCCACACCATTCTCGGAAGCAGCTGGCATTGTTTTCCGTAGTGTGGTGGAGCCTGAAAGGGTAAATGGTTCCTCTAAACCCTATGTTTTATAAATTAATGGGGGGTAAACATTAACCTAAGTGCCCGCTGGGAAGACTTGACTACGAAGGCTTTATCCTCTTCCAACTTTCAATGTATTAGTTTGTAATGAGCCTAAGAATCTCTGGGGAATCGCAATAAAACCGTTTTGCTTTGCGGAGGCGCAGTTAACTGACACCAGAGACAAAGTGAGCATACGTGAAGGGCCAAACTTAGAGCCCAAGGATCATTATTGCTTTACATTAAGTTACCTTGATCGATTTAACTTCATTGAATCAACTCAAAGGAAAACCAAAGAAAATTATTATAAAACTATACTTCGATTTAATTCTCTTCTCTCACAAAAATTGTATTCAAACTAAAGACATATCACTCTATCACTAGAACGAATAAAGTACTGTAAGAAATAGAGATGGGCAGAACTCCGGATTCTTGAATGAATAAATTAGTATGATTAATTAAATAAAGGTACACATTCACTGATCCTTCTAAATCATACGGGTCCAATAGACCATATATGGTTTTACAGTTAATAAGCTAAATAAAGCAAGATCAAAAAGAACAAAAGAGAATGAAAAATACAGACAGACAAAACTCATGCTACAAGAACACACCATTGCACGAAAATTTAAGATAAGCTAAAACGTATTACGAGAACTGGCATACTCTGTTAATTCCCCAACGAACCGTTAAGTTCAGCACAACACCTAACAGTAAGCGAAAAAGTATAAAACAGCATAAAAATAAATCCAATCACCACGGGGACGGTATGTTTAGTTCAGGTTACACCTTTGTCCCTACTATCAGTATGCTCAGATCTCAACTCTCTTACTTTAAGGGACACAGGACATCTTTTTTTATTCATTATACGATATAACTATTCTTTAGGGACCTGTGACTCATTCTGGCTAAACATCTCTCATGGTTTGGCATTTTTAAAAGCACATCTATATTTTTAAATCACCCGTGCGCTCTCTCTTAACCCCACTGGAGTCCTTCTGTATCCATTTTTTTTTCAATTTTTCACTGTCCTTAGAATTTTGTGCATATATGTATGTAAATTTGCATATGTAATCTAAAATTGCCATCTAAATGTCCAAGCATAAATTTTATGATTGCTTTATGTATTGACTCACAAAACATTAATTTATACTGAAAAAATAGGCAAGTTCTAACACCAATATCGTAAAATATCGTATTTCTCTAACACTAATTACGTCAACTTTGTTCAAATACATTCGCCTTCAGTGTACGATCGATCATAAAATGTATCATATCCCTCTGACAATTGTGAATGCGGAAGGCAGTTTTAGAAAGTTTGCATTTTATTCGCAAATTAAAGATATGTAATTATATTATCGTACAAGCCATTTAAGCTAAATGTTTTTGCTTTTTCACTGTCATTTCCTGTTTACTCACATTAAGTCGTATGACCATTTTCAACTAAATAGCTTCAAAACCACAAACAAAGAAACAAAAAGTTAATCCCAGCGTCCCTTAAGTACAAATTTACACGTCCTCCACGTTTTTCTGTTTGCTAATAGCGTCTAACATGCCCCTAAGCTTCCATTTGAGGTGATTATTCCACTCATACGTGACTTGTGCATAACAATTTAAAATTTCAATCAATGACAGCCTTTATCTCGAAAAGTGTATCATCTCTTCTGAATGTCATTATCACCTACTCCGCTTTTCTTATGTTATGAGCAGGTTAGATTGTCTAGCTGCACTGTCCTACCGATGCGCAATAGCTGACGTAATTTGACGCAGCAGAGCCACCATTCAAATGTCAAATATGACTGACTCTCACTTCGTTGTTGAATTAGATAAAATAGTTCGAACAGGAAAAGCTCAGAACAATACAACAGGAAATATGTCTGGAATCAGTTTGACAAATCTGGTATTGAATGAAATTATAAATTAATAACAGATACTGAAATTTCTGACATTACCAGCATCTTAAAAATTGGAGCATCAATATGAGAATTTTGGGAGCTGATGTCTGTATGCCTGCTACATGTTTCTTTTAACTCTTTTAAGGGTTTAATAATTACAATCTACCACTTAAATATCATTTCATATCATCCTTTAATTCGTAAAATAGTCTTAAATGCAACTCGTGATAGCCAAATTCTAGATAAATTGACAATCATCCGTGGGATTACTGATGATAAACATCGTGGTGAATACTTCTTCCTCATTTTCTGCCTACTCCTGCTGTCTGCTAATATTTTCAGTTAATTACTCGTCCCAATGATACCAGAGTATTAAGTTTTATATCTAATAGATATTAATAAATAGTGACCCAGCCCACGGCAGTACCAATACAACAAAAGACGGTCGGGGTGGTTCGTTCCACCCCACAGGCGCGGCGCGTAACAAAAGTGCTCAAGGTCAAGCCCGCACACAACTCAAGTGAGATAACATGTGACCAACAACAATGACCGTGGCGCATAACAAAGTATTGCTGAAACATTCGAGATACACCCGGCCGCCGGCGTATTTGTAGAAGTTCGAGAAAGTACCGTGTGATGTCATCCCGCTATATAAAGTAGGTGACGCAGAAAGATAGCAGTGAGTTGTGGTTACAGACATGAGTCGGTCAGTGTGTCGATGAGTGCCAGACAGCTCTGTGTGTGTAAGTGTGTGTGTGTGTGTGTGTGTGTGTGTGTGTGTGTGTGTGTGTGTATGTCTGTGTGTGTGCGCGCGTGTGGCACTGTCATGAAAGATACGTCCTGTAGAAGTGAAGAGTGATTGTATCGTCAGAGTTAGTGTTTCAGAGACAGGGAAAGTGGAGAAAGAGGATGAAAGGACTGAGTCAAGATTACGAGAAGAAAACAGTTGTGAGTTGTAATATCACGAAAGACTGTAGACTGTGTTAATGTCAGTAAAAGAGAACTGTGTATTCGTGCAAAAGTTAGAAGAAAATAAAGCGTGAAAAATAGTTGGACTGGACTTTTGTCGTTTTTGGTTACCATTAATTTACTTAATTCAATATAAACATAGAAATATCACCCATTCCTGATCTGCTAGTGTACTTCAAGTGTTGAACAGTCAGAATTTTAAATATATGCAGTATTTTAATGCATATTTTTTCAAATATTTTAAGAACTAACTAATAATACTTTCAGGATGACAAGTACTTCTCCTAAATCTCTTGTGAAAAAATACATTTCATGTGGTCTATTTGATGCTTTAGTGCGCGGATTCAAACATAAACTGTTTTAGGAACTCCAGTGTCTTTCGCTAAGAACTTAAGTATTTACATACATGTTAATATGCTACTCTTGTTGCTTTACTACTGAACTTTCTAGAAATTAAGGTACACACTTTCTGTAAAAATAGTCATAATGCTTATTATGCTTCTGGGACAGTACTTAATGTCATATTAAGTAATTAATACCTAAAAATAGTTAAAATTTAAGTGAATGAACATCAATATATGATAATTTACAATAATAATGAGAAACACGCCAGAAAGAATGCTAAGCAAAGGTTTTGGATTGCGAACTATAAAATAAAATATGTATAGAACATGGAATATTTTTATAATAGATTATCTCAAAAATCCGAGCGTAGATTTAAGTTATGTTTGCACACAATTTATAATAAGATAATAATTAAACATAAATATAATGTAACTAATATTGTGTGATTGGTTGGGAAAATGAAGAGAACGAACAACAATGTGTTAGCAGAGGAAAGAAAGCATTAGTTGCCACATCGAGGCACTCGCGTATGTGCCTTTTTATACGACGTAACTATCTCCCTGCCACAACAGTCCTTTCGTCCCTCTCCACTACCCATCACAGGCGTCATGAGTGTGGTGCAGTACTGGAGGATGGGACGTGGTCAGCGCGCCGCTCGCTTTAGACCTCTATATGCGGTCTTCGCAATCAGGTGCCGCTACTTCTCAACCAAGTGGCTGCTCAATTGGTTCCTCAGGGACCTAATGAGCTCTGTGCACCCCGCACCAGGTCTCCCACAGGGAGAAAACCCCCACGCCAGTACTGGAAATCGAATTCGGGTCTCCCGTTTGGTAATAGAACCTTGCAGAAAATAAGCTGACGAAGAGAATAGAAGACGTGTAAGTGCACATAATTATCTCTTATGAGAAACATGAATGTCTCCTTTAAAAGGCATGTAGGGCAGAGAATAATTAATATCCCATCGAGAGGTAGCTAGGTTTTACACATATACTCACTAACAGAGAAACAATTGCCACTTAAAGAGCAATAATGTTCTATACACGTACACAACAACAACAAATAATAATAATAATAATAATAATAATAATAATAATAATAATAATAATAATAATAATAATAATAATAATAATAATAATAATAATAATAATAATAATAATAATAATAATAATAATAATAATAATAATAATAATAATAATAATAATAATAATAATAATAATAATAATAATAATAATAATAATAATAATAATAATAATAATAATAATAATAATAATAATAATAATAATAATAATAATAATAATAATAATAATAATAATAATAATAATAATAATATTTTTTTCCCTAGGGCGTCTTCCCCTTATTCAGAGGTTACCCTCATCGCCCGGCCGCTGCGTCCTCCAGCCGCAGCCAAGGCCACGGAGGAGTGCAGTTTCGGGGTGGCGGGGGTCAGCACGCCGACTCCCCCGACCGTAAGGCGACTACCTCGACCTTTTAGGGACGCTACCTTTCTATCAGGATAGCTCCTCAATTGGCCCCCCAGTGACCTAACGAGGCTGAGTGCACCCCGTACCAGACCTCCCAGCGGGGGGAAATCCCATGCCGGTACCGGGGATCGAACCCGGGTCCTCCGCGCCACAGGCAGGAGCGCTACCACTGCGCTACGGAGGCGGTCATAATAATAATAATAATAATAATAATAATAATAATAATAATAATAATAATAATAATAATAATAATAATAATAATAATAATAATAATAATAATAATAATAATAATAGTTGTAGTAGTTGTAGTAGTAGTAGTAGTGGTAGTAGTGGTAGTAGTGGTAGTAGTGGTAGTAGTGGTAGTAGTGGTAGTAGTAGTAGTAGTAGTAGTAGTAGTAGTAGTAGTAGTAGTAGTAGTAGTAGTAGTAGTAGTAGTAGTGGTAGTAGTGGTAGGGGTGGTAGGGGTGGTAGGGGTGGCGGCGGCAGCGGCAGCGGCAGCGACAGCGGTAGCGGTAGCAGTGGCAGTAGTAGGAGGAGAAGGATCTGGTTACGTCATTGCCGGCGTATTTGAAGGAGCTCGGGAAATGTCCTATGTGACGTCATTCCCATTATGTAGGGAGGTAGGAAGCAAGAGAGAGTTACAGCAGCAGACAGGAGTCGGTAAGTGTGTCAGTGAGTGCAAGGCAACTGAGCATCGCAGGAAGATTCAACGAGCGTCGCGGGTAACTACATTGTCATAATTAGTGCATGAGAGATAGAGGAAGTGAAGAAAGATACTGAAAGAACTGAGCAAGGTTATGAGAAGTAAAAATCGTGAGGTGTGATAGCCCGAACGACTGTAGACTGTAGACTGCAGCCCAGGGTTGCCAACATTTAAAAGTAAAATTATCGTACCAGCGACTCAAAATTATAGATTTGGATTCAAAATTATCGTACATCATAAACCAAATGCTACAACAATAAAAATATAACACTTAAGAAAATGTAATAGTAATGATGTTTATGATACCTATCCACTTACAATATTGATGACCTCAACCAGTATTACAACTTTAGCACTTATGTTTCGCGCACTATTCGCCTGAAACTTCAACTTACTCAACTGCTGCAGCATTATACAAATTTGTTGTTGAAATAAACCTCAACATCTCGGCGACTTGCAGATTTTCAGACCTACCACATTCTTTCATAAGCTGAGACCACAGAAAAAGTTCAATTACCGTATCTAGCGCCAATCTGTTTCTAATTTTGGTTTTTATTAAACCCAGCTTATAAAAACCTCTTTCACAGAAGTGTTTCGGTGGGGCAACGAAATCACTGATAGTGCGAAGGCCGCTAGTTCTTTGAAATCAGTATTTCCACCACGGTAATGCATATGTTTAACAACACCCCAGAAACTGTCAGGTTCAGGCATGTTCTTTATTTCACGCGGAGTAACACTTATTCAGAGTTTTCTACTTTGATCATGAGTTTACTGAACAGTACCTTCTTCACCGAGATATCAGACCTGGGCACATTGGCAATAAGAGGATAAAGGTTAGGAAGCTTTGTAGGATTTGAAACGGTTACCTTGGAGGGTTGGAGACAGGTCATGAGGGCAAAAGTGGTGTCGCTATTTGTAATTAGTTTCATTTCGCTGGTATGACAAAGCAGTGAAAGTGATATTTCGCCGGTATCGAACTATCGAGTTATCATACATTCAAATTATCGTACACCCCATAATTATCGTACGAGTTGGCAGCCCTGCTGTGGCCTGAAAGACTGCAGACTATGTTAACGCCGGAAGAAAACTGTATTTGTGGTAAAATTTTAGAAGATAAGAAAGTTATAGAAAGGTAACTGGACTGGAGTTTTTTTTATTTGTTACATTAACAAGCAACGCTTTCTAGTTAAAGCGTTGAGATATTGTTCGTAGACAACAAATCAATTTGTTTATGATAAACTGAAATATCCAAGAAATTATACTTCTCAAAAATTAATGGTGAGAATATTCTGCAAGCAAAAGGGAAGAATCAAAATGCAATTCTTAAAAGAGGCATAAAAGAAAGAGGTTCATTATAGAAGAAATAGTTGTAAATATTTTTGAGAAAAGAATAATCGGTTAGTTGAAGGATTGTATAAACAAAATACAAACAACTACTGAGAATTATCACACAGCGACCAGCGACCATTCAAAAAAGGCACACCGACGCACAGCTGTAAGGTTGTCTCATAAGTTCGCTCGTTTGGCTCCTAAGTTGCATCTTCAGCGCCTGAAACCCTGAACCCTGTACACTTAAGTTATAATTACCTCACCATCCCTACACTTACCGCTCGGATCAGACTCGCTACTGGATGTCAGGGTGTGTAACAGGAAATTTGGCAACTGCGCTCTCAAGCTGTGCTGCGGGTGAGGTCTGTTCCCAGGCGTTCTTAGTGATGAACCGTAACGAGAAACGACCTTATGGGACAACCTAAGAACCACTTCACTTCTGAATGACGATCTAAATTTTACATAGACTTATTCTAAAACAACACACATTTTCTGAGTTCTATCACAAACATTTTTAAATAAGTGCACCCAAAGAATAAAAAAGTTTATATTTGGAAAAAATCAGATTTAAGCATTCTCTTGTCTTAAATTAAAATTTTAGGTTGCTTAGTTGAGAATATTCCTAAAAGAATGTTGTAATAACGTAGCGGAAATAGTACCAAATTATCATTGAAATGTTTAATGAACCTGCAGTTTCAAGTATCAAATACTTATTTTTTAACTTCCTTCTGTTCACGTACAAGTGCTCTATCATCATCATCATCATCATCATCATCATCATCATCATCATCACGGTATAAGCCTTTTGGCCCGTTCCGACTTCAAGGAAATTGATCGGACCATCTCATTCGTGGCCTGAAAACATTTCTTCTACCTAGAGGTTTATACTTGTGCACTATTTGTGGTGTACGGTCTTCGGTCATTCTCTGCACATGATCTTTCCATTTTTGCCTGTATGCAATGATTGTTTCATTTACACTCTGAATTTCCAATTCTCTTCTAATATCCTCGTTTCTTTTCTTGTCTATGAGTCTATAACCTGCCACCTGTCTCAGAAATTTCATCTCAGCAGCCTCCACTTTCTTCTGTTGTGAGATAGTCAAGACCCAGTTTTCACACCCATAAAGCAGGGTTGGGATCGCCATTATTTTATTACAATTTTTAAAAGTTCTTTTTATTGTGCCACATATTGTTTGGAATTTGTTTATTTTGTTTTGTATTGTACAAGTGCTCTATAATATTTATTATTATTATTATTATTATTATTATTATTATTATTATTATTATTATTATTATTATTATTATTATTATTATTATTATTATTATTATTATTATTATTATTATTATTATTATTATTATTATTATTATTATTATTATTATTATTATTATTATTATTATTATTATTATTATTATTATTATTATTATTATTATTATTATTATTATTATTATTATTATTATTATTATTATTATTATTATTATTATTATTATTATTATTATTATTATTATTATTATTATTATTATTATTATTATTATTATTATTATTATTATTATTATTATTATTATTATTATTATTATTATTAAATGACACAAGTATATAAATATATAAAAGCAGAGGTGGAACATGATTTAGTGAATCATTTTATCAATGACTGTGAATAATTGTTGGGTTAAGCTGCATGATAAAGATGGTCTAGTAAAGGTATCTTCTAACATGTCATCGATCGTATATGAACAGTAGCTAAAATAGTTTCTTGCAACATTTTACACCTTCAAATAACACCGTCTGGTGATTCTGAATGAGCACGTTGCAGGTAAATTTTGAATGTTTCGTGTCCGGGAGTAAACTATCAATATAATTTAGTGTTAAATCTTGCTAAAGATGCGAACAGGAATTGAAGTAAAAATCAATTTCTTCATAGCTGTCCATTTAAGCCGTTTTCTACTATTTGTTTTCGTAGATATATTTTAAGTATGACCACAAACAATACGCTGCTACTTATTTTAAAAACAAGGTTCAAGTTTAAGTTTTAATAACATTACTGTGAATCAAGTTGTAAATCTAATAGCCAGTCCTAAGCGCAAATCCCAATTTACAATCACAAGCAGTTGGTCATACTTGCTAGGGATTCTTATATATCGCATTTTTTTCTGTCCCTTCTTTCTTTTCATACCAATTCGTTTTCCATTTTTTAGGGTTAATGCGCCAAAGGCGATATCTACTCGAAAACAAAATTCCTGCATTGACGTTTAGCATAGTACTCTCTGTCCATGAGAACAGGGGACTATTAAGGAAGCCCTCTGTCAACCTGTAGACGAGATTAGTGACGACATGGAGCTATCGACGTTGGAAACGCTAAAACCCCGCCTGTGCTATGTCTGCTGCCAAAACTTTTTATACTCTTCCTTTGTTCAATCTTCTATAGTGAGTAGAGTTAAACATGTTTACCGCCGTCTGTATAAATTAAATCTCCCGCAGCTACAGCCTTCCAGAGCTTATAGAGTAATATTTCACTTTTAATAACAATTTTGGATGTTACATTTGTTAAGAGATTTCTTCAAGCTAAACCTAGCAAACCTTTCCAGTATATTTTACATAGAAATATAAGTGTAATATAACTATTTTAAGCTTAAGGCGAACTATCAAAATGCAAGCAGCTTTCCTAGTGTGTTTTCACACACCAAATCGATGAAACGTTCTAAAATGTATTAAGTGAGGTTGAAAGTGTTGTCAACAATAAATATGAGTACAAATTTTATCTAAAAATACACCCTGTCTTGAAATAGGTATAAATTTCCACATATACTTCCTCCAATATGCATACGGGTAATAAAATGTTATTCGGAATATTATTCTTCCTTTCTATGGTGCTTAGTATTATGTTTATCTAAAATAAGTAATAAAATAAATACGTGTAGCGTGACTTCTGGCCGAGGTTTCCATCACGAGACTTATTTATTGCCACTGAAGATAGCAATGTAGTCCAATTAAATGTCTCAGAATAAAAAAAGGCGTTTCTGCCATTTTTAGCCGTCCGGATTATTTGTAACATAGACTGACTAGGGTCTAGAATCGTATGTAATTCGCTGAAAATATCTAAAAAATTATTTGCAAATTAATTTATTTCTTAGTTTAAGTAGTGAACTTGACGAAACTATATTCGGGAATGCAATGTTGTTTGCTATCACTGAATTGGGTTGTGTGGGGCATGATGATTTAAAATAATCCTACTCATAACAACATTTAAAAGTATGAGATTTAATAAGAAAAACTGTAACGGTGCATCTGATTCACTATGGGCCTACGTAAACTATGAATTTGTATGTTTTGTGAGTAATTGAATGAAATTCTCAGAGCATATAGAATATGATGTGAGGTCTGAGGATTCCTATGTAAATGATGAAACTATTAAGAATGAAAACCTCTTGTTTATCAAAGCAGCAGTGGAAAAGCGTACCTATTACAACTACATTATGTTAATTCATTTCTGGATATGGTGATAATTAATGAAAAACATTATCAGGTTGAATCTTAGTATTAGCATGAAAGATTTCATGAAAGATACACGGAAACATTGTTTCCATATTTAATCAAATGTTTTGCAATGGCAAAATAAAACAAAACAAAACAAATTAGACTGCAATGTCACCTTCCTTGTTTAGTTCACTTGTCTGTTCGTCCGTGAACATGTTAAACATAGGTACATATCGGACGTGAGTGATTGATTGGACGGTAGTAACTCCCTTCCTCTGTCGCTATATTAATTTGTGCTGATTCTGAATGACAATATATTCCTGTTGGTTCTAGTTCCAGAAATGAACAGTCGAAGGGAGCCACCCTCCACTTGCAATTTCAAACGCTGCTCCCCTTTTTCTGATTTGGACGCATACACACGACATGTGATTGTGTTTGGGATACACATAGGGTTGTTATGGAAACGGCTTGCTGCATGTGTGAGATGCGAAATCGTATATGGCCGACTGGACATCCATAATTACCAACTAATCAACCATAGGTACATTCGAGGAAGAGAAGACAGAGGGAGCTTACCACAGGAGTAAGATAAGATCAGGTCCATAAGTCTGTTCTATTATATTGGATATCAAGAGGGGTATCTTCAGATGCACTGTAAAGAGTGCAAATGGCACAAAAGTTGGTGTGGGTCTGATGCTTAAGTAATCAAATGATATTTTCAAAGCGTAACAATGCTACAGATAAGTTATAATATATACAGTGCTCAAAATAATTAGAGGGACGAGATTTTGTTCGAGTGTACTTTTGTAGTGGTATTTATTGTGGCCATACAATAATTGTTTTCTTGAATAACAAATCTTTACTTATCAATAACAAAGATCACTTTCATTTCTCATAACAGATTTGGCTACTGTATACAGAAATTAAGCACAATGTAGAAAACAACAATGGACGATCCTTCTACTGAATCAAAACCACAAAACAAGTCATTTCAGTATCTTCTGTGGCCCCCATGAGCATGTATTATTGCTGCACATCTTCGAGGCATGCTTTTGATCAACCTTTGCACATCTCTTTGTGGAATTTTGTCCCATTCTAGAATGGGGACATTTGCAAGCTCTTGAAGAACACGAGGAGCTATAATGATTCCATCTATTGCGTTCTAGCATATCCCACAGATGCTCAATGGGATTGAGGTCTGCACTCACATCACTTCCCGTAGAAATACGTAGGGCGGTACCAAGTTTGATTGCTCTCAATCTAACCATGTTTTTTCGAGGTGTTCCCGAGACAAATACAGCGATAGTTCCTCTTCTAAGCCTAGTTTCGTGTCTAACATTTCCTTTCCCTGTCATTTACTTCCATCTTCTTTAGGATTAAAGGACCAAGCGATTGCGTTCACTATGTTGCCGCAGTACAACGGATTGCAAACTTTGTGAAAGATTTCTAACTGGCATTAGTTTGAACCGCTAAGCACCTCTTATAGGGATTGACTTGGGTCTCTGAGGCTGTCTGGATTACGGCGTGGCACCACCGTCATGATATGCTGTATTTAGAATCGTTAAAGACCCCGTCCTCACTAGCGTATATTGTCGTCCGGATTTGTCGGCCTTTATGTTTGCCCTTTCATCCCCCCCCTATGAGACACGCTAGAAGGAAACAGAACTGTTGCCTACAGGCAATCTATGCTCGAGGTTTCTGAAGCCCTTCCATTTGTGTACCAACTTCTGCTACCGTATGTTTAAGATATTTACGTGACTATTCAGATGAATGTCTTGGCTTTAATGGGAACATCGTAAGGAGCTCTCTCCTGGTGGATTGGGTTTTATATAATTTTGCATAGCTGGTAAACTTAAACGAAGAGACAAGAACTTATTGCACAAAAATGTGTAGTTTATTGAAAGGTACAATTTGTGTCAAACTTTTCCGTAGAATCATCAATTTTCAAAATATTCCTTACTGTTATTTCTTTACCACATCGCTTTGCCCTTTTGATTACATGGTTATCATCCAGCTATGATTTACTTTAAGTTTTAAAAACAGCATCCTATTAACAAGTTCTAATTAAGTTTGTAAGATGAATGGATCATAAGTTTGATTGATTGACTTCTCCAGAATGGCTCCAATAATTAAACAATCTTGTACGTAATAACTACTTGACTTTTTCATAGCTACAGGTGAATACGTAAAGTTATTCTTCTCTGGTTCCTCTTAATCTTAATAACTGCCAGGCAAGGGTTTCGCTATTTTCATTTCAATGGTTGTCAGACCCACATAAAACACATGGCCTCGATTCTGCATATTTTGCGTTGATTGGTTTTGTGTTTAGTTTTAAGGATGTGGGTTATAAGAATTCATTAAAAATTAAACACCCTTCATAGATTGCTTACATAATAAACTAACCAAACTAACCCCTAGCGCAACAGCCCTAACGGGTCAAAGCTTACCTCCCAAATATTGAACAAAATTAGATTGTTCATCATTCCAGTATCCCAAATACGGGTAGTAGAGTCGTGAATGTTTGCACTGGTGAACGTAAGATCCTTGGTTAACAACAGGGACGGTCTTCCCTGACAGATATGTTTTCCTGATAACTGGGAAACGCCAGGAAATTAGGTGTGGTCATTTATATATCACCAGTGCTTGTGCTGCCGCGTGCTGTAAGAACGCGAGTTAAACGCAATTAAACATCATTATACAGGATGGAAGGGAAGTCATTACATTAATTTAAACCAGTGATAGATATCGGTATTCGGAACATCTTTTGTATTTTACGTTTTTGTCTCTGACCATTTCCTACGGAGATAGTTTAGTTTTATCGAAAACAAGCTGGCAACACCGCAGGTTTTACTTTCACTAGGTCAGTACATAAACAAACATGTGTCACTACTACCTGGCAAAGCCATGAAGCGTATAGGAAAGAATGTGAAACTGCCCTGATGTTTACGGGAGGTTATCGCACAAACATAGCTAGACGGTGTCCGTACACTCTGTTCAGATGAAATCATATCTTCAGGACAGCAACGTTTCATATACCGGCAGCGCGAGAGGTCATCTACTTGTGTTTTATCACTGACTATACGCCAGGTTACTATTATTTCGCTCTTCTAATAAAGAAGATAAGAAGCTATCGTAGCGCTCGACAACCAAGGTTAGTACGCCTCAACGCTTTGCCAAGTAATACTTCTTCCGGAGCCTCGCGGCTCGTGAGTATAAACATAAAGACATACCATGCCGTGTCTGCTACGTCGGAATAAATAAGTACATCTGAATTATCCAGTAACGCATACTGTAACCTAAACTCAATCTAAGGATATTGTGTATCATGTCCTTCAACATCAAACTTAAATCGTTTCGTAGCTGATACTGCTATAATTCAATAAACCAAACCATCTCTGTGACTTACAAAGTATACCAAATGATATTTTTAAGGTGACAGCAAAAGAATGAGCAATGAAGCAAATGGTGCAACCACTTCACAGGTAATGTTCAAAATGTCCACCATTTGCGCACCTGCAAGTCTCACGCCTTTTTAATCAATTACGTCGCACTCTAACAAAACCACCCTCACTAATGCGTATTTCTTCCGCAGCCAGATAAATGCAGTCTCTCAGAGATTCGAGGGCAGTAGTTGTTTTGTAGACCCTGCTTTTCACGTCTCCCCAGAAGAAAATAATCCAGAGGATTCATACCGGGTGGAAGGGAAGTCATTACATTAATTTAAACCAGTGGTAGATGTCGGTATTTTGAGCACATTTTGTATCTTACATTTTTGTCTCTGACCATTTCCAATGGGGGTCGTTTTGACGAAAACAAGCTGCCAACACTACCATTGTGCGTGTGTGTGTCACTTTCACTGGTTCAGTAAATAGACAAACACGTGTCACTACTGCTACCACGCGCCTCGTGAACATCTCCTTCTATGTTTACTGTACGAACGTAGGCCAATCACAACCGCTACCTAGCAAAACATTAGGCGAAATGGAAAGTGCTTGGCCTGTTTACATCCGGAAACCAGGTCAATTTCCTGACCAAGCTCAACGCAACGTTGTCGACATACCTCGTGTCTGAAAAAACCGTTCGGAGTATTCCTTCACGTCTTTTATAATCTTCGCAAAACTTAAAGGCATATGGAGGCAGGGCGATCTGCGGACTCCAGCGAATCCTACGCTTGCCCCTCCTACCAGCGCTGCCGAATGTGGTGCATGCATCTCACACAGCCTTATGTACAGACCCTCTGCCGGTACACGCACTACGCTTGGCAACAGCGCTCTGCTTGAGCATTGGCCAGCGTTCACATGCCTTTAACTTTTGCGAGCGGTATAAGTGATTAGTTATTTGGAAACCCTATGTGATGTATCATAATCACCACCGAGGCTATGTCAGAAATAAGTTACTGTACCCATCTTACAAGTAACAAACTGTTATCTTCGCACATTCTTGTCAAATTATGCATCCAATTTGGGCCAAAAACCATTTATTTTTTCGAAATTGGCTGATCAAAGAACAAAATGCCATTAGACTTTTTTGTTTGTAATGCTTCTATGAAGCACATATTAGAAGCCATATAATGACTTCCCATCCACCCTGTATATTTTAATGTTATGTTAATTTGATTTTATATTTTAGCTATGCTTTGGTTGACACTTCAACTTTGAATTTTATGGACGTCACTGTTTCAGTCACGCAATAGTATTGTCTTATAAGTGTACACACGTAAACCACATTGTCTCACAGGCCAATATTACTGCAGATGAACTTAACATAATAATATTTGGTTTTTGTAAATATTGCATAATTTCTTCAAGATATGATGCAAACTGAATCAAGATATAAATATTAATAATTTATCAAGCTTTTAAATTGTTATTTATTTTCGAGATTCACTAAAGTTATCATAAAATGCAAACTTCTGTCATCTTAGTCTTTCAGACGGGTGTTACCGTTTTAGCCATTTTTCCATCATATTTAATTTTGTAATTTTTGAATAATTTATTGTAGGATATGATATAAACGGAATAAAAATAGTAGTATTAATAATTATTAATTATAATTATATTAATTAATTATAATTAATCAAGCTCTTAAATTGTTACATTCACTAAAGTGAACATAAAGTGCAAACTTTTAACATCTTGATCTCCCAGACGGATATTACCGTTAGTGCCCTTTTTGCACATATTACCACCTAAGGGTTAATTCAAAGCTTGGATTATTTTATTTGGAAAATTAGGGACATTCATGCACGTAACATACTTGAATATGTTAATCTGAATCCTTTAACGTATATAGTTAAGACAACATGAAGTTTGTGTTATGAAGTTCTGTTCCTAACTTATGCTAACAGGCAGACAGTTATGTAAATGGAACTGAATTTGTTTATATATTATTGTAAAGCCGGCCGCGGCAAATAACAATGACGATCGGACCAAGCTACATCATATCACATACCAGGCGCAGCACATATCCAAGGCGCTCAAGCTCAAGCGGTCCCAAACCAGTCTCGCGAGCAAACACGTAACAAAAACCAGAGCGACAAAATCAAAAGGAGCTTTCGATATCATTCGTGAAGTGTCTGACGGCCGGGGTATTTGTAGAGGTTCCAGAAAAGGTGAAGTTTGAGAAAGATCCAAGTTAGGTCATCCTCGCTATACAAGGAGGCAAGTAACGAGTCTGCTTTTAGTTTTAGTATGTATTTGCGTGTGTCAGCTACGTGTGTATGGTCACGTCCAAAGGAATAATACGAAACAGTCAATGAGTGTTGAGTGATCGTATCATCAGAATTAGTTTTCGAGAGACAAAGAGAAAACCGAAAGGTACAAGAATGTGTATTAAGGTTACGAGAAAACAACAGCTGTGAATTGTAATATCACGAAGGACAGTAGACTGTATTAACACCACGTAACATGTGTTGTTGGGCACTCAGGAGAAAATAAAGCACAGAAAAGGTAACTAGATTTGATTTAATCGTTTTGCCTCGTTAATAATAATAATAATAATAATAATAATAATAATAATAATAATAATAATAATAATAATAATAATAATAATAATAATAATAATAATAATAATAATAATAATAATAATAATAATAATAATAATAATAATAATAATAATAATAATAATAATAATAATAATAATAGTAGTAGTAGTAATAATGAAAATAATAATGATAATAATGACAGTGATGGTTCTGGTGGTGGCGGTGGCGGTGGCGGTGGCGGTGGTGGTGGTTGTGGTGGTTGTGGTGGTGGTGGTGATGGTTATGGTGATGGTGGCGGTGGCGGTGGCGGTGGCGGTGGCGGTGGCGGTGGCGGTGGCGGTGGCGGTGGCGGTGGCGGTGGCGGTGGCGGTGGCGGTGGCGGTGGCGGCGGCGGCGGTGGCGGTGGCGGTGGCGGTGGTGGTGGTGATGGGGGTGGTGGTGGAGGTGATGGTGGTGGTGGGTGGGCGGGTGGGTGGGTGGGTCGGTGGACGGACGGACGGATGGATGGATGAACGGAGGGAGGGAGGGAGGAAGGGAGTGAGGGAGAGAGGGATGGAGGGGGAATGTCACGAACGGACGGACGAAAGGTTTGTATGGATGGATGAATGGATGTGTCCAAGAGGATTGTAAAGCGTGTGTTTCTGTTGAACCCTACATTTAGTCTTTTTTGAACGTGGCACTTTTACCTACCACACCACATGATCAATATAGAAATTAAGAGGCATAATTATTAATATATTGGCCAAAAAATTAATATTTATTCATTTACTTGATGCACTACACAACATTTATCGCAATGTTTTCTTATTGAGTTTGTTGGAAACAAACAATAAGGCATTACTTTTACTAAGGTTAATAATTTCTTGGAAATTCTTGCTATGGAATATAAACCGAATTAACTAATTTGTGAAGAAACGATTGTTATGCTTAGACATCAGATACAACATTATTTACCCATGTCTTCCTTCCAAATACTAGAATAACCAAGTTCTAAAAATTACAGAATCAGTACAAGTGAAACACAGAATTTTCAGGAATTAGAGTTATACCGCTAGTTAGCATCTCACATACACCAAATAATGTTTAAAGGGAGAAAGAGTTGTTTTGAAGTAATGAATTTTCTTTCATGTCCTACAGTTACATTGGTGCTTCTCTTCTTTGTGATAGACAGGAAAAATATGTAAATCTACTTAAACATTTATACAGAGAATTCACCGGAAATCCCAGTTTTTATCGCTGTTGAACCCCAAGAAGCGTTGTAAAAAGTCCGTACGTAAGGGTGTTATTTTATGAAAGTTAATATCCATTAAGTTATTAAAAATTAATGAGACCTACTCTGCTTACTTAATACCTAATGCAATAATGTGATAAAAGTATAATAAAAATAGTTTACAATCATTTGAACGCATAATTTAATATTAGTATCCAGGTCTTATGAACAGGGATTAAGCTAACTTTGAGAAACCAAACATAAGCATTTACACCAGGTGACACACTTCATCCGGCATTGCGGTAAAACAGTTGCAGAACACACCGGGGTAAATTGGCAGTGGCGTGAGTAAGCTTTGTTCTGCCTGTAAGAGGAGACGTGGGAGAAGAATTCCCCAAGCTTTAACTACAGTGTGTAACGCGTGATAATAGACTAGGACAGTCTTACAATATTTCTCACTTCGCTTAAAGGACTTTATTTTCCAGGAAATAAATTCATTCCTGTATATGCAGAGTTGTAAATTACCGTAACCAAATCACACCTAAGGTTTCATTGACACTTCGTTGTTTCTTATTAATGTTTAAAATACCTTCATGACAACTGAAATGAATGTCTCGAAATGCCTGAGAATAATTCCTAAAGATCTCTTCATTCTGAATGAGTTTCGCTTAATTTCTTAACCGTAAAAGCTAGACAAAGTCGTACTATTGTTATGTTCGAATAACTAGTATCATCTTTCTTGAGTACCTGTTAAATTATAACTCTTATGTTTCATTTCTTACTCTCAAATGAACATCTCTTATCTAATGTAACCTTAGTTTGTAAATAATGTCCTACATCATGTTCACGTTCACACAGAATAGTGTGTTCGATTCCCGTGGCCGTCCTTCTTGATCTCGGGTTTCTTTTTGGCGGTTTTTTCTGGGTCACTTGGGCAAATGCAGGGAAGGATATTTACCAGATATCCCCTGAATCACTCCTTCTCATTCCATCATTTCATTCTTTCTCTATCCTGTCTTTCCAGGTTGCAAGCGTCAGCGGGGTCGGCAGTAGGATGCACTGAGCTGGACGGTGTTCGGCTGAGGAGAGGTGTTGAGACTGACCGGCCGCACGCCAGGGGGATTAACTGATCAGCCAAACCGGGCTGCTGGTGCGCTCTCGGTGGTAACCTGGAACTCCATCGAACTGAAGAACCGCCTGCACCTGTTAGGGACCCACCTGCCTGTGATGTATTCTGGCCGACTATAGGGTACTTTCATGTGATCCTTCCTCCCGGGGTCTGACGCTCAATAAGCAATTGGCTGATGTGGCAGAAACCCCACCGTGACAGACAAGGCAGGACCATATACATGGCACAAGTAATTTCAAAGGTTTCCTTCCTCCAATTGCACACAATGAATAATAAGTATTGCCAATAGAGTCACTCAAAGATTTGCATTGATAAGATGAGAATTATATGCAGCATGAAATAACTGCAACCTTATATCTAAACGCAATTTCACTGTATAAATATGTGGTTATAAATAGAGGCAATCACACATATACATCAATGTGTTACATATAACTCTCGCTGAAATGCTCAGCATAGAACGACTCACAAGAATAACTAGTTTCATTTAAATAAAGTAAAGTGGAATTATTTTACCCCTTTTATTATGAAATTCCCTGCATTGTACAGTTCCTCATATGACTTTTGTAGTGACATGAAGGTGAAGAGGAGTACTCTGTTGAGCTCAGCCTGGACCTGAACGCGAGATGGATAATGAAGATAGATCGTTTCCCTTCATGTTCCACTTCCTTGTTTCAAACTGGTAACCAGATGACCATTACTTCTGATACTGTGCCAATGTGCACTGGTTCCCAACTATATCTGGGGGTCTTAAGAGGCATATCTGTTCAGTATACTTTATTAAACCTTTTGACACAAATGAGGGAGATGGAACAGGTTTTTGTGGTAAATATTTATCACAATTAACTTAAAAAGAAAAATTACTTTAATATACAAATAGCTTAATACAGCCACAGCCAACTCGCTTGCCGCGGTGCATGTGCTGGGCTACAAGCACCGTGCTGCCTCAGTTCGTGCTTCGCAGTGGTAGCGGTCGGTTTGTCTTCCTTAGCAGTGGCGGTCCATACTTCAGTGTCATTTTGATATGGAAGGGCACTCATTAAAGCGAAGGACACCCACGCCGACACATTATTTCAATCCCGAATGGGAAGCTGAGTACTTCATGGAATGTAGCGGTGGTGCTATTTGTTTAATTTGCCAGAAAAAATTGCAAGTGCTGAAACGATTGAAACTATTCAATCTTCAGCGACATTTTAATACATTGCATGCTAATGCTTATTTGGCTCTAGAAAAAGAAGAACGTACTGCAGAGATACAAAAGTTCAGAGAAAAGATCACATCGCAGGAAGAGGAACAGGAAGAAAGGAATGGCGGAATGGCAAAAACCTCGGTTTATGTGAGTTACGAAACAGTACTAGAAATTGCCAGATCATCTAATAGCTTTTCTGATGGTCCACTTATTAAACGATGTATGCTTATAGCTGCCAGTAAATTCACCCATGTCAGTGTTCACCAGTTCGAGAGTGTGAGTCTGTCACCTCATACTACTTCACACAGAATTCAAGATCTGGCGGACAACATTTACGCACAACATATTGAAAGAGCAAGAGAATTCGTTGCAATCTCTATTGCTATTGATGAGAGCACTGACTTATCAAGTATGGCTCAATTATGTATTTTTATTCGTGGAGTAAATGAAAATTTGGAAGTTGTGGAAGAAATGCTAGATTTTGTGCCAATAAAAGGCACAATAACAGGATCAGACATTCTGAATTGTGTAGTATAAGTTGTGGAGAATGCAGGGATTCCATGGGATACACTCATATCGGTAGCCACCAATGGTGCCCCAGCTATGGTTTGTTCGCACAACGGATTTGTGACCCTCCGGAAAAATAAACTAGCAAAAGAAATAACAGCAGTTCATTGCATAGTTCATCAGGAAAACTTATGTGCCAAAACACTGAATGTAGACAATGTAATGAGTCTGGTTGTGAAGATTGTAAACAAAATGAAGTCCCATGGTCTAAAACACAGACAGTTAAAAAGCTTCTTAGAGGATTTGGAGCATGAGTATGGTGATATACCTTATCATACAGCAGTTAGGTGGCTCAGTCGAGGCAAGGTTTTAAGCAGATTCTTTGAATTATTGGATGAGATACGTATGTTCATGGAAATGTGTGGAGAACCTATTGAAGAGCTCACGAATGTTAAGTGAAAATGTAATCTTGCATTTATGGCCGATATAAGTGAACATTTGAATACTTTGAATGTTTCACTTCAAGGGAAAGACAAGTTAATCACAGATATGTTCTGTAGCATTGAAGCTTTTAAAAATTTGCTCTTATGGGAACGTCAACTGTCGAATGGTGATCCTTGTCATCTTCCCAGGTTGGAAAGTGTGATCCATGATTGTGATTCCTAAAAGTGGGATGTTATGTTGAAAATCTGCATATGCTTTCCTGTGCGTTTGATGAAAGATTTCACGATCTCACGGGCTTAAAATGGATTTTGATTTACTCGCTACACCGTTTAGCATGAATATTGATGATACTCCCAAAGATGTTTAACTAGAGCTTATCATCTTGAAATGTGACATTGAGTTAGCTGACAGTTACAGAAACAGAGGAAGTTTCCTAGATTTCTACAGGAGATTTCCTAAATCAAGATTCCCTCGATTGCATAGGCGTGTGGCATCTATGATTGCAATGTTTGGTTCGATCTATGCATGTGGATCCTTATTTTCAGCTATGAAACGCATTAAAAACCCTCAGAGAGCCAACATCAGTGATCATAACTTGAAGTGTGCATTAAGGGTCCGGAGTTGTGTTTCATTGTCTCCATATGTGGCGAATATTGTGAAAACCAAAAGATGTCAGAAGGCAAGAGTGTCTACCGAAAACTGAATGTATAAACTTCTTAATTGAAACGTGTATATTCGTTTAATATGAAGTATTCTGTGTAATATTAACACTGTATAGTAAATATTATTTTGTTATTTTATATTTTCCAATTGTTTCAGGATCAAAGTAATAATCTTACTGGTATTGGGTTGTTTTATCTATAATTTAATTACAAGTACCAGAGACATATTAAACCACGTATTATACAGTTTCCAAATTGTTCCTCCACTACTACACTGTGCTTAATTATTTAATGGTAACGCAAGTGCAGATGGTATATCTCCCTAGCACTCGGCAGCAACGACCAGGCACGCCGGCACCCTGCGAACTGCATAGGCACACTGTGCATGTCAGTTGGTGGTCCCTGGTTTAATACATATATGAGATAGGTAATATTATAGTAAAATATTGCAAATCATGTAAAGAATGCAATCTTTTTGTCTAACTTTTAGAATATTAGATTACATATTTACAGAAAATCCTGATTATAACAATCTAGAGCTGCGTTACACTCTATTTGGGATTTCTGGTAGACAAAGCGGCCCTGGGGCGGATTTCTTCCGGATTTACCGGTTTCCTCCTGCCATCTCATTCCACCAGTGCTCCATCTTCATTCCAAGCATCATCAGTGTCACCGCCTGCAAGCCGCATGTGGTAAAAGCGCGTTAAACACCACACAAAAATCACACCCTATGATCTCTTTCCATATGAGCTTAATACATTACAAACGTATGTAAGCTTGCAGGGTTTTCTAGGATTTAAGAGCACACTAATATTAACACAAAAATCACAAGCTGTTCAACGTTTTAAAAAGCTTCAGTGAACCTTATTTTAAACTTATTGCTAAGATACAGCGCCTCCTGCTGGGGGTATGATACAAATCTTCTGCCTATCTGAATAAAATACTTGATAACTATTGAATAAACATGTAGCCTTCCTTTGATATCTCAAAGATAATCTGATAGTGTTCTCTACGTACCTCTTATGTAGAAATATCTGCATTCTTTAACTCGTTATTCGAATGTTAGTAGAATTAAGCTATAGGTTGTAAAAAATTATGCTATAACCTACCCAGCTCATACATTCCATGCTACTGTACATAAACATTTTTAAAACTACCCTTAGCTATCAGTTGCTATAGAAAAAACAATACCTAGCTGGGTACAGTTCATGAGTAGTTTTATATGACTTTTCGAATATTATGCAGTACATACAACTTCATAAAGCAATATTTTCAAACCTTTATATACACATTTGCTCCGTTTCACTAACCTGGAGTAATCAATGGTCACTTACGCTTTGGAAGCAAGTAAAATGTTTTCGCTATTCATGACTTTCATACACCATGTCATTCTAATTTTCATCCCTTGTTACGGAATGCATCCAATATATGCCCTCTAATTTGCCAGGAAAGTAAACTGTATTGATAATCCACATCAGTTGTACAACGAATTTTCAGCTTAAAACAACTTTAATTATTTATAGGTTTGACGCAGTGACTGTAGCCCAAGTTATCGAGAGCATTTGAAACGGTAAACAGATAAACAACTCCCAGATCGTAAACTTTGGAGGCGCTATCGCCAGATATCGGATTCTTCTGCATGTTTCTCCATTTCGAACGTTCTTAAATTCTGTGGAATTTCCAACATCTACATAAGCGAGTGCAGTAGCTAGTCAGTAGTAAGCCAGTCAGCGGGTGAATGAGTTAAGGAGTACGTTTCTGGTGCGACAAAAAGCGCTGTTGTCCGAATCAGTTGGCTTGCTGTCACTGCGAGGGATTAGAGATGTTTTGTGTACTGCCCAGCGAGTGAACCGTCAGAAAGAAGAACCTACATAGAGCGTTCTTCATTGCGCCACTAAGAAAGTAAACTGAATATGAAAATAAAGTGGAGTGACAGTGAATGTTGGAACTAGTTCACATTAGTGAAGTGATGGTGTGAGCTAAGCACAGTCTCAGTGAAGGTCGAACCAGATTATTAAGTGACAGTGAAAACTGGGTGACGTGATAGTTTAAAAGCAGGATGAAGTCACTAGTGTATTAACACTTTTATGAAATGAGGCTAAATATTAAGTGATGGCACTAAGAAGTTACTTAAATTATGTGCACATAGCAAACGGTGACAGGAGACCTATCACGCCAGAAGAAGCGATGCCCGGCGCACTCCGAGGAGAGAACACCTCCACCCCCGGCACTCTCCTAGGAAAGAACACCTCCATCGTCTGTGGACGCCGCAAGTATATTCCTCGGCACTTTTAGTGCCGTTGTTGTTGGCGTTCCTCGACACCTCACAACGCAGCTTTTCCTGGGCTACGTCACCAAGCTGCGGCCTTCAGTCTCGAAGGCAACACGGATACAGTCCAGGAAGGGACCTACACCGCTCGTGCGCCTTGTCTTTCGGGACAAGGGTCACTACGACGCTGCCCTCTCCAGTGGTCTGGACCTCCTCGGCAATTACCTACGGATAGAGTCGAGCCGGCGACTGGACTCCACCATGCCAACGCTACTGCCTTTACGGCGCAACACCAAGGCGCCACTATTGTGGTGCACCCAACGACACCTCCAATTGCCTCCAGCACGACCTTACACGACGACGCCGCTTCTGCGCCTCCTGCTGGGGGTATGATCACTACACCGGGCAAGCTTGCTGCCCGCTGAAGAAGCAGCCAACACCGGTTTTGCCGAGGGCCGAGGTGGACGCCACCCAGCGCCAGGTTCGCCTGTCGCAGGGCAGTGAAAACCAGAGCCCACCTGCTACCCAACAACCAGCCGCCGGACCTGACTACACCTCCGCCTTTCTCCAGAAGATCGAGGATGTTCATGCGGAGATGGTTCACATTACAACCAGAATCGCCGCCCTGGAGGAGGAGCTGTCCCAATCCAGGAGCGAGCTAGCCGGCCTCTCTGAGAGGATACAGATTCTCTACCCATCCAAGCTCGACCTCAACCGCACAGAGAAGGCTCTGGAGCGGAAGATGGAAGAGCACCTCCTGTCGCTCTGAAGGCTAGTCAAGGAAGAGGTGGCAGCTCTCATGTTTATACTGGAGGGGCGTCCTCCGCTTGAAGAAATGCCCATACACCACGGGCACACTACAACACCACCGACGACGCAGTATGGAAGACGACGGAGATGATATGCATCACCAAAGAATCCCAATACCTAACAACCTATTTCCTACACTACCACCTTGGCTTCTCAAGGGCGTAATCAGGGCTTCGGTCATGTTTGCGTCCTTGCACCAAATTTCATCTGACTTAGGCCCAAGTGGCCGGCCGATACACCTTCACCCTGAATCCGCAGGTGCTTTATGTGGTACTGCCGGATATCCTTCCCTGAATTCTCACCGGTGGAGGGTGTTTAGTGGAGTAGTACCTTCGGGTGAAGCCTACAGTCCCCCTCTATGGCATCCCAGCGCATGGGCCTCCGTAAATGGATATTTCCTCCACTTGAAAAAAAAATAGAGAGAGAGATAGGGCGTCCAAAAACAAGATGGAAAGATAGCCTTTCGTCGCCGTCGGAATCTGTGTGAAAAACAGCCATTAGTCTATATAAAAGAATACTAGTAACAAGTATTTTTCAAACATTTACTTTTAGTTATGCTGTTCACGCACACCCAGACACACACACACAAACACACAGAGAGAGAGACAGACACACACAGAGAGAGAGAGAGAGAGAGAGAGAGAGAGAGAGGGAGAGAAAGCTTTGTTTAAGAATGCTTTCTGTTTTATTCATGGTTTCAAACATCTATTTTCGATGGAATTGTTAGGTGGCAGAGAAACTAACGAATTTAAATTGAACAAAGCTCAAGTTAGGACTTCTATCTCACAGTGACGTGTATGCTTCATAAACAATGTTGTTTATAACAGAGGGATCGTGATGACCAAATAAACATGGAAGGTATACATGCATATTACAGAAAGGAATGTTTTAAAGTATTGTTTTACGTCTATAACCAGGCCAGGGGGGCTATGTAAAATATTAATTTGAAGATTATGAAACGTTACTGTGGCTAGCTGAGTTAATCAGTCATTAAGCAAAAGTGCTTAATAGTCTAGGTACCAATAAACACTATAAACATCTGACCAACTGGATACTGCGTTTTGCAGGTGATACTTAATTAACGTGACAAATGACAAATTCCAGTCCTGTCATATTGCGATAAAAGATAACTTTCAGTTACTTTTTCCATCACTTTATGTGTGTTCTAAACTGAAATGTAAAAACACAGTTGTCTATTTTATCATCGTTAACACAAGCTACAATTCGCCGTGAGCTTGCAATTCACAGATGTCTGTTCGATAGTAACCTTGGCAGGTGCTTCACTATCTTTCTCTGTCTCACAAATCCCTTCCAACGATTACAGTCACTAAAACTGCTTCATGCAGCAAAACCCCTATGCGACGACTCATTGTCTACAGCTATCTCTGACGATACACACTTCACTCAAACACTGACACCACTCTAAGAAACTGCTAACAGCTGTCTCGTTTTTCTCGAATTCCATTTTTTCTCGACAATTCACATAAACAAGTGGGCAGTCGAAAGTTTTGTGAATAATCTGGAAACACTTTGTTCATATTGCACTCATATCGTTCTTCATTGCCTTCGGATCACGTAGTGGTGTGAGGTAGCTTGACCTTGAGTATTTGATGTGTGCGACCGTAGCTGGCGTCACACTTTTATACTGAAAAGAAATCGAAGAATTTACGATAGTTTTAGGTTTGAGGAGTGAAACTCCTTTCGAAAATATTACTGAAGTCACCTGAAACAACCTATACCATCTATCCGAAGCGCATCAGGAGACAATCTCCTCTGCATACCTTTAACCTATTAATGATCCATTTGATTACGATGTGAGGTTCACCACTAAGGACAGGCTGTCCAAACATAACACCTCTGCAACCAAAGGGAATACTCGCTGAATATATTGAGATAGCATGAGATTATCAACCGTTCTGTATAGTCTCTGATCTCGGTTGTTTATTTAGTGATTCAATGTGCAATGCACATTATATCCCGCTAGAGAGTATATTCTGGATATCTTTGGTTAACTAACGAAGTCTGCCAGAAATAGTTTTGAATGTTAAGTGTGCTTACATTTTATGCCGCTACTTATTTATAAGTATGCAAAGCAAATGCGTTATTTCTTTTTGAGTGTGGTGTTTATGAAAACAAATAAAGAGAAGGATCTCATACGCCTGAAGGAAGTTTAGGAGCCTAAGCTTCATCCTAATGGACAGCTTAAAATAAAACGACAAATCCTAGACAGATGCTATATACAGCCCACCACTGTATACGGAGCACAAACATGAGCAACAACCCAGCAACAAAGAACATATTACAGATCATCCAGAAAAAGATATATATAAATAAAATATAAATTTAAATATAAAATATAAATCACAAAGATCTGGTCAGAAAATGTGACACGCTATAAAAATAACCTCAAATATATTCATTTCTATTAGTGTATTTCGACTTACCCAGTACTACCAACTGAGTAAAAACAAAACCCCAGAACTGTATGTACTTCGCTGCTTCCAATCCCAAATAAATGTTACTTTCTTTTTTAACATAAACAAACATCCTTTCTGCTGGAAAAACACATTAGTTCTTGAGAGAACATTTGTTGAAAACACAACTATCAAATTGAAATGGAGTGCTGTTTTGATTGTTAACCGATTGAAACGGGTAATAAATTGTTTTTGGGCAATTTATGAGATATACTTGGTGACCCTGACTAATCAAAAGAATGACCAAGTGATAATTTGCACAAAACAAAAGGATGACCACGTGATAGCTCGTATACGATAATTTAACTTCTTTAGGTATGAAATAAACTAAATTATCATATAATAATGCCAAAGATTATATATCTAGAAACTATATCTAAATACCACTTTTATATGGAAGTTGTGATATCAACATCTAAGCTCAGAATTCCGATATTAAAAAGAATATATTTAATCTTAGTTTGTAACAAACGAATATTTCAATGCAGTTTATTTCAAAATGTATTACAAAAGTTTAGAATTATTTTAATTTTAAATGAATCACCATCTGTTGTATATCCTTATTAGATCATTTTGGCATTTCCTTTAAATCATCGACGTTACCATAAATAAATGTCTGCATACAGACTTTTGAGGTGCCGACAGCACCAATTGTCTCTATAGGGAAAAGTTTGTTAATTTTCTGTTCAATCTGCCTTCTCACTCACTAGGATGCTTACCTAAGGTGAGACGAGTACATCCAAGCTATTTATGACAGTTTTGCTGGAGGAACCCCGTGTGGTGACCGGGGTTAAAGAATAGTCCCATCGTAGTCCATGCGTGTCGTAGAAGGCGACTAAAATGGACACCCAGTGCTTGGGGGTATAGCCGAGCCACCTTGACTCCGGGGATATAAATAGGAGTCCCGGTCCTCCAGGTTGGGGTTTGGACGTTAGTCTAACAACCAAACCCTGTAAAAAAAAAAGATTGTTAAAGAAATCTCAGCCAAGCCTCGGATTGGAAGGAATATTGGCAACCGACCCAACGCAAAGAAAAAGGAAATTATTTTTGGTACGCAGCAAGAAGAGATGCCTTAAGCATGTTTGGAGTCCGAATGTGGAGACGAATGGAGGCAAAAACTGAGAGAGGTGAAAATCATGTAGTAGTAGTAGTTTGCTGAAGAAGTTTTGACATAGACGTCGTATGAAGTATTTGATATTTTTTATAACAAACATTAATGTGACGCTGCAAATAAACGTAATTTATCTGGTATCTCATAATTTTCAAAATGTCATTTCTGAAACTGACAAACACAATACGTATTTCACGCATTTCCTAACAGCTAATTTTATGTGCTTCTCTTTGCTTTCTAACCCCTGTTTTGTGTACAAGATAGTCTGAATTTGTGGAACCAGATTTAAGCATAGGTTTTATACACGGCGATACCATCTGTACATGTGTAAATGTGAGTTAATCAATTCTGGTTGCAAAATTAACTCAGATAACCTCTAATATTTGGTAAACCGTTTAATTAGAAATCAATCCACATTGCAGCAGTAATTTGGCATCAATTGCTGTAACAGCATAAATGCCGGTAATCCGCTTATGATAGAACTATTATTGTAGTACGTACCGTCGACTACAAATACATTTCGAATTAGAGTTTAGGACGTGAAAATAGCTTTCATTCGACAAGAGAGTTTCAAGATAATTAAATGAAGAGCCACCTTTGATTATTGTTACGAACTTAGACACCACATACTCCGAAGTTGCTCTGGTAACACAATCAAAAGACCTAGGACATATATAGTAGTGTAGCAAATAAAGTGATGTCTAATATACTGGTTTCTTTTCTAATAATAGAAAAAGTTTATAGACATATCCTACTTTTTTCAAATTTACTTTAGTTACTTTTTGCAGTGGTTGTCCAATACGTACGTCACTTATATTCAGTTTCTACCGAGATCATTTTAACTTGAATAAAATTATAGCGTCTCACATAACTCTTTCTGTCATTCAGCTTTTACCTGACTGGATGATTATTACAATAGTATAGAATACATAAATCTTTATATTGTAACGCCGGCCCATGGCAATGACAGCACAACAAAGGACGTTCGGAGCCGGGCTTCTCTACCCCACTAGCGGGGCGTGTATCAAATGCACTCAAGGTCAAGTTTCCCCATACCACTCACGCGAGCAAACACGTCACTAACAACAATCAAGCAGCAACACAACGGGTTTTCCAGAGCATTCGAAAAGTGTCCGGCAGTCGGCTGGTTTGTAGACGTTCGAGGAAGATCTGGCTACGTCATCGCCGGTATAAAAGCTTCCAGAACTCCTAAAGCCAGGCAGTTTTTGAGTCGGTCAGTGTGTCAGTGAGTGCGACATAGCTGTGAAAGATACGTCATGTCAAAGTGTTGAGTGATTGTATTGTCGGAGTATCTGAGAGACAGAGAAGGTGAAGAGAGACAGTAAAAGGAGTGAATCAAGGCTACGAGAAGAAAGCAGTTGTGATTTGTAACATCACGAAAGAGTGTAGACTGTGTTAACGTCAGTAGAGGAGAACTGTGTTTTTGTTCAAAAGCTTAGAAGAAAATTAAAAGGACAGAAAAGTAACTAAACTGGACTTTTGTCGTTTTGTCATAGTGTAATGCATGTGGAAACGATACATCTGAGAGTTGATTCACAGTATGGTATGGATATCTCAAATATTTAAGGATTACTCGCTGTACTTGATTCAGATGAAAAGATTTAATATCTCATTATGGTGGCTCAGCCTTAGTTACTCGAAAGCCAAAGATAGTATTGAATGCAAAGCAGTTGATATTACAACAGCACTCATGTAAGTACTGTAGTGAACAACATCAGTCCATGTTTACGAAACTTTACTTTAGATTTTCACGTTTATTTATACTACATTTCAAACAAATACTGCTCTTTTTTGGTTGTTATTTTTACATTGGACATTCTATTTCAATACTTTTCACTTATATCTCTGTGACAGCTAACATGGTTAACATGTTTAGAGCACCGAAACGTACACTATTTCCAGCGATGACATATTTCTTTTATTTCTATTTTAGTTTTCCCTGGTTGTGTACTCGAAAAATAACAACTTCAGGTACAACATCAGGGACAGTGATGCACAACCGTAGTTCATCACACTGACTGAACATTCCAGTCGAATGATATAGATATGGATGTACAGTCGAGTGGATGGAATTGTAGCGATATATTTACACAGTGGTTTATGTTAATAAGAGCATACTAAACCACCTCTATTACTCCCAGTCCCACCACTTACCTAGTTCCAGAACTTCACTTAATGTTTGTACTTGCAGTGTGTTTGCTTCTTCAATAGCTTGTAAGGACAATGTGATTGCAGCAGTGGTTGCAGTTTTCTAGTTCATTTGGTTAGATTGGTATTACCTTAGCAGACTATCAGAAACACCTGAAGGTAATCTTTGAAGGAGTATGTGCAAAGTGGAGTTAGGAAGCACCGCGTCAGGGCGGGTTTTCTCCGGGTACTCCGGTTTCCCCCGCCATTTCATTCCACCGGTACTCCATCTTCATGTATCATCAGTGTCACCGCCTGCGGTGCCGTAGTAGTAAAAGCGGGCGTTAAACACTACAACAACAATAGGAAGCACTGGTGTAACAACTGCAACGTAACGACTTTGAAGTGCTCAGGAAATATTGAATAAGTGTGAAGTATAAGAAAGATTATACTGTCTTTTCACCAGCGTAGAGGAATAAAGCGGAGAGAAGAGGCATTCCACGTAAGTATCAGAGTTGTGCAGACTTCCGTACAAATGTTGTTCTCCTGGTTAAGTTGGCAACTTAGCTGCAATGTTATTCGCACTGTATTTAGTTGCTGTTGGTTTCTCTTAATTTCAGTTTATATAACTGTATAAGTCACTAGTTTATGTGAGAAGTGATGTAAAAAGTAGTCTAGAAGTAGATAAACCCTCGCTTAGGAGTGCTGTGAAATCTGCCATGACATTGTGGTTGCAGAACAAAGGGGTTCCAAGTGACGGCTCTATGCGTAAAACAGATCTTAATATGATGATTGAAATAAACAAACCTAAAAAAGGCTAATAAAGTGGGCGCGATTTTGTTTCATTCCGCCACACTATCGTTTGCTTGATCTCAATCTCATAGAACTAGCTTGGGGCAAGGTATAATGAATAATGACAAAATATAACACATGACTTATCCCTGCAGGAATTGCACAATATAACGTTCAAGAGTATATCACTTGTGACCGAATCAGACTGGCAGTTTTTGAAAAATATGGAAAAAGTAGAAAATGATCAGTGGGAAAGGGACAGAGTAGCTGACAACATTGTGTTTTATAAGCTAAATATACTGAAAATAATATTTAAGCTCCACTATTTTGAGCGCCTTCTTTGCTTTAACCTAGCGTGAATACACATTTCAAGATTGGCACTACTATCCCAAGCGCGACATGAGCACGACTCTAGCTTCAAATATCGCTGTGTACCTGGAATTATTTACTGATGTACTGGCTCGCTACATTCCTGACAGGGGCCATGAGCTGACGAACAAAATATGCATACGAAGATGGAAGAATACACTAGCGTTGCATAAGTAGAGGCTGCCTGCTAAGGTATTATCTTCTAATATTGGTACAGAAGAAGTAGTTGGTCTCCATAACCATGAAACTGATGAAAGTCTAATCGCTCGTCGGAAAATTAGTTATCTCGTCAGAGGAAAGTCGCTACTGAATTAGTGACATATCATTTAACACTAAGGCACTGAATTGGTATGCCACTACTTGTACAAGTGTACTATGTTTTAACGATATAAAACTACTACGTAAATCCCTTTACAGAGAGTGACATCACTATTCGCCTAAACAAGCAACAACGCTATCTGAAGTTCATGATGCAGTAACTCGATGGCATCCAGTGTCATCTAGGGACAAAAACTTTGCTTTATTAAATGAAAGTGAAAATTACGTGACCTTTTTGATTGTGAAAACAGTTTACATTATGTGTGGAGCAGAAACATGTTATCTCCGGAACTTTCAAAAGCTACTATATAAAATACACGTTATGATACCTCTTCCTCAGAACGATATTACATTTTGGTGCTGTTTTGCTCAATACCACGTAAAAGTAAAGTTATGTAGTCTGTGCTGACTCGTTTCTTGCGACAAAAATACGATATTTTAGGATTCTAGGATTTGAACCAGTGACAATAGTAACAGACTTTGAAACTGCCAATCATCAAATTAATTCGACATGACGAGGAACTCCAGGAAGGCTGGGAAATTAACCTGGCTAAAGAAAATTTCTCACCCTCCAGCCGGGAATCCAATCCGAGGCCTCTTAATTTGAACTTAGCTGGCTAATTACCTGACCACAAAGGTTTTTTTTTTGTTTTTTTTTTTTTGTTTTTTTGTTTGTTTTTTTATTAACGTCCACCAACATTGTGTCATATCGGACGAATGAATGAAATGAAATGGGTGAAATGATGCTCAAATGAGCCCGAGGTCCATGGAGCTTTAAGTTACCCGACATTCGTCTTCTCAGGGTAGGGAAAACCTCGGAAAAAAACCTTACCCGGATAACTTACCCTAAGCGAGATTCGAACTCGCGACCTCTTGAACGTGAGGCAGACACGCTAACCATCACGCTATCGAGGCGGGCAACAACAACAAAGGTAGCTTTGTATTAGTGCTATAAGAATATTATATAGAGAGAAAGTTGCTAGCATTAGAAATAAATGCACCAATATTTATATTACTTGAAGAGAGTATTCTTCTCGCAAACCACATGATTACGTATCTTTTTCCTAAGAGATTAACTTGGGATATGTATTGTAGCAGTTTTTTTGTATAGCGCTTATGATATACAAAATATAGCAAAGTTACAAAATCCATTAATAGCAAAGGGTTAAGAATATGTACCACAGGTGAAGGGATGCCAAAAAGGCACTACCAAGGGTCATTAGCGAACGTCCCAAACATTAACGTAAACGAGATACAATTAGTTTGGCAAGGTCTTCAACATAAAGAAAAAGAGCCTGCTATTGTAGTTTTACAAAGTATCGGAAACCCGAGGGGTTTCGCCAGAGGTCAAAGTCTTGACTTAATGAAGTGAGGGCCATTATGGATGTTTGGGAAGCTAAAAAGGATAATGACTGAGGCACAGTAGGAGACAGGCATCGTTACGAGGGAGAGATACATGTAAGCAACACGGTGAAAGTTCGTTCCAGCGGTTACGTTAAACTGCATATTTTATTCTATTTAAAATTGTTCAGCAAAGCTTAAACGTGTAAAAATAAAACAAATAAAGTGTTCTAAAAAAAACTACAATGTCGCTCTCTGTAACCACCACGGATACCCGAGATTAAGACTCATGTGTGAGCAGCCGTAGGCACCCATAATAAGAAGCAGTCAATCGAGTAATAAAAAAGCTTCAAATTGGCGCTCCAACGTGTGGCGTGAACTTCAGAGAATTTCAGGAATGCTGAGCGTGAACTTCAGGAATGCTGAGCATGCACTTAAGAGTACTTCAGGGAAGCTGAGCATGAACTTCAGAGAACTTCAGGGAAGGTGAATAAGGTATGCGGAGAATTTCAGGGAGCTGAACAACAAAGGCCGTGAACTCCAGGGAAGGTGACCCAGGACACAGCAGGAACGAGAGGATCCACATCGAATAGCAGTGCAGCAAGCTGATTAAGGTACTGAGTGAGAATTTTATCTACGTGTTGTAGTATATAGTCAATGTATTTAAGGAACGGGAAAATGATCGAGCAATTAGATATAAATATGGAAGTGCAGGAGGGTGATGAGAGAGTGGGAGAAGGTGTATCTAGTAATGTAGATCATGCAAGGGACAGAGTAGCTGATACGAATATACAAAATCAGGGAGAAGAAACAGGGGGAAGCATGGAGACTAATGAAATATTAAAGTCACTTCTGTCAATGATGACGGGGTTAACAGAAAAGGTAGATCAGAGTCAGAAAGATTTAACGGGTTTAACAGAAAAGGTAGAAAAAAGTCAGAAAGATTTGACGGGGTTAACAGAAAGTCAGAAAGAGATTAAGGAAAAGGTAGAAAAAAGTCAGAAAGATTTAACGGGTTTAACAGAAAGTCAGAAAGAGATTAAGGAAAAGGTAGAAAAAAGTCAGAAAGATTTAACGGGGTTAACAGAAAAGGTAGAAAATACGAGGGAGAACTTAACAGCTGACTTAGTCAAAATAGGAAATAAGATTGAGAAACAACAGAAGGTTTTAGAAAATTTCAAGGAGGAAGTTAGAAATGAAATAGAAAATGTAAGAAGTGAGGTTAAAAATAATCAGGAAGACGTTAAAATTGAAATTGAAAATGTACGAATTGAAATGAGGGAAAGTCAGGAACAGGTTAGGGAAGAGATTAAAACAGTTAATAAAAATGCAGAGAAAGAAAATAGAAAATTAAGGGAGGAAATAACTACTGAATTAGCTAAGGAAAGGGAAATTAATAACAAGGAATTAGAAATCTGTAGGAACAGATTAGAGCAATCAGAGAGGGAAACTAGGAGATTAGCTGTGAGTGTAGATGAGGTAAATGACAAACTGAAAGAAAGATTAAATAACATATGTATGTCTGACAATGTTAGTGATTCTGCGAATAGTAATACTATTACGGTAGCAGCACGGGACGAAGCGATGCATAATGCGTCAGCGGACATTCCGATGTTAAATTTAAATGCTGGTACATCAGGTAATAGTAATATCAATGTCAATGTTAATGCACGCAATAGTCCACATTTGCAATGGCCCAACCATGTTTTGAATGAAATTTCACCACCAACCTTTGAAAACGAAGAATTTGATGACCCCAAGGCTTTTATAAATAGCATGCAAGAGTATTTTCTTGTAAAAGGTATTCCCGAGGAATATAAGATGACGGTTGTCAGAAAATGTTTTAAAGGCAACGCTTCAAACTGGTTAGAGTTATCAGTAGGATTAAGTAATGATTATCGGACATTTAAGGAAATTTTCTTAAATAGATATTGGGGAGCTAGCAGGCAGGCAAATATAAGACTGGAACTGAGTAATGGGAAATATAACCCGCATAAAGATCAATGCATGGTTAATTATTTTATGGCTATAGCTAGAAAATGTAAGATGCTTGACCCTCCGATGGGAGAAATAGAATTAATTAATTTAATAACCACACATTTTCCGGAAACAATTCAACACTATCTGATTATTGCGAAGCCGATAACAATAGCGGCAATGATTGACTTGTTAATCGCACTAGAAAGAAATAAGAGCCAAAACGAGGCAAGTAATGAGAGACCTTTTGGAAATAACCGATCTCCAACAAAAATTTTCGGGCAGGGGGCAGGTTCAGGTGATGTCAGGAATTTTGATGCTCGGCAACGGTATCATGGCCCCGTCCCTAAAAACAATAATTACCACCGGAAAAATAATTTTGAGCCTCAGGATAGGAGACATAATTTCGAGCCTCAGGATAGGAGACATAATTTTGAGCCTCAGGATAGAAGAAATAATTTTGAGCCTCAGGATAATAGAAGAAGGGTTGAGAATTATCCACGGGAAAGAAACCCTCAAATTAATTACGTACAGGCAAATAGATATTACGGAGATAGAAGGGGGAGGTACACTAGGAATCGATTTCCTTCGGGAAATAATTATCACCATGATAATAATTGGTACAGACCGAATTCCCCTAGGCAAGAAGAAAGAAATGGGAATAGCAGAATTTCTCCAAATCCGGAAGAAAGGGTAGACGCTATAAACGCGGTAAAAAGATTGGAAGAAACAAATTTTCACCAGGATTCAAACCCGGGACCTTCATATAATGGGAATGGGACAGGAGCCATTAGTAAGCTTTCGGAAAACTCCAAACCCAGTCAACTTCGCCTTCAGTGAAGATTGGGAATGATGAATGTTCTTATTATGGGAAGTACTTCGAAAATAAGGGACAGAGAAGGCAATGTTTGATCGAAAAACATAAAGAAAATACAGAGAATGAAATTTTAATTGATCCGCCAAGAATAAATATTGGTATTAACGGGAAATTATTTCAGGCTATTATTGATACAGGTGCTAATACTACTGTGTTCCCAAAATTTTTTTGAAAATTTAGTGAATAGTGATGTAAAATTATTATCTTTGCCAGTTTATGGGATATATTGCTCTGTAGCGGTAGGTAAAAGGAAAGAAAGGGTAAAATTTCAAGTGATGGTAAAGGTCGAGATCGCACATAAATGCATTGAAATATTATTTTTGGTTGTACCCAGGCTCGTTTTTGACGTAATAATCGGTTGCGATAGTCTTTATGCTTGGAATTCCATCATAGATTTTGAAAATAGAAGTTTTAAGTTTGAAACAGGACCTGACACCATAATTGTACCATTTTTAGACCATACTTCGAGGATAATTGTACGGGATCAGGTAGAGGAAGAAATGGAGGGGGAAACATTCTTTGTCGAGGTAATAAATATTGGAGCGATGGAATTAGCAGAATTAAAAGTTGGGAACTACGATGAAATAGAGGAACAAAATATTGTGAGTAGAGGTAATTATTTCTGTGATTTTGACGAAGAAAAGAAACCCCGAGAAAACCAAAAATTTAACTTGAAGAATAGTAGTATAAATGAGTACGACGAAAGAAAGGACTGTGTCAAGATAGAAAATTTAATAGAGTCTAAGGTAAACCAAGCTGAGAGACTAAATGAGGAACAAAAAGGAAAATTACGGGAACTTTTATTAGAAAACAGGGAGGTATTCTCGGAAAAGCCTGGAAGATATAACTGTTACACACATTCGTTTGAAGTAGCGAATAAAAAAAAATTCAGAGAGACTCTAAGTAGCCACCAGATAAAACTATATCTTTGTTCTTATTATTTTCCTTCAGGGAATCCGACAGAGCGGATATTAAGAGAAATAGGGATTTATTTTCGAGTGCTTACTCATAATAATCATCGAAACTGGGTAAAGTATTGTCCCATCATAGAGAAAATTATTAATAATACTGTAAATACTACAACCGGTTTTGCACCGATACAGATAATGCAGGGAATTGACCCTGAACCCATTTTTAAAAATACTCCAAGAACGATTGAGAGAAGTCAGCCATTATCAGAGGAACAAAGGGCTAAGATCGCTTTTGACAGATTGCAAGAAAAAGCGGAAAAGAGGAAATCAAAAATCAAGAAACGTAAAAATAAATGGAATCCTCAGGTAGGAGATCTAGTCCTCGCCAGGGATCATAAGTTATCCAATGCGTTAAGGGGGAGAAGTCATAGATTAGAACTATTATATAAAGGTCCGGTAATGATTACTGAGAAATTCGGAGAGCATACTTATGAATTAGTGGACTTAAAAACAAACAAATCGATTGGGAGATGGCATAAGCAGCTAATAAGACCGTATAGAAATTCCTCAAATAGTATCGAAAAGTAAGAAAAGAAATGGTGAGAAGTTAGCTGAAAGAATGGTTGGCTCATGAAAATGAGGGCCTAATTGTTTCTATGTAAACTTGTAAATAACTGTAAGAATAACGTAATTAATATTAAGCAAAGTGAATATATCGAAAAAAAACAAAAAAAAAACAGTGAAGTGGATAATGTGCGTGTGAAAAAAAGAAAAAAAAAACAAATTAAAAGTGAAACCAGCAGAACAATCCATAACCATAAAAGACTTTTGATAAAAATAATTATATAGAATCAGAAGATCAATGTAAGAAGAAACATGTAAAATAATATTAAATCACTATGTAGTATTAAAAATATAACCCTATGTGTGTTGAGTGCTGATTTGTGTAATGTAAATATGTGAAGGGTATTCTATGTACAAGCTATGTCTTTAAGAATTTGAGTGTAAACCCTCTTAAGCATTTGTATGTAATTGACGAAAGATTTGCTGAACAATCGCGAAATTTTAACAAGAAAATGATTTTCGGGCAAGACATATACCTTATCATATTCTTACATAATATGATAATGTATATGGGGGGCATTTGTAGCAGTTTTTTTGTATAGCGCTTATGATATACAAAATATAGCAAAGTTACAAAATCCATTAATAGCAAAGTTAAGAATATGTACCACAGGTGAAGGGATGCCAAAAAGGCACTACCAAGGGTCATTAGCGAACGTCCCAAACATTAACGTAAACGAGATACAATTAGTTTGGCAAGGTCTTCAACATAAAGAAAAAGAGCCTGCTATTGTATTTTTACAAAGTATCGGAAACCCGAGGGGTTTCGCCAGAGGGCAAAGTCTTGACTTAATGAAGTGAGGGCCATTATGGATGTTTGGGAAGCTAAAAAGGATAATGACTGAGGCACAGTAGGAGACAGGCATCGTTACGAGGGAGAGATACATGTAAGCAACACGGTGAAAGTTCGTTCCAGCGGTTACGTTAAACTGCATATTTTATTCTATTTAAAATTGTTCAGCAAAGCTTAAACGTGTAAAAATAAAACAAATAAAGTGTTCTAAAAAAAACTACAATGTCGCTCTCTGTAACCACCACGGATACCCGAGATTAAGACTCATGTGTGAGCAGCCGTAGGCACCCATAATAAGAAGCAGTCAATCGAGTAATAAAAAAGCTTCAGTATGTCAAGGGTTACTGCACTATGTGACTATTATGTTGCTTTTATGTTATTAAGTAATTATGGGACCAAAACTGTAGAAAGGTGGAAGAATAAGTATCACTATAAGCAACTAATAAATTGCTCAACCATTTCGATCGAGGATCCTTCCACCGCTAAAAGGGTCCTTATGTGCTATATCCATATCTTGGAAAACTGTCATAGGCAGCTTAGGAAAAGTCAGACGTTCCACCGAAGTTTCACATCCTTTTGTGTGAATATTTATAGATTTCCATGCATTATTCGGGATAGTCAGTACATTCTACATATGTCTCTCTCAATTAATATGGGGCACACGGAATTATAAGAATTTGTAACTTTAGTCTGTACAGAGTGAGTCGAGAGGTTCAAGCGAATCCAACACATCAGGATGTTTTCCCTAGTGTCTGGCTGATCTAATGTGCTGTTAGCAT